>CM053787.1:704755728-704770728 GCA_028749045.1 Cupressus sempervirens
GATACACTATCTCATGCATCTCATGGTACATATGTGTGAGCATGCACTATCCCCACTTGTATCTCTATGGGGTCTCTAGCATCATCTAGAGCATCTTCCCCCATCCACACTCTAGTTCATGCTATCCTCTCTCCAACATCAAAAATAAATGAATGAATATACCCAAAACTGATGCCAACTTGTGAGTATGCCCATACATATGCATGAGCTCATCTCATGTGATCGCTTTGCTAGAATATGGCCTAAAGTGCCTCTATGCCTACTCTCAGAACTATATCATAGACCACTCTTGGCCCATGGAAAGGTATGCAAAGGATCCTATTTATGTCCTCCAGAGTGACTGTCATCTTCCCCTAGGGCAATTGGAAAGTGTTCATCTTTGAATGGAAACACTCCACTAGTGCAATAAGCAGGCCATCATTCACCAACAATGGTGGAATCCAGCATAGATACAATAACCCATATTTGTCTATATGTTCCATATCAGTGTCATCGAGGCTTTGCAACAGAGCTCCATATGGTGGGTAATGGGATCAAAATCCAATATCATCAAAGGTAACTTGCACACACAAAAAAATACAACATGCAAATGATTAGTCTCTGCTCGACAAACAACTATGTAAAATGAAAAAGCAAAATTGCAACAAAAACATCAAAATTATAACTTTTAATTTTGAAATTAGCACTAGATTCTCACACAAAATTTTACTTCCTCATGTGAGATTGTACATCTTCGTGTGAGGATGCAACTCTTTGCATGAGGAGTGATTGAACTACAAGTGAAAAGCACCTAAAAAGTAGGGCTTCTCGCGTGATACATGGGCATCTCCCATGCGAGAAAACCCACCGCATTAGGTGAAGAAACACAAGGCTAGTGCATCTTCATTCAAGAAGAGACTAGCTTCGTGAGAGAAGAGACATCCCTGTAAGAGAACTAACAAGACAATTAAAAATAAATTAAAAACATGCTAAAAGTAGATTATAAAGCATGAAAAATTAAATGCAGGGTAAGGTTATCGACTACTCACTGGATGCCCATAGTCCACCGGTTGGCTGTGTCGTTGGGAGTGCTCAAAACAATATGTAGGCAATGAGATCACCATATTTGCCTTAGAGCTCTCTTCTTCACTAAAGAAAAAAGTACAAATGATTTGAAAATGACCTTGTGGGCCCTTATATATAGGTTTTGACCTAATTTTTCAAAGTGCTCTGATTGGTGTGAAAATCAACCCCTTGGCTAATTTGACCACTCTGAATCCATTTTCTGGATCAAATTCGAAATTTGACACACTTAAACAACTCAAAAATGTATTTTAAAATTTTGGGACTGACACAATCAAATGCTTGTGCAGTCCATTTTTCTGATACTTTGTGAATCTTGGAATCTTCTCAAATCAAAATTTCTTCAAATTTTTAAAAAATTCTAAAAATGGTCAACTCTAGTCAATCTTTGGTCAAACTTGGTCTTCTAGACCTTGAAATCACTCTGGTTTGACTTCAAATTTTTTTTTGATCATTCTGATCTCTTCTATAATCTTTTTAATCTATGATTTCTTTTGTATCTCTTGATATACTACTCTACATCATATTTTTCGTGTGTCATCCTTTAATTTTTCTCCCAAGGGGGTAGGATGATTACATCATTAAATATGGATTTCAATTCAATTTGAATCTTATGTCCTCATCAATCTGGGCAGCTCATCACTCAGGGCATCTTGTTCCCATTCTATTTGACATCTTTTTCATCTATCTCATCTTTTCATTAGCTGATCACATCTTATATTAGTCTTTATCAGAGTTTGATGGATAGGTATCAGGATAGTCTAAACCCTGACTCTTGAGGATCAAGATTTTTTCTAGGGATTATTCTACAACTCACGGTTGGATCTTTTTATCTCTTGTCACTTTAGGTATCTAGGTGTTCTATCTGGATCCCTTCAGATTAAGTTCCATCCTAGAGACAATGTTTAAAAGCTTGTCACTTTAGGTATCTAGGTGTTTTATCTGGATCCCTTAAGATTAAGCTCTCTTCTAGAGATAATCTTTAAAATATTTTGAATCTTGGTCTCTATGTGTTCTATCTAGATCCCTTAAGATTAAGCTTCATTCTGGAGATAATCTTTAAAAGCTTGTCAATATAGGTATCTAGGTGTTCTATTTGGATTCCTTAAGATTAAGCTCCATTCTAGAGATAATCTTTAAACCTTATCAATTTTGATATATAGGTGTTCTATCTAGATTCCTTAAGGTTAAGCTCCATTTTATGGATGATCTTTAAAAGCTTATCAATTGGTCTCCATGTCATCAATTTTCTAACCAATCTCATTTCTTGATCTGTGCATCATGCTTTTTGATTTTCTTTGAATTGAATGTGTAGCTCACACATTCATTCAAAGAGGGGAAAATGACATACCGCAAAATTTTCTCATTGCCATGATAACCAATTTTGGTCTATTTTGATCAACCCTAAAGTCCTATTTCACTAGGCAATTCCCATTCTGATTCTCGGCAAAAAACCTTAATCTACATTAATCATGCTATTTATTTAATTCCTAAAGTATAAACTTGAATTAGCTACATTAAACATATTTATTAGATTTAATTTAATTTAAAGTGTTTATACTTTGGTTAAATTAAATTATCTCCTAAAGCTAATGTACTAGGGAATTAAAATTATTAAATTTAGTAATGCTCTCACTTTAATTATTGAATTTGATTATTCAATTAATTGAAATATACATTTATGAGGTTATATCTCATTTTTATTAAATTAAATAACCTTCTAATTTCTTCTCTTCAAGTTTAGGAATGGGAATTCCAAGTGATCTATCTCTCAAATTGGAATTGGCTTAATCCACTTATTCTCACACTCAAGTGAATTTCAGTTAACTCTCCATCACACTCAGAATCTGAGTTAGTTAACCTCAGCTTCACTAGGAATTTTTTATATCCTCACTGGATCTCATCTTCAATCTTGATCGATGATTTGAGTTTATCAAAACCGTTGATTGATTTCAAGAATTCTATATAAGAGGCTCCTAATTCCTCATTACATAGGTTGGAATTTTGAATTGCATCAAATTACTGTCAAATTGCATACTCACTTGTTTTATGTTATCATAGTTTTTCTTGCTTAGCATTTTAAATATCATTTAGTTTAATATAATGCATACATATAGATTAAATGTCTTTTCTTATTTCTAGATTAAATTGCATCTCTCATCTAGATTAATTGAACTTTCATTTAGTTGCATAAATCCTTTGTGCTAAAAGGTTTGGTTGCCCTCTTCTTGGTCTAAGAGTAAAGAAAAAATCCTTCTAGTTAGAAAGAAACATTTTGCACTGATTAGATTACTCTGATGAATAATTCAATGTTCATTCCAGGATGATCTCTTAGGTAAAGACCATGTTGAGGTGTATGTGAGGATTAGAGGCCCACATTTTGCATATACAATTATTACCTTTCCTACGCAAGATAAGCAGAAGGATTTATGCAATTTTTTGGAACATGCTGGATATTATAGAAGATTTATTAAAAACTTCAGTCAACTTATAGCACCCCTCTACATCTTGCTCAAAAAGGGTGTTGAATTTTCTTGGAACTCTAATTGTGCAACATCCTTCCTACAGCTTAAGGAAGTTCTTACCACAACACCTATTTTCAGAGGACCTAATTGGGACCTACCTTTTCACATTCACATAGATGCCTCAGACTATGCTATTGGTGTTGTACTAGGACAAAAAGTAGACTCAGTTGAACATGCCATTTATTTCATCAGTAAGAATTTGCAAGGTGCAAAATTTAATTACACAGTCACTGAAAAGGAATTACTTGCAGCTATCTATGCCCTTAATAAGTTCAGGCATTCCATTACTAGATATGAAATATTTGTTCACACTGACCATTTTGCTATATAATATTTGGTAAACAAACCTGTAATATTAGGAAGATTGGCTTGCTAGTTGTTACTCATGCAAGAATTTAACATTACCATAGTTGATAAACCTGGTAAGGCCAATGTGGTAGCCAACTTTCTCTCTTGGTTACATGTCCCTACTAATCTTGCAACCATTGCTAATAGTTTTCTAGATGATCACATTTTCTGTTGTCTACAAAAAACCCATGGTATGCAAATATTGCTAACTACCTCACCACAAGTAAAATTCTAGTTCACTTCTCCACCCAAGCAAGAAAGTTACTAGCAGAGAAGAGCTTTAATTATTCATTGATTGCTAGATTTATGTTCTCTATTGGACCTGATCAAGTCATGCATTAGTGTCTAAGAAAAGATGAAACATATGATGTCTTGAAGGCGTGCCATGATGATCCTTGTGGAGGTCACTTTGTAGCCAAAAAAATAACCTTTGATATCTTGACAACTAGGTATTATTGGCCAAGCTTGTACCAAGATGCAACTAGATATATAAAGAAATGTGACAAGTGTCAAAAAATAGGAAGACCCACTAAATTAGATGAAATGCCCTTGCAACCTCAAGTAGTTGTCACACTTTTTGACAAATGAGGGATTGACTTTGTAGGACCTATTGAACCTAATTCATAAGGGAAATCCTACATTATGGTGTGTATTGACTATGTAACCAAATGGGTGGAGGCTAAACCCATAAAACACCCAAGGGTTATCAATGTTGCAAAGTTTTTATATGAATCCATCTTTACATGGTTTGGCATTCCTATGGAATTGATATTTGATTAGGGGACTTAGTTTACATCAAATTTGATAACTACTCTTATGAAGGAATATACCATCAAGCATGGCAAATCATCACCTTATCATCCCCAGCTAATGGTCAAGTTGAAGTTACTAATAGGGAGCTAGAATTCATTCCCACCAAGATTGTAGCACTCCATAGGAAGGATTGAGCCATACACCTTCCTGAAGCTTTTTGGGCTTATAGAACCACCTGGAAGTCCATAATTGGTTTTACTCCCTTTGAGCTTGTATATGGTAAGTCAGCAGTAATGCCTATAGAATTTGAATATAAAACATTAAGGACCACCTTGGATCTAGGGATAGAACTCAATATTACACAATAGGATTGAATCCTAAGTTTAAATGACCTTGATGAATGGAGGAAATCTACATTGAAAAATATTGAGCTCATTCAACACTAGAGAAAATAGTGGTATGATAGGTTATAAATAGAAAATGTTGTTTGTAGGAGATTGGGCACTCCTTTATGACTCAAAGTACTAGCATAATCTAGGAAAATTCCAAACATGCTGGTTAGGACATATGAGATTTTTGTCATATTTCCAAATGGTGCATTCAACTATCTACCATTGATCTTGTATGCTTCAAGTTACTTGTCAATGGGCATCACCTCAAGCTTTACAATAAACTAGTTAGCTATGAAGAGTTCCTATAGCAATTCCAACACAATGAGGATATTTTCATTCCTGTAGCCAAAGAGTCTAGGTCTCCTACCCTAACTCATAATACTTCTTGACTCCATTCAAGGCATTCATAGTAAACATTTTCTTCTTGAAAGTGATTTCTTCACATCCACTCCACTTCACCTTCTCTCTCTCTCTCTCTCTCTCTCTCTCTCTCTCTCTCACCATTCCATCCCATCACTTTGTCAATTCTAATGATCTTTTCTAGAAAATCTTTCCTACACTAGTTTCCAGGTACCTACTGCATAACTTTGCATTTTATTTTATTTTATTTTATTCATGCTTTGTTAGGATTTGGTATTGTTTATAATTATTCACTCTTGCATATCTTGGCCTGGTGGGTCCCAAACCTTTTCTTAGTTGGGGGGAGGGAAATATTTAATATTTATTTTAAAATCAATTTCAAATTGCACGTGACTTCAAAAGTTCATTAAGATGAATGGAAATAATTGCATGCTTAATGTCACATATTGATGAATTTTCCTTCTATGATTTCATCATTATGAAATTAAGGACATTAAAAGAAGTTACTTAACTTTTAATGATAATTTGCAACGTGTTCGGGTGACAAACTTGTACATGAGCAAAAACTATGAAATTTGATGCAAGAAGGATAATATGAGATATTGTGTATTAAACTCTCCCAGTACACACCATTTTTCTAAATTCACTAGTGCTAGTATCATAATATTACAAAATTTGATTCATCAAGTTTTAAAACATCACGATTTTTGCCACAATTCAGCTAGAATAAACCATGGGTAGAGGTCCATAGAGGAACAAGCCAGTTGATCAATGGGTTCTTTTGGGTGATGTAGTTACTTGTGAAATGTTTAGAAGAAGGAGATGGTTGGATTATTGTCTTAGTTTAAAATTATTTGATAAAGAGACCGCTCTTCAAATCATGAGCACCTTAAAGGATGGCATTGCAATAGTTAAAGGCATGAGAATAGAGTTCATAGAGGAGGTGGTAGCCAAGGTTACTGGGTTGCCCTAGGAAGGCAAAAATTGGGATAAAGAGTTTGACCTAAGGATATTTAGGGCACAATTTAGTGTTCACCAAGATCCTCCACTAGACATTGATAAGAATAAGGTACTTCTAGGTTATCCTTGCCAATGGAGTTTATTAAGCTAGCAGTGTTTATCATCCAGTATTTTACATGTGAAGGGTGATACACATACCTACATGCCCTACATTTCAAGAAATTTGGCTCATCTACGACATGAATGTAGATAGGTAAACCTTCCAAATTTTCTATTTAACAATGTTAAGAATCAAGCTTCTTTAGTGCAATCGAGAAAGGATCAGTTTGTCTCTCACCATTGTTTAATAGAATTAATCATAGAAAGGGAATTTAATAAGCAAGTAATTGGGTCATGGGAGGAGTTCTTGTAGTTAAAAGAGATAGAGCCTAGGTTGGTCGGCCCTAGAGGCCACGACGTTGGACATAGGGAAAGAACATCCACTAGTTTATGTAAGGGTAAGTGCAAGAAGTTGGGTCCCACTTTTGGACAAAAAATGGAAATATTTTTTCTATTTTTAAAATTTCTTGTCGATTGATGTCAAAATTTGACGCATTTATAGATTGAATATAAAAAAACTTTAGCAAGAAAAATTGTAGTGTTCAGAATCTGCTTTTTGAATATGTAATTTATCTATGTGCTCATATGATAGTTATTTTTTTGGTATGGATCTTTAAGAACTACTTTTTCAAAATCAAGTTACCTAACACACCAAAGATTGATGATAATATTTTTCCTTAATTTTTTATTGAATAATTTATTATTATTAATTTTTAATTGGCTATAAAGGTAAACTTTAAAACCTCTCATGTATGGACACCATAATTTGATCAAAATTTCACATTTTTAATTTTTTTTTTTTAACTTCAAAAGAATTGAATGTAGATTTATGACATATAAATTAATTTATGAAAAATCATAAAATAAAAAAAGTTATTAAAGTTTTGATGAACGTTGCTATTTTACATTTAGGTAGCACCTTTGATTAAAAATAAATACAAAAATAGAAAATAAAATCATAACACTATAAAATTTATATTTATGAAATCAGGACAGTGAGAGCTCTAATGGGTTTTTGTTTCATAAAAAAATTGATCGGGGAAACCCTCTAAAAATTATGGCAAGGCATGAATTTATTAGTTCAATGCCTTAGCCAAATCTTGAGAGGCCAAATCATAGGCTTGGTCTCACCAAGCTTATCTTGAACCAAAATTTGAGGTAGGAAAAAAAAATCTCACCTCATGTTGTAAGAAATGGGCATCCATTATTTGAAATTCAAAAAACAAACACGCTTTTTGAAAAATTAAAAGCAACATTTAAAATCCCCCCAAAAATTTTTAAAAATGTTTTTTTAAGAAACGAGTACCCATTTTTTACTTTTAAAAAATGCGTACCCATTTCTAAAAAGTTCAAATTTTTTATTTTTTCAATTGTTTTAACTTCTTCTAAGTCTTTGGTATCTTTAATCCATCTAGCATCAGTTATTGCTTTTGATTCCAATAAAAACTTATTTAAATCTATTTCAACTTTAAACAAAGAATCAATCAAAATATTCAAAGTAACATCACTATAATTGATGTTGTAGCCTCCTAGGTCAACACTACACTGAATAAATCAGACCATTCCTACCTTTCTCTCAACTTTTATTAGCATCCCAAATTGGTGGAATACAGGGCTCAATTCCATGAGATAAAACTTTCAATTTTCCTTGTATTATTTGCAATTTTCTAGTAAAGAAGCCAATTAATTCCTTTACAATCTCTAGGCCCTCCTTTACTATAATAATCTTATCAGGAAAGTCTAGCTTTTTAGCCATCAACATAATAAGCCTCTCAAAGAATTGAATGTATGGCCCACAAAGATTGAATGTGGGTGATAACCATGCAAGTGCTTCATTGTAAATGTGCTCAACATCTTGTAAAGAAACATACAATGCATGGGCCTATTGAGTTATATTAATTATATTTTCAACTCTATGGCCTATCATACATCTAAGGATAGTTGTCCTTACATCATTACCTTGCTATGTTGGTAGCATCAATGCTCATTCTTCTAGGTTATGTATCCTTTACCTCCAACTCATCAGTCTATGTAGTTGTCTTTGTTGTAACCTTAGCTAGCTATTCTTGAATATCTCATTCCTTGTTTTGTTCTAAAGTGGCCATTTTCTCCACATTTTACAGTTTCTCTCTGAGAGATGCAACTTTAGTTTCTAATCCTTGAACCTTATCCTCAAGCTCTTCTATTTTCTCCTTGTAAACATGGCTCTTTTTGAGGTCATCCTCATAGAGCTTCCTAACATCAATGTAATCATGAAAGGCTTTGGTTAACCTTGTTCCTATCTATTCTACCTTGGCCTTATTCATAAATGAAAAATGTTTCAAGGCTTTCAAGATCTCTGTACCAGAGGTACCTTGTAAGGTCCACACAATAATATTACCCTATTTAGTGCTCTTCACATCCATCATCTTGGGCTTATTTTTTGTAGGATCTATGCTCCACACTACTAGGGCTTTGGTGTCAATGTTAAATCCTAATCCTCTTTGCAACCCACTAGAACCATATGCCTCATATGGGATGGTACTATCTTATCTTCTAATTTGGTCAAGCATAAATTCTTGTTCCAACTCCCAACCATGAACCAATAGTATTCTAGTCCTCTCTACTAGATTCCTTGCCTCCTCAAGAGTCATTACTCCATTATCAAGATCATAAGCATGCCATTTCTCAACTAACTCCTCCTTCTTTTCATCTGATTCCATTGGTTTCATCTTTAACACTAGTTCACTCTATTTCATTTTATACAAGAAGCTCTTAAATTCAACACATTTGATGAATTCATCCTGTTCTATGAATTGTTGGGCTTGGATGATCCTATCATCCAACCTAGTTGCTACTAGCTCCAGGTTAGTTAATGTATTTTCTACTGTAGTGACTCTATCCTGGATATAAATTTGTCTTAAGTCAACAAAATATTGACTTTTACCAGGCAAGATATGTAGAGTTCTTTGTTTTAATTTCTCAGGGATGTGCACTGCCTTCTGCCTTTTATTTCCCTTAGTGACCCATACTACCTCAGTAGGCTCATCATCTTCTATTTATAAAGTCACATATGGTTCAAGACTATCAGGGTTCACCCTCTCTTTGTCTCCAAGTGGTTCTATTAGCATCTGTGCCATAATTTTAGAATGATTGGCCACCATCTTTCTTGTCCTTTATGGGTAAGGGCCATCTAGGTAAAACCCTTGGAAGTTTGGATCTATTCTCTTGAATTCCCTTTCTACCCTCAATACATCATCAAATTTGGATTTTTTTTTAGCTACACCCCCCCCCCCCCCCCCCCCCCCCCCCTTAGCAACAATGTTTGGAATGAAGTTTTCATGGGGAAATTCTTTGGTAATTGGTAGTAAATAGTTTTTGATTTCCTTGAGGGTGTTCCTCATCTATTTATCAGGGTAATACATCCTATATGGGTTGGTTGATAGATTTTAGTTGTAAAGGAAAGAATGAATTTGATTGAGGGATTCTTTTCCAATTGAAAAGTCCCCTACCCTAAAGCACCTATATAAGAATGTGCCCCTATGCACCTTTTGTCATAGATATTCTTTGTTTACCATTAATAACTACCACATGAATTCAATGATGGCTTCTCTAAGGGGAATGAATTTTGGCAATATATGGGGTGGTTGAAGACAACCATAAACTCTCATAAGGGAAAATGTAGGAAATAGAAAGATATTTCCCAATTGTGATCTAACCTTTTATTCCCAGGGAGTAGGGTTGGTCTCCAAAGCCTCTTCAATACCTTAGGTGCCCTAAAATATCTTAGGTCTAACATTTTCATTATAACTATACTAAAATTATTGAAAAATGAAACAAAATTAGAGTAATTATAAGAACTATCCCATACCCATGTCCATAGTTAAACTAACAACTCTCCATTGGCATCAAAAGTGTGATCAATGAAATTTGGGCTTATATACCCCACATTCTTGTATAGAATCAAGTTCATCAATAATGAGCAATGATGGAACTTGAAGTTTCCCATATCTCCACTTTGTGCCAGTCCAATATTATCCTTCATTACCTCTAGAATATGCTCAACATAGTCATATTATCCACCATGGTAGGAGTCTTGCACATCTCTGGCAATGATAAATTGGGCTCCATAAGCCATGTCAGTTCCATCTATGCCAACCACCTTGTGGACACCATATACCATTTTCACAAAGTAATTCTTGAATTTTTTCAAAGGCTTCATCTTGTTCACCTTTTTAGGGTAATCACCCACTTTCTTTAGGTCCATGGGAATATTCTATAGCATAGATTTCCCTATATAAGCTTTAGTAATTTTTTCAAATTTCTCTTGCAAGTCAACCAAGTCTATTGGTTTACTCATAACACAATCCAATCCAAATGCTTCAATAAAAGAGGTATGTTCTAGTGTGCATAGAATGTTCCCATCTCACCTGTGGAATGACTCAGTGTCTAGATTTTATGTTTTTATTATGCTCTTTACCAAATCAATGTCCACAAAAACTTCTGGAAAGATAAGTTTCACCAAATTCTTCTTCTAGGGATTACAAATAGGGATCTTCACTTCCCTATTGTGATAGAAGTATCTAAATAATTCATAACTAGTGATTCTAGAGCATGTAGCATCTCTACAAAATGTATAAGGATCTTTGAAATCATGATCATTTGTACCAATGGTATTGGAGGATTTTGGGAACAACTTGATCCATTCTTCAACAAATTTATTAGGTTTCTTTTTCCTTGTTTTCCCTCCCTTAGAATTTGAAGTTTCTACAACTTCCATGTCTAAGGCTTGTATCTCTTCTACTTATTTGTCAGACATATCAAGAGTACACTAAAAAACTAGAAAACTTATGCAACTAGCTCTAAAAATAATAATTTTCTAACACTGAAAACTATACAACTACTCTTAAATCTCTTCTCTTTGCAAATGGTAATATATTATTCGATTATGGAATGTTTTATGTTGTGCATACTTACATCAACCTTCTTTATGCATTGATATTATTCATGCTTGAGCTTTAAATTTAGTGTTGTCTTTCACCTCATGTGGAGCATCCACATAACTATCCATCTTAGGAGATCTTGTAACTTACTCAAATTTCATTGGCCGCAAATATTCTATCATTATTCTAGCTTAAAAAAGTAAAGTTCACTTTTTCATGTCAAACTAGGGTTTAGAATCTTACAATACACTTTGATAGAGGAGCTCTTCATATCATCTTAGGTAGGGAAATTAGGCTCTATGATCTTTCGATCCTTTATAATTTAAACATTTATCGCATTATTGTATGCCTTGAAAATGAGTCTCATGATCCTATCATAAACCATTTACTATATCTTTGGAGCTCACCCTTAAGTGTCTTATGATCCCATGAGATATAGTTTATAAAGCTTTTTGCATCATCTTATCTCACATTTAGTGGCTTATGATCTTATGATTGCGATTAATTGGACCACTTTGTAACTTAAACAATTACCTTTCACACCCTTATGATGCTACGAACACAACTTTGGCATAACATCGTATCTCCACTTTTAGTTCCTTACGACCTGCTAATCACAGTCACTAAACTGACTTCATAACATTGGATGTCACCTTTATCTACTATCATTGACCTACAACCACATGATGATGGTTATCCTTTCTTTATCATAGCCTCAAAAGCATCAATTTTCATCTTCACAATCTTAGGATCTAGCACTATTTCGTAGATTCATAAAGCTATTGAATTTCCCTTGAGATATTATGATCTACTACCTCACATAGCATCAAAATATATGAACTATCACGTGTCTCAAAAATTTATGAAAATGCACTTGGCCCCACCTTACTTTATCAATTTTATCTTACAATCTTAGGATCGCTTCCTTATCATGTCATCAAACACCTCATATTTTGTTCTCACAATCTTATGATAATAATATTTTCATATCTTGGGAGGTCTCCTTGAAAGCTTTTGCAATGTAACAATCTCCTATTTTTCATAAGATCAGAGCTCTCCACAATCCTTTGCACTTTTATGTCCTTGCGATCTTACAATCACCATTTTATTGTATGGTTGAGAGCCTCCATTTTTCCCTTTACAATCCCATGATCACCTACTTTTCATAACATCTTACACCTTGATTTTAAACCCTTCAACTAAAAATTTAATATGACATGACACAAGGGGAGTCATAAATCAAAGACATCATTTTGAACACTTGCAATGTTATGACCATATAACATATCATACGATCGGAAGACTCAACACATTACCCCTATGATCCTTCACTAACCCTTACATTGTAACATTGAGAGAGGAAAATTTTAATCTCATGATTAGATGCTTAACCCTTGATCTTAATATCATATCACATGATTTGAATGACATACAATCTCTCGCTTGAAAGAAAACCTAGGGTAAGGGTAGAAATGATTTTGAATTTCAATGAATTTTTTCATGAGAAGGGTGAAGACACAACCTTAAGATATCACATTATTCCACTAGGGAAATATTTTCAACATTAGGCTAGGGAAAAAATAACTAGGTTAGGGTTGTTTTCTAAGAACTAATAAAAAACTAAGAACAAACTCTAGCAATATAACACAGTTCAAAGTATTTTTGCAATAAACATTCAAATTTTTGGCACACTAAAAATAAGGGCTATCAGATCTAACCCTAAGTCATGATAGGAGTGATATGGACCATGAATGTACAAATAATTTAAAGAATGAGAAAGGAAGGCTAATTTTGATAAGGAGATTAGATAGAGAAACCTAGCAGTGAAGGGTAGAATAGAGAAAATTAACAAGGAGATCATATTTAGAGATTGAAGAGAGAAGATCCATAATTATCTTTGTGAAAGAAAACCAAAGGATCAGGTAGTGAGAAATTCTAACTAGTGTTCATGGAAAATTTCTCAACAAAATAGTTTTAATAGACCTTGTTCAAACCTCCTAATATAGTACTTCCTTCATTGTAAGTTTAAATCATTTAATCAAGGTAGATTTAACAATCTTGTATTGATTTTAATGGACCAGACCCCTCACAGGGTAGATCATCATGTAAGTAATCAAATCGTAGCCCTAATAGGTGAACTTTGTTTTTTTAGTAGTAAATATTTGTGGGTGTCATCATGACCCTAGTTTTACCTTCACCTTGGAGGGTTTATGGGTTACTAAAATCTTTGTGTTATAAGTTTACAATTTCATGTTGATGGATGTTTTGCTTAGATAGATTTCATTTCAATTTTATAGTTCATGATTATATGATATGAGATCTAAGATATGAGATGGATTAGGAGTGAATTTAGTTAATTATTTATCTCATCTAAGGAGATAAAAGTTTTTAGAGATCCTGATTGACCCCCACCCCCTCTCAGTATCTTGCTTCCCAATAAACTTTCAACAATTGGTATCAAACCTAGTTCTCTTGAAAGAAGCCTAACAACTTGAGAGTCCAAATCATTAAGATGCAGGTTTATAAATTGGAAAAGATTATTGAGAATAAAATGAGTGAGATCCAAATCATATTGCAATAACTTGAAGTAGCTATAGAAGAGTTTAAGAAATCCTTAAAGAAAAGGAAAGACATGGCCATTCAATAGAATGATAAACTATACAAGGAATTAGATACCAAAGAATTTCTAAATAGTGAGAATTAAAATGAAAGTGATATAGCAATAGTAGACCTATTGGAAAAGAAATTTTTTTTGAATGAAGAAATCAGAGGATTAAAGAAAGATCAAGAAATCTAATCAGTTTGACTATGTGAAGTGATTGAACGAAAGAAGAAAGATGAAGAAGAAAAGACCATGGTTGAAGGAGAAAAAAGACAAATGGCTATTGGAATTGAAGAAAGGTCATTTGATGTGCAAAATCTTACAAAAAATAAACTAGACATGATGAATGAACTACTACTTATAAATCAAGAGTTGAGTTGATAGGACATGCAAATTACAAATCTAAAATCATAGAGTGACTTGCTAATGAATGAATTTAGATCTAAGAAAGAACTTTTGGAAAGAATGAATTAACCAAGTGAAGCTATTAGATACTTTGAAAATTTGATGAGATCAAAAAGCTCATCTAGTGATACTTTTGGTGTAGGACATATCTCTTCATTTACTAAGAAAGGAGAATCATTTAAGAGCTGAGAGAAAAGGAGTACAAATTCAAAAGAAAAAGCTACATGTCATCATTGTGGAAAATTAGGACACACAACAAATATTTGCAGAAGAAAGAAATGTATGCAAAATTCTAAACCCAATTTTACTAGGAATTATTTTAATTCCAAGAAACAAGGGTACCATGCACATGAATACAGGTCAAAGGCAAGTGACACATCTACAACACCTAGATTTGAAGGACATTGCTACATCTAAAAGGAAAGTATATGCACCTAAGCAAGGTCACTCTTACAATTAGGATTACAACGCATGGTATAATTGTCATTATTTTGGAGAGTATGGATACATTCCATAAAATTGCATTAAGACACATTTCAAAGGCAATTATAAGAAATGGTTAAATAGAAGCC
>CM053787.1:708456433-708866433 GCA_028749045.1 Cupressus sempervirens
AAAATCTACAACTAAATTTATGGATCCATGAATGATCTCGCCACATAAAACTCTCTTATCACATTCCTAATAACATTCTTCTTTTTTTTCTATATCATTGGTTAGGTACTTGAGTTTTACTCATTTTGATTTTGTTCCAGAGAAACAAAAATTATCGCAATTTGTGCAATTTAGGCAATTCGACCATTTGATTAGACATGGGTGATTTTTGGTGACAAAAAAAATTGTCTCGCCGATTTTTGGCTCAAAAATCACATGAATTACACAAACCAGCAAACAATCCAAAAATTGGTAAAAATGCCACAAACCAGTGCAAAAAATCGATCGCATGGCATGGATTTGGGATAACTTAAAAATATAAAAAATAAATATTTTTATAATGTTTTATTTTTGTCTTTCCTCTTACTTATGACCCTAAAGGTCTTGTAATTGTTTAGCATAAGAAGAAGAGAGGAAAAGTGTAAGAGAAGAAGAGAAAAGAGAAACCATAGGGTTGCGAATAGCAAGAAAGAAGAGCATCAAGGAGATCAAAAACAATTTGGGGAGGCCATAAGATTACGTTGGGAGCATTAAGGATCTAATAGCAACACTTCTCAACTCATTTGCAAGAGGTAAGTGTTGATTTTATTTGTATGTTAGCGTATTTTCATTTTATTTTTTAAATTTGTTTAATTTTCATTTTAAAATGTTGAGTGTGTTTTAGTTTTTACATGTTTTTTTTGACTAAATTGCAAGGTGCAATCTTGCAAACCCTGCAATACTTACAAACAAATTTGCAAAAATCTATTTAATTTTACATTGTACAATTTTCTCAAAAAGAATGTAGGGCTTGCAATAATTTTTTAGTTTAAGTTTTTAATTGAATTTTCTTATTGCGGCAACCTTAGTTTTCATTTTCCACAATGTCTAAAAAGGATGAGGCTTGGATCTATACCAAAGATTTTCCTGGAGGAGAAAAATATCAAACAAAAAGTATATTTTGTAAATATATGAATTTGGTCAGCATCTGTAGATTCAAATACCATATTGCAAGCATATCTGGACACAATATTACCCCATGCACTCAACAAAGCGTAGAGGCAAAACGAAAATGTTTTATGGCATTAGAGGCATTGGAACAAGAGAAGTTAGATAGAAAAAGACAACTTGAACAGTTAGGCACTATTGGCTCTCACACTCCCACTTCCGCATTCACATCCATAGGTTGTATTGGACAGGGTTCTTCTAGGCCTCCTTTTCATCCTAGTTCTTGTGCTAGTGCTAGTGATTGTTCTAGTGCTAGTCATTCATATACTAAGCCTGAGCCTATTACATTTTAGCCTAGAGAGAGAAAGTCCATATTGGATAGTTACTTTGTGTCACACACTACTCTTTGCTCACAACTCTCACTTGAGAGCATGGGTTTGAACAAGAAGATTTATGATGCTGACATAAAACAAATTTGCAAATTTTGGTGCTTTTGCAACATTTCATTTATTGCAGTCAGGTAATTAATTAATTTTATTTTTTTCTTTAAAGTAAAATTTTAATTATATCTACTTGTGTCATCATAGATTCATATTACATAATGATTTTTCATCTAAATTTCTAATTAAAATTTATTTGTAACAAGTCTCCTTATTGGCAAGGTGCGATAGATGTCGTAACTGTTTATGGTTCGGAGTTTAAAGCCCCTATTGAGCCTAAGTTGAGTAGCTACCTTTTAGATGAAATGGTAGAGGACATGAAAGTTGAGCTAGTGGACCACCCAAAGGAATGTAACATAAAGGGTTGCACAATCATGACTAATGGTTGAATAGATAGGAGGAATAGAACACTCTTCAATTTTCTTGTTTCCTGTGGAGGTGATTGATCATTCTACTTTCCTACATGCATTGTGAATTATGGTTGAATAATTTAAATTTTGATTTGTTGATGATCCATGATAATTAATTGTGTTTTTCTATTTAAAATGTTGTAGGATCCACCATGGTTATCAAATCTACTAATGTTTCCTCTCAGGTCAAAAATACCATGTACCTGTGTAAGGTTATTGAGGAAGTCGTAGTAGAGGTGGGAGAAGAACATGTGGTGCAGGTGGCGATGGATAATGTAGCAAGTTATGTCGTTGTAGGTAAACTTTTAACTTATCAAGTTTTGAACTTTTCTAATTTTAAGTTTCTTAACATATGTAAGTTTCTAATTAATTAAGTATTGAAGAGGCACCCCACAATAATTTGGTCTCCTTGTGTTGCACATTGCCTTAACCTCATGTTGGAGGACATTGGTAAGCTTGAGTGGATCAAATCATGCGTAGAAGGGGCCTAAAATATATGCAAATTTATTTACAATCATGCATTTTGTCCTCACTACAACAAATAAATATACAAAACAACAAGAGTTAGCTCATCCTAGCATCACGAGGTTTGCCTCGAATTTTATCATACTAAAGTCTTTAATGACATCAAGGGAAGAATTGAAGCACACTTTTGGTGGGGAGGAGTGTATTTCCTCTTCCTATGCTATGACCACCGCGTGACTAGATGCGGTGAATTGCCTCTTTGATGAGGATGGTTTTTGGGCACCTAGTTAAGAAATAATCAAGGTAAATTTCTTAAAATTTAACATTTAGTATTATAATTTATTGTTTTATTGTTTAATGATTTTGTTTTACTTTGAGTTTTGACTCAAATGGTTTTTTACATTATATGTTGATTAGTGAGCCCTTTGCATCTCTCCTACGAACTATTGGTGGGGAGAAGCCCTCTATGAGCTACATATATGAGGGCATGGATAGGACCAAGGAGGCAATTGGAGCTCAGTATGTAAAAGTGTCAAAGAAGTATGACCCCATTTGGTACATTATTGATAGGACATGGCACAATTAGCTTAGGTCCATCTGTGCAGCAGTAGCCTATTACCTGAATCTAGCATTTCGTTTCCTTCCTGGCTTTAGGGCGGATGAGGGGTTCTAACCATCCTTCATACAGTGATGCAAAGTTTGAGTAGTGATGGCAATGCCTCAGTTGCAATCATTGAGCTGGACAAATTCAATAATAAGGAAGGGTCAGTTTTCTCTAGTGGGATAGCCATAGAAGCTCACACATCATTATAGTCAGGTAAAAAAAAATATTCTTAAAGTTAATTGTTACGACTTATGCATTTTAGTTATTGATTTTGTAATTCAGCCTTAAAGTTGTACTTGTAAATGAGACTAATTATTATTTTTTACCCTTATTTCAGCTAGATGGAAAATATTTGGGCCCTCAACCCAAATCTTCAGAGGATTGTCATATGTATTTAGAGTTAGCCTAACAGGACTTCTGGACGTGAGCAAAGTTGGTCTATGTACAAGCATATCCACTCCAAGAGGTGAAATAGGTTGTCTATGTAGAGGTTGGATGATCTTGTATTTTTTCATTACAACCTTCACCTTAGGACCAAATAGATTTTGGGCATTGACTCCTCTTTGATCATTGTCGAGGAGATTGGTCCAAAGTCAGAGTGGCTCACTGAGGTTACAGATGCAGTAGTCTTTGCTAAGGCGAACCATGAGTGGGTTGACCAAGTATATTGAGAGGATGAGGTTGTGGCCATGGCAAAGGTGGAGGCTAGAGCATGTTCAAGCAGTCGCAGACACACACATGCACACATGACACATGCCCTAGTGATGTTTGTGCACCCATCTCATATGCGAGGGCTATGGCTAATCGGTCCTCTAAGACCTACTTAGATGCCTTTCTAGAAGGCATACAGGATACTCAGAGGCTACGGATGAGGCTGAGGCTAAGGCTACGACCAAACTTGAGGATGATGATGAGGAGGCTTGAGCTAGAGACTTCTTTTTCATTTTGTTTACAAATAGACATATGTTTCATAGATCTTCATCCCGCATACATTTATGATTTGATTAGATGTCATTGGTTTTATCGATCTTCATCTTACATACATAATACATTTATACTATATATCTATGACATGACTCATTATGATCCTATGATTTTTATTTACTTAAGCTACAATTTACATTTTACATATGTGATGGATTTGTCATTTATCTTTATTGTTTATGTATGTTAGCTTATATTTGATGATGTTATAGTGTGTAAGTTATATTCAATAAAGGATGCATGAAATAAGTTTTAAATCGTTCAAGGGTTTTTCACTTTGCCAATTTGTAGTCGATTCATAGGCGATTCACGATTCAAGTAGGCCTTCCCGATTCTGAGTTTTGGTTCTTTGTTTTGTTCTCATTAAACTACAAAAGTTAATTAGCACATTGATATTGCTTAGTGTTGATTTTCTTTCATAATGGGCAATTTTCTGTAACTAGAGATTCTAGCAATAGCTTAAGTTACATTAGGAGAAATTGACTGCATTTGAAAAGGAAAAGGAAAATGCAAGGTAATTCACAAAATATATTAACTCTTGAAGTTCCAAGCAGAAAGAAGCAGTAGTAATCATTAGAAATGTTTGAAGGTCCTTGCTTACACATGAGAAAAAAGTGATTAAAATAAGTACACCACATAGAAATTGTCATATATAGTAGTTCCAAACATGGATATAACTGTACTACATGTTTTAGATTGTGGGCTCTAAAAGGACTATATACACAACTTTGCCATTTGAGTTACTGATAGCTGTAACTTTCTTCACTAGAATGCCAAACTTTGTGTTGTGAATATTGCAGGGTGTAGGAAATTTGTTTCCTTCTATTTCATTTGTTTCAAATAAAATCTGTATAGATGTTTGATTGGTCTGTTTCAATTTTAGCAGGAGATTATTTTACATTTTAACATTGCAGTGGACTAATTTTGCAATCCAAATTATTACAGAATAATTATTTTGAATACTTTCTAATATTTATCATGATTCGAACTTGTATGTTCTTCATCGATCTCAGTTCTATATCATCCAACTTTCCTGAGGAATTCAGGTTATCTCATGATAATCTATGTCTTATAGGCTCCCCTTTGCAATTTTGTAGTTTCAATTTTAGCAATTTACCATGGAACAACACACCGAACCTTATACTTGTTTCAAACCCCTGAAGTATGAAGAGGTAAATGTATGAAAAAATAAGGAAAATTATCTACCGTGCAATCTCACAAAGACTTACATTAACACCAGCATAAATTGAGGTTACCACCTCACAATGGCAATGATCCCATAATCACTCACAGAGATTATCTATTTTATACATTTGTTTTGATTTGTACTGTAGATATCACTTTTCCTTCTGCAAAGCTGAATTTATTTGCATGGAAGGCAATGATTATTTATGAGGGCTACGAATTATTTGAGTGGAAGGAGTCCACTATATGATTGAGAAAATAGCACCTTTTGTATCAATATCTTTCTGTATTCACAATAGTTTTATATGTTGTTATATCCAAACGAAGCTTTTCATCATCACATTAAATTTTGTGACATGCTATGAAGTTAGCAAATTATCAGTAAAAATGAAAAGCTACATTCTACTCTCACTCCGGTTGTGTCATCGCAAAGATATGGCCAAATCCAACCATTTATCTTGATATTGATCAAGGAACACATAATGAGGATGTTTAAACTTTCAATAGATTTCTTTTTCTCAGCCCTGCAGATTTTTATATGAACCTATGTTAATTGTTTCCTGCTTTTACAGGATACTTATTGTTACCTTCTTTTGCTGTCTGCAATATTTTGAATAAGCATCATATGGAAACCAAGATCCCTACATCATTGTTGTCTGCACAATCTGACATTGAGCTGACAATTGACCATCTAAAACATGCAAGGATCGATGCTACTCTCCCTTGTGTAGTAGAGTCATGAATGTGTGAAAACATCTAAATTGATCCAGTGCAAATATCAGAATGTTCTTCATTAGCTTTTGTTCAGCACAAAAAGGTTTTGTATAAATTTATTTTAATAAAATACAACCTTCAACAAGAAAATATATGAAGATATTATTCCTATAAATCCAACAACATATAGGATACATGCTAGACATAATTTTCATCTTTTAAGGTTATTTGGTCATAACTGAAAACGTTGTAATGGTATTTAATGCAAATGATTTAGTAACTCAAAATTTCATTACATAACTGGTTATCCACCATCAACCGGAAAAAAAAATATTGATTAAACTAAGCACATACCGCACTAGATGTGTATTGAATCATTGACATTCTTTTAAACTGAAGCTTATATTAAAATATAGTGTGGTGATTCCTACCTTCGATGGTAAACAATCATAACAGATCAACTTGTTTTCTATATGTTTTAACAAGTCTCCATCGTAAAAGTGATTTCTCTGCAAGATTTCAAGTAATCAGTACAATACTAACAATTAAAGTTTTCCACTGAACTGGGATACAACCAACAAAAGATATTGACCACTTGAAAAATATTTTAGATGTAATGGAACCACAACAGAGTCTATTGTTACTTTCTTTTCATTAATTTCAAATGCAAAGCCAACATTCCATTGATAAACTGTTTTCTAGTATTCCTGTATTTTTCAAGAAGAAATAGAAAGCCTTTGGATGCTTCCTCAAACTTAATCTCATTGCAAAATCTGGATTTCACTTGCAAGAACACCCTTTCATAATCCAATATTTTCACTTCACCTGGTGGAAATATCTCCTTCAAAAATTCAAAAGGATCATTCAGACCATGTTGACTACTTGAATTAGTGTCTCCTGGAGATAGATGCCGAAGCCACTTCATCCAGGGAAACAAATCATATATAAAATGGCTTGCACTAACCTCTATATGTCTATATGCAATTGCAAAGTTGCATCGTTTTCTTACCATGCCTACTAAGCTAGAAAACACTTCCCGTGAAGATGAAACTCCTTCATCCCACCTAGGTGAACTGGTATCAATGTTTGTACCAGGTCCAAATTCAACTTCCCACTCCTTGTTCCCTCTGTTATGGTGCAGAGAAGGTGCAGCAACTGTACAAGCCTTTCGTAAAAGGCTGCACGAATCTCCCAAGTCCCTAATTGCAGTATGTAATATTTGTACTGCAATGTAGAAATTTTTTTCTGAACCATAATTGTGTATATTATTTTCCATTTTTTGGCGTTGTTCCCAGTAATGAAGAGCAATGTGTATAAGACCTTCCCACCTACAACATAAGAAATCACAGCAATATAATGTCAACAAACATAAAACAGCATCCAGCAGTTTCCTTTCATCTTGCACTGCTAACACCTTGGAATTATGAACTATATTAGTTCTAAATTATTGTACCAATTTATTTATTTAATTGAAAAATGGAAAATCCCAAGAGATTATAGAGAAAAGGTGACAAGTATCGCAAGTCATATGAAATACTGATAAGTAAACCAATTGAAAAGATCTTCAAATGTAAATTTGCATCACCTGATAATAAGTATACATAACTTATGTTAATGACAGTCAGAGAGTGCAGTTTCCTGGTTTGACACGTCTCCTTTTACATTACCTATTAATATATTACTAATTCTAAAATCTTTGTTGCACCATTTTCCATTCCATATTTGTTTTTCTCTTTTCCAAAGCAGAGATATATTGTTTAACCAGAAACACAGTTCAGAAGTAGATTTCTCATGACACTTCAGAAAGTGCTGCTCTGCTTTCAGATGGTGTAAACATATGTCATTGTCCATACATGATAAGAATCTCATTAATATTATGGTAAAATAATGAATGTGTTACTAAAGAGATCATAAATGATCTATAAATACAAGTATACACAAGAATGTTTCTATAACGAATAGAGATAAGATAAGATAAATTTACTAATGTCCAACAAGAGACCACAAAAAGGGTCTAAGGGACTGAAAGCATACAAACAAGGAAACAACCCAAAACAAGAACTCAAAATAGTGTTCAGGAAAAAGCAAGCACGAAAGCAAAAGAGCTGACGAGGAAAGACTAGAGGTCCTTCCTAGGTGGGAAGAAGTCCAACACCATGGGTCGGTCTTGAGCAACCAAGAGTCCCGGACCATCTCTAAGTAGCGCTGGAAATGGAGTGTCAATGCCAAGTGGACCCGCTGTGGGGTCTCATAGATCTGGTATGACTGGAGATAGGAGTATTGAGCGGCCACTTCATGCCCCGAACAAGAGACATGGGCAAGAAAAAGGCAGTGATAAGCTCATCCGAAGCTTGGGTCGGTGGGAATAGGAGCTACAAAGTGCAGTCACGAAGTTGCGTGGTCTCTCGGAGATAAAGTGCAAGGCACTATTGGTCGGTTATCTAAAGAAAGCTAAAAGAGATTTGCACTCTCTGAACAAGCAGTAAAAGCTCCCCTTGATCTTATTGTAGATGGGAAAGCGAAAGATAAGTGAGTCTCCATTTCCGCCTCTACCAAGGCACAAAGGCGACAAATCCGGTCATCTCTGCAATATGATGGTCAATCTAAATCTAAAACCGGTGGGAGTGGACTAAAGGAGCATACGGAATGCACAATAATCCCATCCTAAATAACCATGAAGTGCTAGAAGGCCATCCTCGAACCCAAGAGAGGTGCTCCAAATTGTGATAATGTATTGTCTATAAATATTGAGTCTCACATGCTTGTTCAACTCCTGCTGAGAGTGGCGGTAAGCGGGAGCATTCAATGAAAATTGAAAGGGAGGGAGACGATCAAGCCTAGCAAAGCAATGGCTTGAGCATACCATCAACGAGTCCTGGCAGTAGAGTCAAAACCAAAGATAACAACTCAAGAGCAATAAGCCAAGTAGGAATATCTCTTGCAACCATCAAGGAAGTCTGCAAATCCCCAAAGATAATGAAGGAACCATACCAAATCAAAGATGGTTCCAAGCCTAAAAGGATGGGCCCTGGACTTAGCAAGAATAACATTGTGGGGAGTAGATCGATGGCATCTGATGATACACCGGAGGAAAAGAGTTTGAATTTTCTCAATTGAGGCCCAGTCAAAATCTAGAAAAGAGGGCCCCCACATCATGGAGCCATATAACACAGTCAGCCTGACTAAGGAGTCCATGAGGGACAACTTAGATGTAATGTCTTGAAAGTGATGTCTGAAAACATTGTCTCTCCAACATGGATTGGGATCCCAACCCTTTGTTAAACCAAACTAAAGCAGGATCCAAAGAACTTAACCCTAAGGTAGGTGTACGAGGAAGCAATCTCAATCTCATGGCCCTGAAAGTAAAACTGGAGATGGGAGGTCTTCAAGCAATTGAAGACCATAACTCAAGTCTTACCCAAGTTCACCACTTGCTGTCGCGAGTCACAAAAGGAGGCCAACCCATCAAGAAGCCTCTAAAGACCCTCCGATGAGGAGAACAAAAGAACCATATTGTCATCAAAGAGAAAAATGGAAATATAGACCCGATGTAAGTAACAACCATCGTTGGGGTGTGAGGAATCTCTGAGAAAAGCCTCAAGCTCATTAATGTAGATGTTGAATAAGGTGGGGAGAGAGGGCAGCCTTGCTTCACCCTAATGGTGCTCTCGATCGGATCAGAGAATCCCTCTAGAGTCCAGAATCTACCCACTACAGTCTCATAAAGCTTCATAATAACTATGAGTAAAGTTTTTGAGATTCCAAAGTCCCTGTGCCTCTGAAAAAGCGCCACCTGGAGGATAGAGAAAAATGCCTTACGAAAGTCCACAAAACAGCAATAGACTTTCCTTAAGAGATGTTGAGCGTCCTCAATGATAGTCTGCAACGTCAAGTTATGGTCCATGGTTTGGAAGTTCGCAAGAAAACCAACGTAACCCCTCACCTGATAATCTCTTATTGAGCTCTTTGGATAAAATAGTGTTCAATAGAGGCGTAAAGTTTGGCAAAAGTATGCCCAATCATGATGGTCTTGTAGTCGTCAGGGTTCGAAGCCAACTTGGCCTTATGGATCAGGCCTTGACCAAGAATTTGGAAAGCCATTACAAACCACTCTATTAAAGAGCACAGAGAGGAAAGAACAAAACTGAGACACCAAGCTTGAAGATCTCCACCTAGAACCCTTCCTCCTTCGATGCTCTACTACACCTCAAGGATCCGACGACCTCACAAATGTTGGAGACAATGAATGAGTGGCAGTGGGATGGAGGGGTGAGGTGGAAAGAGGGTTGGACAGAAATGTCATAAAGAGTGGAGGTATGGGAGACAAGGGAGCAGAGGTCAAGGGTGGAGGGCAGAGGAGGGTGATGGGGGAACAAAGTGTGCCAAAAGAGATTGGGGTAGTGCATGAGTGCACTGCAAAGGGATCTGCACTGTACAACTGCTTCTTGTAGCAAAGAAAGTAGTGGTAAGAGAATCAGATCTATGTATAGGAGGAGTGAGCAATAAAAGTTGAACGCAAAGAGCAATAGAAAGACTTATAGTCATCATCAAATCATTGGTTCATAGGATAGGTATTTTGGTGCTTGAGACTGAGAGGAGAGGGAGCCGTGTAGTGGGGGATGAAGAGGAAAGTTGATTCCCAAATCACGACAGCCAATAAGGCGAACATGGAAGAAGCTTGGCTAGACTCACTGAAGCAAGCAGGGGGAGTTGTCTAAGAAGGAGGGCGATGAGGTCATGATCATTCTCAGAGAAGCAAAATGAGGCATGGGGGCAGGCCACCACGGATGAGGGGTGGGGAAGGAGAGGCGAGGGGTAACGGGAGAAATAAATTGAGGCTAAGGAGGGCATGATCAGCTAAAGGGAGGCGGGTGATGGTGAAGCAGCAAATGGAGGGAATGAAGGAGGCACAAGCGAGAGCATTTCAAAATCACCAAGTTGAAGGGCTCGCAAAGCTGGAGGAGGTGGCGACCGCAGCACAAAACCCATGGCAATCCTCCTAGAGGCATTGAAGGGCCTAAGTTGGTGGGATCAGTCTCAAAAGTACTACTCAAGTTTGAATTGCAATCATGAAGAGGAATCTAAAGATCTCTAGTTTGTGCATTAAAGCACCCCAAGATGATGATGTCACCCATGGCCGAGAACTTGGAAATGCACTCGTGCAAGTCCACAAAGGGGTCACCATCCTCAGTATTGTGCAGACCGTAGGCCGAGGTTGGTGGAAAGTAACAGACAATAACGAAGATATCCCTGTGATGATGACCAGTACGCTCAATACGGATCTTCATGAATCTAGCAGAGGTGTCAGAGTGAAGAGTGGACCACAAAGGTAACATTGAAAACTACCATCTCTAATCAAACAGGCAACTCCTCTCGAACCTCTAACCCCATCAAAAGTCCGAACCTCACCTCTACATACAGAAAGCCACTGGTATCTAGTAAACCCAGGAAGAGGACGGACAAGACTCTCATGAGTCTCAGTGACAACCAAAATATCAGCAGAACAACCGCATCCCGAAAAAGACCAAGCAAGGACCATAAAGTGCCATTGTCATTCCAGCAGTTGACAAGTAGAGAACAGATGAAAGGGTCCCTCCTGCCCAACTGCTAGCGAGACTGTCATTTGGGCTTGGAGGCCAGTCTTGGTTCCCAACCAGGGGGAGGGGAATCGTGAATAACATCTCTGAGGTTCCAAATAATTGCCTACTTCTCGTTGTGTCTTGCGTCTGCAACAAGTCCCCTGGAGTGTTTCAGCTCTATCACCGGTGATTTCATGAGATCCTCATCAAGATAAATCTTAGTGGGAAGAGGGAAAAGCTTCCTCTTCTCCCTAAGAACACGCATTCTGTCAGGCACAGAAAAAACCTAAGGAAGTTGATCGCAAAGGAAAGAATACACAGCTAAAGTAGGGTCTATAGTAGAGGGAGAAACACATTGAACACACAGGTTGAGCTCACAGGCATGCCTCACACGCTCATTGTCAAACTTCCCCTAAACAATCTTTTCCACGCCCGAGAGAGGTGCAGAACCAATGTTGTTACAAATGGAGGCCACGATTTAATTTGTTGTTTGGACTCTCACACTGGGAAGTATGTTTAGTAATCAGTTCAGTATGCTTGTCTTTAATAGTATCTAGTTCCCCAAGATGATCAATATTGGAGTCAAAATGAGTTTTAATATCTGTTGTTTTAGAAGTGAATGTAGCAAAGAAACTATTGAGTGTCGTATTAGAATAAGTGTGTTGTTTAAGATCCTTAATTGTCTTAGAGAGAGATTGCATAGTGTCTCACAAATGTTGATTCTCAAAGTCCAACTTAAGCAAATGATCACACCTGTACAGGAGAAACCCAACTATAGACATAGGAAAAACGAAGGTAAACACAACCATAGAGAACCAACTGCAAACAAAACCCAGGCAGCGAGAGCGAGGAAA
This sequence comes from Cupressus sempervirens, assembly GCA_028749045.1. Taxonomy (NCBI): domain Eukaryota; kingdom Viridiplantae; phylum Streptophyta; class Pinopsida; order Cupressales; family Cupressaceae; genus Cupressus; species Cupressus sempervirens. Next base: position 708,468,635 of record CM053787.1, read on the forward strand.
ACAAAGAAAACACACAGCAGTAGCGGCCACGGGCCACCTGAACAAGGCTGAACAAATAACAAAACGATTGACCACACACAGAGCCAAAAATGACAAATCCATCCAATAGAAAACAGAAGGTGAAAAACGGAAAAGAGAACCACACCACACAGGAGCAACTTGCAGAAACAAAGGAACCGCAGCCCATAGGAAGTCACTCAGCTTGACCGAAGGTCGCGCAAGTTGAGGGGAATGACAACATTGGTGGGTTCATTTGCGGGGACATTTATAGAGAGAATATGGAAACATAGAAGAGCAGTGACCATTAGAAATAGAAGTAAATCTACAGAAGAGAGAGAAACAAAGATAGAGAGATTTAACTCTAATACCCTCCATTAATAGTCAATCTAACTTCAAAGCAAAAAATCTGCAAGTGGATCCTCAAAAGGCGTAAAAAACAGACTTGAGCTGATCATTGAGTTTTGATAGCATATTATCGTAAAATAATGAATGTGTTATTAAACAGAGATCATAAATGATCTATATATACATACAAGTATACACAAGAGAGTTTCTACAACAAACGAAGAGAGATAAAGAAACATCTACAAAAGAGAAAGAGAAAGTTTCCATATTGAATAGAGAGAGAATATGGAAACATAGAAGAGGAGTGACCATTGTAGAAGTAAATCTATGGAAGAGAGAGAGAAACAAATAAAGAGAGATTTAACTCTAATAATTAATTATAGACCAAGTATTAAAGACTGGCCATAGTGTGCGACAAGTAAAATCCAATAAGCCACAAGGAAGAGTCAAGGTACCATAGACCAGCCAGAAGAAAATTCCCTATCTGAACATGCTGATGCTGAACAAATATATTATATAATCAGACATAAAGTGGTCACTCAAAAATTAAATGCAATATGATAAATGAGAAAGACCTGAAGGATGTTATAGTTTCTAATTAAAGATCATTAAATATATAAGAATAAACAGATATGGCCTTAAAAATATTTTCCACATTCCTGCCTTCTAAACCCATGATTTGCCATTCTAGACTTTACCTCTTCTCAAATACCCCCACAGATTTTAGTTTCATACAGTTCATGATTTTGACTGAAGCAGCTAGAAATCAGAGTAAGCCTGAAATTGCTTTAGAAAATGAAGTATTCTTTTATAAAAAATCAAAGTAAAGGTAAGAATTTTGAGGTCAAAATCTAGCCAGCAGGCCTCCTGGGCATTTAAGATTCACAGTAGGAACAATAGGTTTTTCAATTTATCTATCTTTAATTTTTTTAATGTACATAAAGGGATTCATTTAGATACCTTTTTCAAAGGGAGTCAGACAGCATTGTAATGTTAGTGCAAAGGGGGTTAACCAAAATGGTGGCATTAATTCAAAGGCACCAAGATGAGACAGTCAATCAGCATAATTTTACACCTTTTTTACATAAATGCCAATACAAAAGGTGTTCGGCTAGCATTCATAAATTTGTCCTAGTCAATGATTACCTTCCATTGTGGACAAAATGCTCTTCATGCCTTTGATATTAATGACAATTAATGTAACATTCTTTCTTCACATCAATGACAATTTTAATATCACCAAAAGAAGGGACTCCTCAATAATCATATGACATGAAAATGGAAAATCTCACTCAATTCTCATCATGCAATATTGGAGAATATCCTGCGAGCTTGTTTCCAATCAAATCCCAATCCTTTCTTAATGATAAATTTCTACGGCATTTGTTTCTTGCTGAATATTGGAACTATCTACAAGCAAAAAAACAGCCAAAAAATGTTTTCAATGAAACAATTTGAAATGAAAAACATCATCATAAATATTTATCATCTTTTTGCATATTTTAAGTACAGTTTAGAGGAAGGAAACCCTTGCAAATGCATTTGAATGTTATTTTTATCACATAATTTGCAAAGATATACTCATGGCATCAAACTTTTTCTATACAACCTTTGTATGGTGGCAAGGCCAAGCATAAGAGGAATATTAGTGTTTTAGACTTCATCATTAAAGGGGAGTTATCATTCCTCTGAAAATTCATTGGGGTATTACCTAAGACAAAATTATTTCTCAGAATTTGTATTGTTTATCTCTTATTGCAAAAATTGTTTTTGCAGCATTAGATTCACTAATTCTAACTTGATGTTGGCTAAAAAAATTGTACGTCACTGACTAGGACTTGCAAAATTGTGACTTTAGACAAAATTTCATGAGATTTCTCTCTCCTCTCAGCAATAGGGGAGGCTCTCTTCTTACCATAGGTGGCTTCAATAGGAACTTAGCTGAAGTAAAAAAAGGATGGTTCTCTTGATCAATTCCTCTTTTTTCAGGAATGATTTGCCTACAACTCTAACTTTCCAAGTTAACAAAAAGTGTCTTATTGCTATGATAATACGGGTGACCTAGGAATTGACGTAAGAACACCAGGGGCAGCAGCTTACTTTTTATATTTTGTGAAACAAACACAGGAACCCAAAGTCTCCTGCATTCATCTAGAATAAAGACTCAAACAAAATAACCATTAAGGCACAAAGTCTCTTACTAGATCCTCTCAAATTCAATAAAAACACTTACAATTGAAGCCCAAAGTCTTCAAATCTAAGTGATTACAACCACTACTATCAATTACAATTTGTCCTCCTACAGCACAAAGTCTTCAAAAGTTCAAATTGGCTCTGAATGTAATAGGCAGCTCAAAGTCTGTACAATTAAATTCAAATCCCTCTTGATCAAAGCTCTAAAACTCATAATCAATATCTAGAAAATGTCATCACATAACAGCCTCAATCAACACAAAGTTTGAAAGAAAGTTGGCTCTTTTATTGATAGCAATTTAGATTTACATCCAAGTACAAAGTCTTAAGAGTGCACAAATAAATTGGCAGAATTTTTTTGTCTTTCCAAAAGATGATTATTTACAATGACCTCCCTCCTTTATATAGGATTGTAGGAGAGAGAAAGGTGATGCGAAAAGTGGAACAACCTCAACCACCTTGACTTATCTCTAACTAACTATCAAAATTGCATGCCTAATGCGAATGCAACTTAACTACATGAGCTGGTTATACAGGTGCATGTTATCATGTACTTACAACATAGATGCTCTTTACATGTAGCATTCCTACAGCTATTCTACTTAAAGCATACGAAAATTTGACTTGAAGTAGTCACCTGGTATCAACTAGCTCTCCAAACTTCCACAGGGACTCACATACAATTGTAGCATCTGATTCACCAGAGCGTTGCGAGATCATTGTAACCTTCTTGAGTATTGCTCGTTGCTTCAGATATCTCTTTGTTACAAATCTCCATTTGATTTTTGTAGATTCTTCAATGAATACTTCTAGCTTGCAAATGTATCCATTACAATAATGTTGAAGTCATCTACTTCAAGCTGTAAACGGATGGCCTCTGCGAACTCTATGAGAACATCTTGATTCTTGAGTCTGCTATCTTCAGTGATGATTTTGCATGATAGCCCTTTGAATGCCTCTTTGATCATGCTTTCTTGGTTAGTTATCTTGGCTACTGTTGCCTTTGCATCTTTTACAAGTCCTTGCAAAACTTGCTCTTTGTTGGTCATCATATGTGCCTAATCATGGTACATCTCAACAAACATGATGACTTCGTACTCACACAAGAAGTCCAAATCAATCTCCGTCATGCTATTCCAAACACCAAGATCCCCGTCTAGCAACTTGAGTTGATGATTGAGTGACTTGAGAATGTCATTCAATCCAACAGTAGTCTCTTTCTTTTTTGTTAGTGTAACTTCTCTTGACATTGCTGAATGGTGTGCTTGCGCAAATTGTCACATGAAAGTTCCATAGTATATGAACATCGTCATATGAAGGGTCTATAGCAAACTTGGGTGTGTAAAAAAACAGATTCAAGCAAGGTATTTATAGAGAAAGGGCGTGAAATGATTAGGGACAACAAATGAGCAAATGGGTCAAGCAAAATGGCTAAAAAGTGATTAGAAAAACCAAAATTGGGTTTTCGATGGTCCATTGCACATATGGCCAGCAAGCTTGGAGTTAAGTGAATGAGAAGGAAAAATGGGTAACACATTGGGCATAGCATGTTTTAATAAGTGCAAAAACAGATAATCTATCTAGCAAGCATGTGAGAGAAACTTCAACCATAGGGCAGCCATATGGAGGTCCATGGAATGCATAGCGATGGGGTTTTATCTTGCATTCACATGTGAGGAAAACGTGAGCTTGCTTTTCTTTTGAGAATAGGATTTCACACCCGACTGCATATGCAAGCAAATGAAACCTTGCACATGCAACTTGGAGAAGAAGATGGAAGATAGAAGGGGCAACTTCATTTACAAAAGAGATGCAAATCTGAAAAAGGAAATGACAAAGATTTCCAAGAACTTTCAAGACAAATATATACAAATGCCTTAGAAAAAATACCCCAACAAATCTTACCTCAACTCCATCAAGAATGAGAAAGGCAAGTCTTTATCCAAAATTTCGAGCAAATCTCAAATAATCCAAGAGATTTAGAATTTTACATTTGTCCAAAGCCAAAGACTAAAATAGATTTTGAAATCCACACAACATGGTTCGAATTTAGACATGTGGAGATGGTTAGAGAAATGCAATGCCTAAAATGTGGAACAAACTTTGACCTAGCACCTCCAAATGCAAAGACATGCCAAAACAACGTCTAGGGCAAAGATTAGCTTGCAAAATGATGAAACACAAGCTTGAAATGATAATACTTCCCTTAGATAGCTTCTTGAAGAGATTCAATGCAAAAATGCCTCAAAATCAAACATATTTGTGGTGAAAATCATGACCAAAATGGGCTGTTTTTGGCAAAACGCATATGGAGAATCATATGTTTCTTCTTCAAAAATCACCACTTTGCAAGAAGCCTCAAAAAACGCCTTGTCTTAGATTAAAAACGGGTCTTTTTTGGACAAAAGTATATGCCAATATGTTGTGGATACTAAAACGCACTTTTGGAGGCCCAAAACATGTAATAATATGCACAAAAACTTCCTCAAAAATGCTGAAGGTAAGAATACGCAGTTCTAGAATGCAAATGCATATAACAAAGTCATGTAATAGCAAAGAAAATCGCTACCACATAAACTTATGTTAAAATGCTACCTTCAAACGTATTTTAGAAAGTCATCAACATAACACAAAAACGTGCTTTCTTGGCAAAAATTCTTGTCTAGGGCAAAACACATGTTTGGAGGAGCTTTTACATGTGTTTTTAGTATTTGTTTTCCCTTTAAAAATTGCCACTTCCCTCTATATGAAGAAAAACGCAATTTAAGAAAGCAAAGACGTGTTTGGAAACATCCAATACGGTGAAAAATCGTCACCAAGTCTTGAACACATTTTTTGAAGAAATGAGCATATATTTTAAACATATGCAATATGATAGAAAATTGCCACTTTTGTTTTAGGTGGAATTTATAAGTCAAAATGCATTTCTTATAAGCATTTACACATGTTTAGAACATATGCAATTGGCTTGAAAATCGCCACTTTTGCCTTAAGCTTAAGGGATAACAATTTTTTGAATCAAAAACATATGTATTTTTGTCCAAAATCCCCACTTAAGCTTAATATGAGTAAAGAACTCATTTTCAATTAACATTTACATGTCAAAATGACATGCAACTATATTTCAAAAATCTACTCTAAATGGCAATTAAAAATACATATGCATTTGTTTATTAAAAATGAACTTCAAATACAATAACATTTGTAATTGCATTCAAAAAGCACACTTTTAACGATGCTGGGACTTAAAATGTATTGGGAGTGGGTTTTTAAGAAGTGTTTTGCATGTGGATATATGCAATATGCAATAAAAATCCCACTCTATACACTAAAATTATCTCATGTAATTATATTTAATATCTAATTATAATTTTAAATAAAGTAACATGAAAAATAGTCTAGAAATAGGCTATTTTCATAAAACATAAAAAACTATGGTTAAATCAACTCAAAATGAGTTTAAATTTCAAAATGGACTACAAAATCCACTAAATATCAAATATAATTTTATTTTGTGCAATTGTCAATAAAAGCCCACTTTTATGAGGTTTTTAATAAAAATATGCAGTTGACCTGAAAAACCCCACTTTTTCCCTTTATAACTTGAGCTAGACAACTCCGATTTAAAACTAAGTTAGCTTGAATCGAGTGGAAACCCAAGGGGTATTCACCTAAGGCAAAACAAGACCACAAACTATTTACAATGTAAAGAAAAACAAAGAAAGGACATGAAGATTCACCAAAAATTGAGTGTTTGCAGTACAAGAAGGAAAATTCTTACCAACAAACAAATTAGGGATAATCTCAACGGAAAACCTTCAAAAGAACACATAGACAAGACTACACAAAGAACAATTCGGAGATAATGAACTGTTTTCATGATGCCTCATCAATGCCTTCAAACAAAGAGGATGCACCTACGAATCCATGAGAATATTCTATAGGGTTGCCTCAATTTTGTAATGTCAAAATTGAGGACAACACTTGATAAATTGACAAGTTGATAATATCCACTTTAAAGAAATAAAGAAACAATATTGATGTTTAAAATTGATCAAAGGTCAGCGGAACACATATTTGCGTTCACTTAAATAATGTAAGGTATAGAAGAATCATAATAGTTAGGAAAGCAAAAGGATGAAAACAATGAAAGCATTTCTAGAGGTCGGTCTTGGGCAGGTAATCCTTAAACACACTACGCAAGAGAAAATATGATTAGCTAATATAATCACAGGATATAGATAAAAAAATAAATTATAAAACCTTGAGGTGAATTAGGATCAAAAACCAACAAATGAAAATGTGTTGCTAGATTAGAGGCAAGCATTCATCGAGTCCAAATTAGTTTCAATTTACAGATGCTTCTGAAATAGAAAAATGAAAAAAAATACAACAGCGCTTGAAAATTACACCCTGCCTAGTGAAATGTGTGCACAAGGATTTAGTTGCAAGTGCATTTCCACCACATTTTCGTGTTAGTAAAAGCTTTGTTCAAGATATTTTTATGAAATTAAATCAGCAGAGCAAGATTTTATGAAATACAAATAAAATATTGAAATACCAATGCAGAACACTTACAAAAATGGAGGCTCTATCTCAATTCCAAAGGTCAAATGCAAGGAGTATCCATCACTAGCAGATTCTTCTGCAACTCTCTGTGAAGCATCAAATCCAGTAGCCTCATGGAACAAGAGGTAACTACTTTTATCAATGCAGCATGACTGTGATGTCTGGAAATTATCAAAGCCATGTGTTTGTTCTGTCATGTTTGTCTTTGTAACCATAGTACTAGGGTGACTGTCATGGCCACATAGACAGGCCTCAAATAGCTTGCTCTCATCCGACATTTGATTGTAACAAATAGTGTGCGCTTCATGTACAAATCCTCTGGGAATATACAAAATATCTCCTTCCATCAGGAGAACTTGTTTAAAGTCTGCGATGCCAACTTGTGCATTATGCACAGCACTTAAAGGTTCATATAAACGAGGAAGCAATTTTTCAGGAGGAGAAATAGCCCATATCTTGTTTCCTGCAAGTTGGCAAACTACGACACAATGATCATCATAATGAGCAGATAGGCCTTGACAGTTTGGAGGAGTCAAGTAGAGATTGGCACCCACAGAGGCTTGTCCAAACATCATGGCTAAAGCCTCTGCTACTTCAGCAATCTTATGAGATCGGAATTCCATACCTCTTATTGCAATTGTATAGCCCATTTTATATGCTTTCTTACAATCTTGCAAACAGACGAATTTAGGTATCTCTGCTTCTACGCTGTGATTAAACCCTCCAAAATAGTGTTCTTCTTTTGTCCTTGGTGCTGTCTTTGAAAACTCTCCATTTACCTCTTCTGTAACTGATCTTAGAATTCGAATGTCCTGGCCACAAACCATGGGATGACCCAGACTGTCCTGTATCTCTTTGAGAAAACCTAATACATCTAAATTATCTGCAGAGATAGGTGGACAGGAGATCATTCCTGTCAATATCTGGTCTAATAGATCATCAATTCTTTGCTTCGATGTCGCTCCCATCAATAAGGAAATGAGGTCATTGTCACTTTCTCTCTCTTTTGTGTTTCTTATCAACATTGGACAGCTCTCCCAATGATATCGTGCAAAATGCATAAAGCAAGAACCTGCATCTCCAAAAAAACTTTTCTTCACCATATCAACAAAGTACGTTGAGCAATTGGGGACAACTTGCTCTATAGCTAGTCTAAAAATCACCTTTGCTATGGAACAGCTCTTCATGGAAAAACTTGACCAATTATTGTCATCTTTACAACCTACAATCTGCATTTGTTTCTGATTCTGCTCTTGGATCCTAGCCCACAGTTCTTGCATAAAAGACAGAGTAACAGAAACAATATCCTTTGACAAGACTGCCATATGGTTGTTGTCATCAGTTACCAGAGTTGATATTGCCTCAAGAATCAGCATCAGAAACTCATTCCGCTCCATCTGTAAGGCAGAATGTGTGCCATGTGATATTGACAAATGCTTTGGATCAGCAACATCTACTTCACCTTTGCACAAAGAATGGGAAACCTGACAAAACACATAACTACCAAAAGTCATATTAGCAGTGACATTTATAAAAATTATATCCTGAACTAAATGCAAAATGAAGTATGCATGGACCCTTATTAAAATACACATGGGAAAAAATATGTATTCTACTTTCCTAAGGTGTACAAAGGCAGGAGTAGCTACAAATATGCAGGTATGTAACTAAACAAATGGGTCTATGGGTGCAAAAGCATATTTCTATAATCCATGCAGCAACTAAAAGTAATGAGATCCCAAGTAATATCTATCGCTTTCTTCACCTAGCATAATTGATTTATAATGTCAATTCAAGCACCACCAGTAGCCATTGCTCATAAACTTGTAGTGTAAAGATTTACATTGAGTCTAAAATATATTCTGCCCTATTAAAAATGTCAAGTGACATGACCAGTCAAATGTGTGCTTTTGGGACACAGTACTCAAGAAGATACAGAGTGTTCAGATTCTTGCAGCCCTGAAATCTGCCCACTGAGGAAGGCAAAAAAAGTTGACTTGTTATTTGAAATTTGGAAAGGAGAAAGCACTAGAGAGAAAGGACAATTCTCAAGCTTTCAAGTCCAAGTGTTGACTGAACTTATAATTGTCTTCCACTGTTCCCTAGTTAGGTGCTACTTGTAAATTTCATATAAAGGAAAGCAGATTCATTACTGTAGTTAAGGCATAACAGTCTTGAGCATCTATGTACATGCTAGAAAATGTAGATTTTTATAGAAGTGTACCCTTAATCCTTTATTTTCCTTTCACTTTCAGAAGAAAAGCACTTACCTTTCAGGTAACAATAGACTAAACAAGGAAAGTGAGCATGGCATGAAGACATTTATTCTATGATCACAGTAACACATCAGAATAAGGTGGCTCCTCCACACAACGAGGCATGCCAATCTCAAAACTCAGCCCCCCAAAGTAAAAAAACTGCTAAATCCCACTCTGCCTGTATATTATGCAGATTTGTTTCTCCAAATTTTTTAAACAGCAGAATATGGGCCACATTTCTTGGACAGCAAAAACATATTCCTGCATTCCGAGGTTGGCTCATGGCAATTGTTATATTGTAGAGCATTATATTGCTTATAATTTTATAAAATGTATAATTAGTGTTCAGAAGGGGGTGAAACCCTTGTTCCCAGGAAGGGGGTGTCCCATGGGCAGTGAGATAGGAAGGAACTTCTACTTACCATCCCCTTTTGTGGCAATCTCCATAAGTGCCTGTATGGCCATTCCATGTGGATGCTAGAGCGTCCAGAACATTATTTGCTGAGGGCAATTGGGCAGCCACTAGACAAGCAAACATGCTTCAGCAATAAAGAGATCTCACATCCTTTTATTTTTAAAAAATTAAAGAAAAAGAAAAACCACCATTGAACATTTAATAAATTAAAAATAAACCTAAAAGGGGAGTGTAACAAGGCCCCCATCCTGAAGGACCGTAGATACACTCTCTGATGCTTAATTGATATTACCCAGAAAGCGCAGGAGGAGGAAGAGGAAGAGAAATGTTCCACATCTTCAATTTCTCATTTTCAAGTTTTTTCTTCAAAGTTCCAATTAAATCATAAAATACTCGGTTGCTTGTTTCTCATGTCTTCCAATTTTCAAATTTTTACTATTACGTTCAAGTTAGATAGCTGTTTTATTTCTATTTTCATAATGATAAAGATTAAGATAGAATTAAAATGGAGAGCTCATTTTTTTCTTCCCATCTTCAAGTTTTAAGTTTTACTTCAAAAGTTAAAAGTTAGCAAATAGATTACGTATCCTCTAGATAGGAAATTAGAAATCCTATAGCTTTTTTAATTTTAATTTATATACAGTTACAAAATATTAAATAAAATGAATTAAGATAATATATGAGATTTCCTTTTTGTGTATTCTCTACATTTGTACTTCATGCAATCCTATGTTCACCACGGACACATCCCCTAGACAAAAACCGCTGAACATAGAACATGTATATCTTGGGGACAATCATCTTCAAGTACTACTAAAGATCATCTTGAGGACATTCCCCTTTGCAAAGGAAACTCCATGTCAATAGAAACAAAAAAACATTTTTATATCAAAAATAATCCCTACATGTTTTTCTCATGAATGTTTCAGTTTCTAAATCCATGTTACTATTTCTTAGGATTCAAGAAAAGTGAATAATAAACTAAACAAATTATAATGTTCCATCTTTTCAACTATAAAGCCCTCAACCTCCCTTCCCATGCCATATATTACACAAGCCCTCCTCTATAAACTTTAAACTATATAAAAAATCATTTAAATTACTATTAGTTGATTTATTATTTATTTTTGGTTCATCAAACCTTGATTTTGAACTCGCTATAAGAATAAATCACTTTTGAGGTTAAACTCTCTAATAATTCAATAAATCTATCATATATTTATATAAATATATATTGACTATGCCCTATTAATGAGTGGTAGTGTTGAAACTTGAGACCCTCAAGAAAATGGCAGAAGTGAGATAGGAGCCTCCTCCATAGGGATAGACCAAATTGAACTTTGATGGGCCATCAAAGAAAAATCCCAGACTTTTGGGTGTAGGGTATCTTATCCAAGGTTGGAAAGGCAACACTATATGTAAAGTATCAAAAAGTCTCAAGGATGCAACCAATAATGACGTCAATCTCCAAGCATTGTTGCTTGGATTGCAAATATGTCTAGACTTGAAACTGCCAAAAGTGAATAATTGTGGGTGATTCTAAACTTGCAATTGATGCCTTGAGGACGCATACTCTTCAAAATTGGAACCAAAAGCCCTTTCTCCCAGCAATTCAAATAAAGATCTCAAAATTAGAAGATTTATACCAAATCACGTTTACCATGAGCCTAACACAAATGCTGACTCACTAGCTACCTCGGGAAACAAAGAAACCAAACTATTTTATAAGTTATTAAATGATGAAGGTAGCAGTGGATGAGACATGAAAAATAGAATTGAAGTCATTCAAATTGCATTGATGCCCAACTGACCGAATCACAAGGGCAAGCTTCACATATCCTATCTCCATAATCATTAATTAATACATCTGGATATTATTGTGTATAGCACTTTGTAGAAGAGCCTATTTAATAAATACATGGAAGAAAACAACAAATTTTAAGTCTAGCAAATTATGATGGATACTCCAGTTAGATTACATCTTGCCAACAACAAATGGTCATTTAGGCACTATCACTAAGCAATGCTTACAATGTGCTCAAAACCAAGCACAGTGCAATTCTTCTCAGAGACTTCTTGTGAGCAGACCACTGGTATAGGGTTAATGTAGACATCATATTCATGTTCATAGCTACATTGCTAGATATGGGAGAGGGGAAAAGTGTGATAATGAGTTTACAGACTAGCCTGGTTAAATGTCGATTACTGGGAAACATGGAAGAAATTCTAGACGAGGCATCCTATGGCAATAGGATCCCCATGCCTTTTGACTTCAACAAACCCAAGTGGTGAGGAGATATTGTGGAGTGTGACCCTTTTGTATTCTCCAATAGTTCCACCTCTATCACTGTTGAAAGACACCTGGCCTCAAAAGGACTGGGATTTCTTATCTATAGTCCTAGATTAAGTCATGAAAGCTTTGCTAATGGAAAATGCATTCAACTAGAATAAGAGAATTACAGTATTAGTAAAAAATTGCAAAATATGGTAGTCTTTGTTTGTGCACTGGCAGAGATCTCTGGCATAAACATTAGGAATGCATAAGCTTATTCTACGTTTTGTTTAACATTGGCTAAAGGGAGGAATAGATAAAGCAATGTGATATACACAGAACTAGTATTGTATGGGCAAATACAAATTTGAAGACCAATGTCTATGTAAAGGAGTGGGATTTAGCAAGAAGATTTTTGGGTCTTGTATTACTGGCCAAACAATCAAAATATGTCCAAATGATCTATCTAAGGTCCTAGATGAAGTGATGAAGCTCTGCTAATGGAAAATGTGTTAGACTGGAATAAGAGAATTACAGTAATAGTATAAATTTGCAAGATTGATGAAAAAAAAAAAATTGTGCACTGGCAGTGATCCTTAGTATAAACATTAGGAGTGCCTAAGCTTATTCTAGGTTTTGTTTAACATTGGCCCATGTAGTAAAAGATAATGCATTGTGATATATACAAAACTAGTATTGTATGGGCAAATGCAGATTTGAAAACCAATGTCTTATTAGAATATTAGAATATTATAATATTTCTTTAATGGTCATCTTTGTTAGTCTTTAGTTTACTAGGTAGTTTCTATTTTCGTCTTTAGTTTACAATTGTTTCTTTTAGAAATATCATCTTTGTAAATCTATCTAAGGAGCTTTATGTTTAAGCTCCTGGGCTAACAGGAACTTAATGCATAGATATATAAGCAAGATATTTGACACATGGAATATAAAAAACTCAGAAGTAATTCATATATTCATTAATCACCGAACACAAGGTTACATTCGCAATATACATGTCTTTGCTTATGAAGGTTCATACCTATAGTGTCTGAGGGGGTGCAAGACGAGCCATTGCACCCATGTAAGTCCCTCGATTATGCCAAACTACTTGACTACTCAAGTTCCCCAACTGGAGTTGATTATGATGCTAGAGGATTCAACTTCTTCTAGAGTTGGTACACCTATAAGCACGGATGTCTAGATTTGCCTGTACCTAGGAGTTTGCCTTGACAACCTCCTTTAACATTAAGGCTACATCATTCAATTGAGCTTCCTTCCTATCGCATGCCTTCTTGGCTTCGACTACCTAGGTCTCTACCACTGCCAGTTGTGTTTCCACCACACACTTCTTTGTCACTGCTACAAGTTGTGTCTCCACCGTACACTTCTCCTTGGTAACTATTGCAAGTTATGTCTCCACCTCACCCTTAGCGGCTGCCTCTAGCTGCGCCACGAGTATTGTGTCCTCCTTTTCCCAAGCCACCTATTGAGTGGCTAACTGGGTAGCTATCTCCTCCCAAGATCTCGCTACAACTACCCTAGCTTCCTCCCTAGCCTCCTCACGCCTCGTTACAAACACTCTTTGTGCAACCCTCCTGCCTCTATCAACCACATCACTAAGAGCAGCAAGATAGGCCTCCATATCCTCATTGATTGTATCGTGTGTTGGCTCTTCCTCTTTCACTTGTTATCTGGCCTCTACCATGACTCCTAGAGGACATCCACCCTCCACTACATCTACTACCACTGCATGTGTCAATTTCTCTTCACCCCCTATACCCTCCAACTCTGGTGCAACTACCTCTCCCTGCATTGCACTATCCAATGTCATGTCATCAAAATGGAGGTCTTCTCTCATTGGAGATTGGATAGAAGTTCCTAGAGTTACTGGTGGAACCTAAAACCATCACAACAGATAATCACTCGCATGCCTCTAGGTATTACAATAATAGATAAGTCGTCTATTATTGGTTAATGGTTATCTATTGTAAATATCTAGTTAGTTTTGTTTTGCTTTCGTTTTTTTTTTTCTCTAGAATAGAATGTTTCTATTCTTTATGATTGTTTCCTAAGGAAACATTGTCTCATTCTTTTGTATAAATTGACCCTCTGGTCTCTGTTAATGACTAGCAAGTATTTTACCAATTACTTCTATAATATGGTATTAGAGCTAATACTTAATTTTTTTAGAAAAATTAATAATTTCTAAAAAATTATTTGTTTAAATTTTTCTAAAAATTATTTGTTTAAATTTTTTCAAAAGTTTTTTAGTCAATTTCTCTAAAACCCGCCTAGGGTTTTGTGCCTGGAGAAATTCAAATCAGCCTAAAATCATGAACTAGGGTTTAAACCCTCTGTGCAAATCACGTATTGGAAAAATCGCAGGTTTTGTTCTCTGCAAATAGTGTCTGAAAAATCTAGAGCTCCAAATCGTGATTTTTTCCCTACAATTCGTGACTAGAAAATCATGACATCCATCTGAAAATCGTGATTTACAGCGCCAAATCGCAATTCCTCGAGCTCGTTTTTCACTACAAAATGCATGCCATTCTTTGGACCATTTTACAGGGTCAAGCAATGGGTTTTGCAATCGTTTTTCCTCCTTGTCGCACACATGATAATTGCTCTGCAAATTGCAAAAACAAGTCATTTTCCATGCCCTTTTCCCTCTATTCGCGTGACCTCTAGGCATCGGTTTTCTGAGTTTATATGCGTTTTTTCCTCCATACTACCGTGATTTCCTTCTAGCTTTGGTCACTTGTTAAAATTGCTATTTTTTTGACCTTGTTTTTGCAACGTTTTTGCCCAAATTGCCATTATTTGGAATTTGTTTTACTGTCGGATAGGGTTTTGCCCGAAACTAATTTTTGGGCTCGGAAAATATTTTGATTAGAGATTCTTGATGGGTTTTTCGAGAGCTCAACTGGGTTGTCATTCATTTAATCTAGGTGCCTCGATTTTCAAGCCAACGGATCCAGAAATTGATAGTATATTCCTTCTGGGATTTTCAAGCTCTCTTCTGGGTCACTCTCCGATTTTTATGGGTCTTCCGCATTTTTGCCTCGAAGAACGTGTCTTCACAGATTTTCACAACTTTACATTGAAAACCATGCCATGGCATTGCTGACAAACATTCTACTCAAGCATAACTCCAAATTCAATGGTCGAAATTATGGCACCTGGAAGCAGCAGATCATCACAATTTTTGAATATCGAAACACCGATCAACTTGTTTCGGGTGTTACAAAGCGTCCGACTTCTCCCGGTCCTGATCAAGATACATGGAATTTGAATAATTGAGAGGTAGTGATGCTTCCCAAATTATTCGTGGTCGATGATCAGCTTTCTCAGATTCCATCCAGCAAGACAGCTGCCGAGATCTGGACACATCTCAAAGGTCTTCATAAGACTTCTAACAAAAGTAGAGCCTTCTTTTTGAAAACACTCTGTTTTCTATTGTCATGGATGAGTGCACCGTGCTCCAAGCACACCTGAATCAGATTCAAGAAATTCATGATCAATTAGTTGCCATTAGTCGCAAGATGGAGGAAGACGATACTGTGGTTATCACTCTTTGGAGTTTACCAAAATCCTATGAGCGTTTTATCGAGACACTCAACATCACATCTTTTGGTGTTGATTTGAAGTTCACTGATCTCTACACACTATTGCTTCAGCAAGATCAGTGGAAACAACATTTTGGTAGCAGCTCCAGTTCCACCTCCACAGAGAAAGCCTTTGCTGCAAAATTCTTTCAAAAGGATAAAGGCAAGTTTCAGCAGCCACCTCAGCAGAGGTCTTCTACTCCAACATCAGATGGTTTCAAAAAGAAGAACATTCAATGCAACTACTGGCACAAGTTTGGACACATGAAGGTTGAATATCGGAAACGCTTAGCTGCACAGTCTAAGCAATCGGGTTCACAGCCCAAAGCTTAACAGTGCAAAGCACACTAAGCAAGCAGAATTTTCCTTTTACGCCTTCATGGCTAAAAGACCTGTCGATCATGTGAAGCCATATGCTTGGTACATTGATTCAGGTGCCTCTCGTCATTTCACTCACCGCAGAGACTGGTTTACTGACTACCAGCCTTATTCAAACTTTATTATTTTTGGTAGCGGAGAAGAGTACAAGGTTGTCGATAAAGGCAACATTTAGATTCAATCTGTTGGGAGGAATCTCATATTCCTTGATGTGTACTACGTTCTAGAGATGGAACTAAATCTAGTCTCAGTCAGTCAATTGCTGCGACATTCTCCACACTTGGTCGTCACCTTCAGTTTACATCAATGCACTATCATTGATCGGGCGACTAAGTCTACTATTGCAGTGGGTCTTGAGGATCATGTTCTTTTTAGACTTACTGATTCTGGTGATTCTCGGGACTTAGCTATGGCTGCTTGACGGTCTTCTATTAGCACACTTTGGCATCAGCAATATGGGCACTTAAATGTGCATTATCTCTCTCACCTTGCTCAAGATGAGCTTGTTCTTGGATTGCCAGAGATTCAGACTCAATAGCTTGGAGTTTGTGACACATGCCAAGCTAGGAAGCAACATCGTACACCTTTTACTAGTGGCGACTCATGGCAAGCTTCTCAGGTACTTCAACTTGTACATGCTAATATCTACGGCCCTATGGCCACTCCTTTTGTTCTTGGGTCCAAGTATTTTCTGTTGTTTGTTGATGATTTCAGTAGAAAAATGTGGGTGTATTTCCTTTAAAAGAAATCAGATGCATTTCCTGTATTTTAGAAGTTTAAACCTTTGGTTGAAAAAAAATCTAGAAAATCTATTATTACTCTTAGATCAGACAATGGGGGGGAATTTTGTTATAATGTTTTCTTCGGCTTCTTGGATACACATGGCATCAAATGCCAATTAACCACACCCCACATGCCTCAACAGAACAGTGCAGTTGAACGCCAAAACAAGACAATCATCAAGATGGCTTGAACCATGCTTGAACACAAATATGTTCCGAAGTAGTTTTGGGCAGAAGCAATTAACATTGTAGTTTCTCTGTTGAACCAGTCACCCACAGTAGCAGTCAAAGGTAAAACTCCGAAAGAGGCCTAGTTAGGTTGCAAGCCCAGAATCAATCACCTGAAGGTTTTTGGCTCCCTTGATTTTGTTGGGATCCCTGATGCTTCGCGCACCAGATTGGATGCCAAGAGTCAAAAACCCATGCTTGTTGGATATAGCAACCTTCACAAAGCCTACCGCTTAATCGATGTTGAGACATCTCGTCTCATCTACAGTCGAGATGTAGTCTTTGATGAGCAGCGAGGACCATTCATGCCTATTTCTCCTGTTCCTAATCCAGCAGACCAGCCCATGATGGCTCATGATTTGGCAGTTCGGCTTCCATTATATCCACCTGATGAGAGGGTTCTGATAGCTCTTGCAGCTCCAGTTATACCAATGATACCTGTACAGACACCTCTGGCTTCTCCTGCTAGGATCACCTCGCTTTGTAGATGCTTCACCTGAGTTTGATCCAGATTCTTCTGATGAGGATCTTGTTGATCAAGCATCTCTTGGTACTAATGTTGGTCATTCTCCTATCCGGCCTGTGTTGGGCTAAGACACTTCCTGATCTTCGTGATGATGAGCTCATTGATAGAACTACTCGAAAAAAGAGAAAAACTACAAATTCTATAAACTTTGCTCTCATGGCCAACATTCACAGTGTGTTTAAACCTCAAACAAATTTCGAGGCTAAAGAAATTCCAGAGTGGGAACAGGGAATGAGATTTGAACACCAGAGCCTACTGAAGAACAACACTTGGGTCCTTTCTAATCTTCCACTAGGGAAGAAACCTATTGGCTGCAAATGGGTCTACAAAATCAAATACAAATCGGATGGTACTTTGGATAAGTACAAAGCTCGTTTAGTGGCGAAGGGCTTTTCTCAACATTAGGGCATTGATTATGAGGAGATCTTTGCTCCTACTGCAAAGATGAGCACCATCAAATTAGTTCTAGCCATGGCAGCACAGTTTGGCTGGAAGGTCCATCAAATGGACGTCAAGAGTGCTTTCCTGAATGTTGATCTCCATGAAAAGTTCTACATGACGCAACCTCCTGGTTTCAAGGTTGCTGGTAAAGACCATCAAGTTCTCAGATTGGTAAAAGCACTTTATGGCTTGAAGCAGGCCCCTTGGGCATGGTACATAAAAATTGATAGGTACCTCAGTGGTCAAGGCTTCAAGAGTTCTTTAGACTCAAATCTATACATCAAGACTACTGATAGTGACATCATCCTTCTAGTTATTTATGTGGATGATCTGATCATCAATGGCAATTCGGCATCTTTGATTCAAGGAATCAAACAAAATTTATGCCATTCTTTTGATATGATTGACCT
This sequence comes from Cupressus sempervirens, assembly GCA_028749045.1. NCBI lineage: Eukaryota > Viridiplantae > Streptophyta > Pinopsida > Cupressales > Cupressaceae > Cupressus > Cupressus sempervirens. The sequence continues at coordinate 708,487,057 of CM053787.1, forward strand.
TGGGCTCATGCATTATTGCCTAGGTGTTGAAGTTTGGCAACATTCTTATGGTATATTCATCTCTCAGTCCAAATATGCCAGGGCCCTGTTAGACAAATTCCATATGCACGATTGCAAACCTACATCTACACCTATGGGGAAAGGTCTCAAGTTATCAGCAAAGTCTGATTCTCCTTCCGTTGATGATACTACATACAGGCAACTAGTAGGCAACCTCATCTACCTCTCTACTACTAGGCCTGATATCAGCTTCGCAGTCAACTATATTTCACGCTTTATAACAGCTCCTAAGGCTGATCACTGGATGGCAGCAAAGCGTGTGCTTTGTTATGTGAAGGGTACTTCAGATTATGAACTTCTGCACTCTCGAAGTTCTAATCCTAAACTCAATTCACAAATTCAGATTGGGTGGGCTCTGATGATAATAAAAAGTCAACCTCTGGATATGTGTTCAGTTTGGGATCCGGTGCAGTCATGTGGACCAATAAGAAGCAATAGGCAGTTTCTCTCTCCTCTACATAGGCTGAATACGAAGGGACTATTAAGGCAGGATGTGAAGTTGTTTGGCTTCGTTGGATGCTTGGGGATATGCAGATGTCACCCGCAGGACTAACCACTCTATTTGTTGATAATGAAGGCGTTATCAAGTTAGCACGAAATTCAGTCTTTCATGAATGAACCAAGCATGTGAATGTTCACTATCATTACATACAACAGCGGGTTGAAGACGGGACTATAGATTTGCAGTATGTTCCTACCACAAATCAGACTACAGACATTCTCGACAAGCCTCTTGGTCCTGATAAGTTTGTCAAATTCAAAGAACAGCTTGGTGTTCTAGATAGATTAACCATTAAGGGAGGGTATTACAATAATAAGTCGTCTATTATTAGTTAATGGTTATCTATTATAAATATCTAGTTAGCTTTGTTTTGCTTTCGTTTTTTGTTTTCTCTAGAATAGAATGTTTCTATTCTTTACAATTGTTTCATAAGTAAACATCATCTCATTCTTTTGTATAAATTGACCGTCTGGTCTCTGTTAATAACAAGCAAGTATTTTACCAATTACTTCTGTAATACTAGGTGCCTAGGTGCTGCTACAAAATGATCTCCCTCTGTCACACTCTTGCAACTATCTCCCGCCAGATCAACCAATAGTGTTGTATCAATTGTCACCATGGCTTTTGACCCAATCACCTCAAGTCGAACTTGTGATGTGCTGCCTTCTACCTCTTGAATCTCCATTAGCTCAACCTCCTCAGTGACATCTCTGGATGGCGAACGTTGCAACTCTGTAACTCCTCCCTTTGAAAGAGTATCCGCCACCTAAGGCATCTACTCTCTGTGACAGGTGCTACTACTGAAGCTTCCTTCAATGCAAACTCCGGCTCGAGGGCTCTCTCTGTCGCTACAACCGGTGGAGTCATAACAACAAGCATCTGAACTTGGTCAAACCCCGAGATGGGGGAAGCACCCATAGAGAGCACCAAATGCATTGTGGAAGACAACATAGGACACTCAAATAGTGATCGAGGCTTTGACTGCCTCTGTCTCATCCTCCTTGTCCACCTAAGTGTTGTCTTCGTCCATGGCACCCTCGCTCTCTGTGGTGTCCTATCGCCCACTATCAATATTCTCATGAGCATCTATCTACTGTCCAGCTTGCTTTTGACCTACCACCTTCTATCTGCCAAGCGTATCCAAGTGTTGTTGTCTCATAATGGAGGCCTCGCTAGGCACCAATGGTCACACTTTGATCTCCTTCGACAAAATGTCATGTGAAACTTGTCTAACCACAACATCCAGGAGTAGCCCAATGGCATAATGGGGCATATAAAAAGTTTTATGTTGGAACGTCAAGAACTTATACGTGCGTTCTGATAATAATGTAGCCCAATCATGCAATTTGTTGCCTATTAGGTTTTCATCAAAGAACCTTGTGGAAAGGAAATATCGGAGGCATGACTTGAACCTGTCAGTCGAGTTTTCACGATATCCATGAGAACATCTCCTATGGCCTTCCCAGAAAAACGTCATCTTGATTCCTCTGTTGTGCAATGATCTCCACAAGGACTCCTCCTCTGTAGCAGTGAGAAGGTTCATGGTTCATACATATATATAGTGTCTGCGGGGTGCGAGGCTAACCATCGCACATGTGTAAGTCCCTCAGTTATGCCAAACTACTTAACTACCCAAGTTCCCCAACAACACTTTCATTTCCTCTATCTAATACAACTACAACAACATTGATTTATCATAACATGGTATCAAAGCAAGTCGATGGGATTTCATTAAATTTGGAGAATTTTTTAACAAAAATTTGAGCCTCTTTTGTTTTGGAATTTTATTCCAAAATTTTCTTTTAGATTTTTAGAAATCAAAATTGTTAGAGGCATTTTATGAAACTTTTGTGGTTAGTCTTCAAGAATTTTTGCTGGAAATCGCAAGCCTAGTTAAGGGTTTTGATCCCGCGATTTCTTGGTTGCAGCAAAGTCTTTAATTTTTTAGGGGTGTATGTACTTGCATGTTTATTGCATGTACTTGCATGTTACTTGCATGCGTTGGTTTACCATGCGAAGTCTCATGTTTTGCCGCCCTTAAAAATTTATGATGGGCTTTTCCCTTCAAAAAAAATTTGGTGGGTTTTCATAATATTTTCCATCGAAAACATTTTGATTATGTAATTTGCAAAGTTGCATGGGATTCCTTATTGGGTTTATAATTTTTCCTCAAAAATCATCTGTTGGGTTTTACCCTTTTTTCCTCAAAAATGAAGTTTTAAATTCTATTATCTGTGTGTTGGATGTTTTGGTTTAATTGATTTTTCACCTCAAAAATCATGTTGGGTTTTGATCGATTTTTCACCTCAAAAATCATGTTCAGTTCTTCTGATTTTTCTCCTATAAAGATTGTGTCGTTTTGCAGTTTGTTTTGAGGCATCATGCTCATCTGCAAAGTTTGAAGGGTTCATCGATTTTTCCTCAAAATCGTGCTAGTTGTTCTCAGTGTTTGTCTATCTCTAGGGAAGAGCGACTCCATTATCCAACATCAAGTTAGATATTTTGTGATGATTTCTAGTCAGATGTTTTGCTGATTCTGGGGGGGTTAGTGGCAAACTCATCTCAGTGGTAGAGTCAGTGACAGACTCTTGTCTCTTGTTGCAAAGCATTCTGAAGAAGGGGACACCCTTCTTTGTTCTTTTTTGGACAGGGTTTGGCTTCTTGGTCATTAACATTTTGCAAGTCCAGGGAGAGTCTCAGTAGCAACAAAATGTTTTGAAGAATTTGTGATCAAAAGACATCAGTTAGACAATGACCAATAAGGGAGGCTATTATAATATTATAATGTTTCTTTAATGGTCATCTTAGTTAAACCTTAGTTTATTAGGGAGTTTCTATTCTCATCTTTTGTTTACGATTGTTTCTTTTAGAAACATCATCTTTGTAAATCTATATAAGGAGTTTCCATCTCCTTTGTTTAATACAACTACAACAACATCGATTCATGATAACATGTCTATGCAATTTTCAAAAGCAACAGAATCAAAGCGAACCCCAAGGTTGTATTTTACAAACCAAGATAGATAGATAGATAGATATAGATGAATTGCACTTTCTTTTCATATTTTAATTATTAATTCTAACTATTTTATATTATTCTAGCTACCATCGCTAGGGTCCACAAATTTTAGGAAAAAATATTGGACTCCCTAGAACTTGTATCCGTGTCCTCTAATTCCAAGAGCCCATGAAACATTAGTATGATCTTAAGTAACAAACCAAAAGGGAAACCCTATTCTTTGAATAACAAGTGATTGTTTCTTACTTTAGTTGGACTAGGCTAATCAAATAATATCTTTAGGTTCTTATATAACTCAAACAAGGATTGCAAATTATTTACATCCTTTGCTTCTAAATTTCATGACTTAAAAGAGAGATAGAGGAAGAACTTTGTGTGTATACAACTCATTGATCAAGCAATCTTAGAATCTAACTCAAAAAAGATTGCAACTTTCGTCTGTCCTGTACTTCTATGTGTTGTGCAGCACAAATGCAGAAAAACAAAATTTGTGTGAAATTAATTTCTATTTATTGAGCTAATCAAACAATCTCCAATAACTGAAACAATAACTGAAACTTTTGTATATCCTCTAATTCATGCTATGGGTGACTTGAAGTAAAAAAAGTAGAAGGCAAATATTCGTGTTTGAAGAACTCGTTAACTTTATTGTATTTAGCTAATCAATAATAAATATGTGGTGTCATAAACTACATCCCATGTAATTCATCATCATGTAATGCCTCCGCTTCAGCCCAAAATTGAAATTCCACCTCAGTGCCCATCTCACCCCACTTGCCTTGTCATCACCCGTGTCCAAATTCTCAATCATGTCAACTGTTTGGTTCAGGACACGTGCCCGCAGCAAAGACATCTGTGTGGCACACACTCATCCTGTAAATCTGCAAACTAAAGGTGGTTGTTAGGAAATTACACCTTCGGTTGTGGGTAGTGTAACACCTCCGTAGACAATCCATTGATGTCAAGAATCCTTCTTTCTTATTTGAACTCTCATTTTTACCTCATCTTGCCTCTCTTGGTCATTTGAATCAATCTCACACTCCCTTTGTATTTTCGATCATTCTCTTGAGCTCTTTTAACCATTATTGGCGGATTTAACAAATTGTTGGTCTTGTAAAATCATTGCTCCAACAATCTCAATCACGCACAAGCTTAATCTTGCCTTCAATCAACCTAGCTCTGGTTTTTTGGCTTTGAAAGGGGATTATCTCGTGCCTATTTACCCTTGGCATACCGTAGTTCTTCATCATTTCTATCTTTATCATTGTTATTTTATGATTTATTGGTTTTATCTATTATCCATCTAGTGGTTGTCTATGGAGGTGGAAACACCCTAATGGTGGTCTAACTTCAGCAGGCCTCTAAAACAAGCAACCCAACACTTTTCCTTTTCATTATATGTGCAAGATCAAAGAAGGGAGTGGTGAGATATCTTGGGATTCTTCTACCTCCAGATTGTATGATCATTTTCATTTCATTCTCTCTCCAATCATTTACAATTATAGTACTTCTAATTCTATTAGATTAGTTACTAGTTTCATATATGTTGGTCTTGATTTTTGTACCATGTCTGTATGGGATGCACAAATGTCGCACAATCATCCTAGAGTCGCACGGGCATTAAAGACAATGAATTAGCAAAATTGTCAAACAATTTGAACAATAGCTCTTTCATTTCCAGTAGATAGAACATTTTTAGATATGCTTCATCCCATGTTTTTTGACCCACTACCATCCCTTCTACAGTACAAGGACGTTGCGGCATAATTTTTGGATGACCAACTTTTAAAATAACATTTTTTTAATTGAAGAAAAGGCTAGTTGGCCCACAAGGACACCCAAACCACATTTAACAATCCCAAAACCCAAATTTAGCATAAAAACAACCAAAAAGAAGAAAAAGAAATTCATTTTCACATGCACAAAGGAGGAGAGCAGCAAGAGGAGTTGCTGGTCAAGGAGTGAAAACAGTTGAAAGAAGAGGTTAGGGCCTCAAATCTACTTGATTCACACTCTTAGACCTACCATCTACTCATTATGGAGAGTTATATGTTATTATGAGCTTCTATGTTTACTCTTTAGCAATTTAGTTATAGTACTTGCATTTTAATATTTATGTCATTTCATGCTTGAAACTTGGAGACTTTGGCCATTTTTTCTATATATTTGCCATATATTGACAATGAAAGCATTTGAATTTTGTTAATTTTCTTTTTAGTTCACATGGGAAATCTTAATTCAAGTCTAATGCTATGTATTAAGCTACTAATATGTCTATGATGAATGCTTTATCAATGTTATGAATATTTGAAATTTCTCTCCGCATAAAAATTTCCCTATTTTGTAAATAGGTGTACACTACCATCCCCTAAAAATTGCTAGTAAATACCATAGATTAAAATCTCTTCGAGAAGTGGCATATATCTCTACTTCTCGCAATAACTTTTCCAAAACGAGAAAACTTAAGGTTTTCTGGCAAGAAATTCAAGCTGAGAAGACCTCAAAGTTGGCCACTTCTCTGTGATAAATTGCCAACTTCTCGTGATAACTTAATTACTTCTCTTGGGTGACACCAGTAAAATTGGGACACCCAGCGACTTGCCCATTCATTTTTGTTTTTCAATTTTAAGTGTTTGGAGCATAGTTCCAAGAATCACGGCGATTCATGCGATTCACGCGATTCGGCGATTCGATTCAAGCCAAACGATTTTTTGTGAATCGGTGAATCGAATCAGCGATAAAGGGTTTATGAAATAAGTTACTCACTAAATTTCAAGGGTTTTTTAAATTTTCCGATTCATGGCCGATTCGATTCCGATTCATGGCCGATTCACGATTTGATTCGGCCTTGCCGATTCCGATTCTTGTTACTTTGGTTTGGAGAGAAGGATTTCGGCAAAGAGTTTGGTAGCCTTGTAGTAGATAGATCACAAGTGGATTCGAAGCAGATTCCAAATTCTAAAGTTTTCTAAATTCTTTTTATTTTTAGTTGGAAGGAAAAGAGGAAGATGTAGATTAGTTTCATATTTTACTTGACATTTGTTTATGATTATCTTTTTACAAAGACAGCCACCGACATTCCACATTAGGATGAAACTTTGTTACATATTGCATTAATAAATATCTAGAGCAGCTTGTTTGGTTTGTTTACTCATTTACTAACTCATTAGATACATATTGTTATTGAATTTCATAAAAAAAATGCTCTTCTAATTAAATTTACGTCATTTTTAAATTCTTGATATTTTCTCGAGAAGTTATCGATTTAGCTCTATTATTTGCAGAGAACTTTAATTTTTGCCTCGCCGATAAGTAGCAAACAACGAGATTTTGAACTATGGTAAAGACGACTCATACCGGAAACACATCCCCCCATCCCCACTCCCTGCCATGCCTATCCTCAAAACTTTGTGGGGCATAGATTTTTATTAATTCAGTGTAGAGTTATTTCCATTTTATTTGCTTGCATTCACATTTAAGCGTAATCTTAGTTTACTAAATTGATCTCCCTAGCTCATCAAAGCATTAGTTAAGTGAGGTGGCACAAGGATCGATTTGTTCCTTGGGATTCTCTCAATCTTATGTGCAGCCAATTCCCTACTCTGTAGTTGGGTGAACCCAAGCTGACCCTTTTGCAAGATCATCTTCTCCCCATATATTGGGTAGCAATCCACTTGTGGACGTGGTGACTATAATTCCTATCTCATCCCCAAAGCCAGGGATGCATAGCATGGACATAACATTTACAACTTTGGATGCTCCCTACTATGGAGAGCCTTCTCCCTTATATGGTCAGAAGCAAATCAATGGAAACATTGTAAAAGGTGTTATGGTTGATCCTACCATACAAAGTCAATGTCATTACAAACTAGGTCATCTTTGTTGATGAGTCACATCAACCAATATACAATGAGTGCAAGGATAGCATTCCAATACAGGAGCGGCTATGCCTTCCCCCTTGACAGTCATTGTGGGACCACAGACAGTCTCTAGGGCTTTTGTCCTCATTCCCGAGTTAGAACTCTTCTAAGTAAAGCTACGTATCTCCTAATTGATCTCTATGGGGGAGGTCCCCTAAGTAGTTCATAAGTGCTTAAATTTTCCCACGAGGGTGTCACTAGATATTTGCCATTAATATCCTATGGAGGATTTCTCTTGGACCACTTTTGGCCATCTCTAGCAGCACCTTTGCATCTCCTAAAGGATTTGTTGATCAAGGCTTATAACAATTATAAAATCAGGGAACTTTTGTATAAATCTGTAGCTCCTCCAATCTTCATCCCTACATCTCAACACACCCTTGTTTCACATGTTATGCCTTGTGTTCCCTTCTTTACGAGGGCTAAGGGAAAATTTATTTCCTGGGGAAAACCTTCATGTCTATTGAAGACTTTGCAATCTTTAGTAGTACCTCCTCTTCTTATGGCTACACTAGTGCAATCAAAGAAAGGGCACCCATTATACAAAATTTCAAGGCTCACCCTCAATTCAAGCTTCTCATCCTAGCATACACCCCTTGCCCTATCATTTATGGTAAGGGTAAGAGGTCACTATGTGCTCATCCATCTCCCTTGGATCTTGCCTGCCAACCACCAAGGTTCACCCTAGTCCTCCAACTGCTCCCAAAACGAGACAAGTAATCGTTTTGATAGCACCTCGTACCTTGTTGTAAGGCCCTCGTCTTTCTTAGCCATGACATCAACGCCCTCCCTTATGAAGAGGATGTTATTGAACCATTGTGGGCTTCTCATCCTAGTCTACACCTACATGAAACTAGCTTGCACACAAGTGAAAGAATTGTCAATAGGTGAGGACCTTGGAGAGTGAGGCTACTACAAAAGCAAAGATTCGATCCTCAATTCCTATGTTTGTGCCACTTGTATCCACACCTATAACTGCTCCTTTTGTATCCATATCCCATCTCATTGCTTCTTCAATTTTTCTTCCTACTATGAGAGTGAATGGTGGGTCTTGCCCTAGGCAGGCCCAAGTTATCATCTCCCAGGAGCCCTCACTAATAAACTTGTTGCTCGATATCCCTCTACTAAACCAATTAACATGTTGCATACATAGGTGGTGTCTAACGGAATCATATCTACCTAGTTGGTGCTATTTATTGATCCTCATTCTAGCTTTGCGACCTCATGCCCACTATAGTGGATAGGAAGGTATCTCCTCCATCCTTTAAGAGAAAGTTCAACTAGGGTCTAGTGCCTGAATTTTGTTATCGAAAGTTTGTTCCAATGTACAATCTATTTGTATATGTGCTTGTTGTGGAGAAGGCTCCTAAATTTGTCAACAATCTAGCTCCTCTTGTCTTACCTCAAGTTCATATGCTTTTGTCCTATGAGGTATGAATGTTTAACTTGCTTTTGGTCATTGACAATGATTTTCACATGATCTCTCATTCTCACCTCAATGGAGCTTTTGGATGAGAAAGTTGAAGTGGCATCTCCCTCAACTTTTGTTGTTAGTGAGGCAAACAAGGCTGCCTTACCGATCATTTCTCTGCCTCCCTCCTCACATGATCAAGATTAAGAGGATAATAATCTTTTAGTGGAAGATCTTTGAGGCAGTTCTTAGTTCTTTATCTGAAGATTAGAGTGTGCCTATATATGTTCCCTTGATCTTGTCTTTTAATGGTGTTCCCTTCTAAAGAAAACAAGTTACCCCATCAGCACTTGGAAACAAAGGGTAACCTACTATACACTTCTTCCATTTGTTGTCTCGTTCTTCTATTTTTCAGATCGGCGATATTTAAGCCTTCTTCCACGTTGACCCAAATTTTATTTTACTTTTATCTTCAAGTGCTCTTTTTCAGATCTGTAAACTTCAACAACATCATGAGACACCTATATGTAGTTATATACTAAAAATCACACCGCATAATTAGAACCCCCTATTTTTGCATGCTCTATTGATGATGTAGATGTCATGTGAGGTGACATTCCATACAAGCATCTCACTATGCTGACATGTCACCACAACTTTTATCTCATTTGAATGCATCATGTTCCCCTATGTGCAACATGTTCCAATCTAAGAGGGGGGCTATTATATTTACATCACTTGCATTTCCAAAAACTTAAAAAGAATTAATCTACCGTATCTACCTTTTGGGGGCTAAACCACTATCAAAAATCTTTTTCTCTTATACGACCATCTAGCATAACACAACTTACTACATGTACCAGCACAAACCTCTCATGCTATCATACGACTATCTAGAATAATACAATTTGCTACTTACACTAGTGTGATAGGAAGCTGCCTTATCGTACAACTATCTAGCATAATAGAATTCGCTACCAACGCAATCCAAAATCACCCTATCATATGGATATCTAGCATAAACAATTTGCTGCTCATTAATCTCAATGATCACTATCTTGAGATATCTATTTGACCGCCATTATATCTTTCATCTAACATGTTTGTATGCACAGCTTACATGTTGCAATTCGATCTCGCGAAGCGTTGGGTTTCCTTAGGGGGAACTCTACATGGATAGAAGAATCTACTTCCCCTCCATATCTCACTATGATTTCTTTCTCTACTTTAACTCACATTCCACTAATATTATGCTCATTGAAGTGGGGAACAAATGCAGTCATAAATTACACCTTGCGTAATTCTTCATCACACAAATGCCTCTACTTTAGCTGAAAATCAAAATTCCACCTAAGCCTCCATCTCACCCCGCTCACCTTATCATCTCCCTCATTTGAATTCTCGACCATGTTACCTTTTTGGTTCAGGATGTGTGTGTGATACGAATTAGCCAATATGGCAGGGGTGTCCCACAAATTTGCAAATTGAAGGTGGTTGTTAGGATCTTACATCTGTCATTTTTGGCAATCCAATGCCTCCCTAGGCAATCATGTTAGAGTGGCGTTGTCATTGCACCAAAAGACTGATCTATCAATGCCCGATCCAACCACTCAACTTATAATGCACAAGAGGCAGTTAAGCCCTTGTCACGAATCCTGAGGGGGGCACTGAACAAGTTTCTAACAATCTCTCCCTCAGTGTTACCCGAGGGTCTGAGGATTCGAAACTGTGACCAAGCTTTGATGCCACTTGTTAGAGTGGCATTGTTGCTGCACCAGAAGACCGATCTATCAATGCTTGATACAACCACTCAACTTGTTGGTGTTTCAAAACTAACAAGCAACAAAACACTTGATACTAGGATAATGAAGAACAACTTAGCCTAAGAGTTAGCTATTTCTTACGCTCAACTAAGAAGTCCTCAGATCTGGACCCAACTTCAACAAAATCACAAGGATTTTCTACTCTTTAGGTTTTGCAAAACCAAGGCTAAGCGAAGAATGACAGCTGTCCTTAAGACGAGAGATATTACATACAAAAGGTTATTGCCATAATGAGACAAAAATTTATGCAACAAACTGTCAACATCATGTATCTTCTTTTTGTGGGACCAATTTTGTTGCATCTTTTTGTTGTTGAGGAGTTTCACTTGATGATTGGCCTAGATGTAATTGTTGCTCCTCGGACTGTGTGACCATTTGATTTGCCTATGGTGGACCATGTTCTGATATTTGAAAACTAATTCTAACTCGTGGTTCTCCCTCTAGGTCATCATGTATTGACAAGCCAACAATTACACTTGATTCTTTTGCTGCCAAGTAATCAGTTTGGACTTCTATATTTGCTACTATAATCGATTGTTTATCTTTTTCTTCTTCTGCTTTAACTGATGCATCAATTATTTGCAATTCATCTTGGTCCACCCCATCTTCATCAATTTCTTCAGATGCCAACTAATTTGTTTGTACAAGATCTGTCATCCACTTGTTGAAAAGTGTGTCATCTGGTCAATTAGAATTCAGTATTTCCTATTGCTTCTTTAGAACATCTTCTCCTAGTTTATTTATTTCAACAAACTCCCTTTTAAAAGAATCAAAGAATATTTGAACTTTAACAACTGCCTCAGTTGTTTTGGCAAACCATGCATGGCCCTTTTCATTTATGACCTTATTGAATCTAATGCATATCAAATCATCCAATTCTTTGGCCCATTCTTCCTTGTCTTTCAATTTATCTATAGTCTTGAGTGCATGAGGGAAGAGTTCAAAACTTTCATTAAGATACTTTGAAAAATAATTAATGATCCTTCTCTGCAATGCAATTCTCTTGTCATCAAAATCAGAGAGGTCATTAGTCATGTCCAAGGTTTTCTCTATTTGCTCACAAGACAAACTAATGACTGAGAAACATAATATAGTGACATCTTTGTCCCTATTATTCCATTTTTTCACAATTGGCTTCAAAGCGGCCTCATTATTTTTCAGCTCATTCCATATATTCATTAACTTTGACAATTGTTCATAAAATGTAGGCCAGCCAATCTTGTCTACCAAATACATGATTGTATTTCTTATCTTATCTTCATATTGCACACCTAGTTCCACATGCAAGGTCCATAATTTGCTCTTTTCTTCCTCAAAATCCTCAACCATATAAAATTGGGATCTCTGTGGGGTATATGGTATTTCTACAAGAGGAGTTGATTTGAAAGCTTCAATCGGAGGACAAGGATAAGTAGTCTTGGGCTGGCTAGATTCTCCTACTTTTCTTTTTCCCAATTGCTTTTCCATTTGAGTAATCTGAGCCTCCAATTGATGTATTCTATTTCCTCTTTCTTCATAGGCTTCTAATACTTTTTCAAATCTAGCATTTAGCTCCAAAAATTTGTTCTTATCCTTTGCAGCAACTACAACTCCAAAATCCACCATTTCTTTGGTAATCTGGGACACCTTTTCACTGTCCACTTCCTCTGCCCTGTAAACAATAAGGCTACCTGCGTGTTCGGAATCTGAAATTTCTTGCATTTTGCCTTTGTCTCTTTTTTGGATGGACCACATGACTAAAGCCTGATGGCCATCACTATATTTTCACCCCTTATGGGCTTGTAGGACTTCCTCCTCAGTTCTAAACTGGGTGTCCTTTGATTTCTTTACTGTATCAAAAATCATGGCATTAGCAATATCCCATTCTGGTAACAATAAAACTCCAGAATCCTTCAACAGCTGCCTACCCCCTTTAGGAGTTATTTGTGCAAATTCCTCAATAAAATTGCCCTTGATCTCCTCGATTTCAGAATCCTGCCTGCCAAGATGCTCTATTTTAAGCCTTTTGTACTTCTCCTCAAAATTGCTCATACTTTTCCTCCACAAAAATTGAGCAAATGCTCTTGATTTCACAAAACTCTCATCATCAATAAATTTCTTTGATGCCTATGCAACTACAGGATCTATTTCCTTACCTCTCTAGTCTCCCACAGTGAGAACTAATGTTGGCATAGGAGGTTCCTCGGGCACTCCCTCTATATCTGTTGTAATTACAATATCCCTCTCCCCTCAGATTTGTCTCAACTGCTCTCTCAAGGACACTTCATCATCTATTCGGAGTGGGGTTTGGGTAGGGGAGTATTATTCAACCTTAAAAGAGGATCCTTGTTCCAATTTATGTTTCTTAGGAGTAGGTGCAGAAAGTGGGCTTTTAGAAAGTTGTCTTTTCTAAAGAGGCACAGGTTGTACACTCTTTGCCACTACATACCCACCTTTTCTCTGTAATGTATACTGCCCTGGGTTCAAGATCGTCTTACTTGCCAATCTTTTTTCAACCTCAATGGCCTTGTCTAGATATGTTTGGGTCAAAACTTCCCTCTTCTCATTCAAAGTTTGCATAAACCCAACAAAATTATCCATAAGCAAATCTATCTTTGCACCCCAGTATTTTCTATCACCAAGGGGATCATAATCCGACATTTATAAAATCCAAAACCTTACTATACACTTTCCATTTTTCTTTCCTAACCTCTTGTTCTTGCAATGAAAACTTATTCCTAACTATATCTTCAGGGAAATATACAAGGTGCTTCTGGGCTTTGGCTTTTGTTCTTTCTCTGAATAATTCATAAAATCCCTCTAGGCCTATGAAGCGAGAATGGATTGAGCCATCTGATATTTGTCTAGAAACTTTTCTAAGTGCCTCCATCCCTTTCTGACAAAAACAAAATTATGCGCCATGGTAATTTGGGGAAAGAAAGTACATTTGGATTTTCCCAACAATTCTCTTTCTTCCACTGATCCTATCTGCCACAAAATCTCTACAATTCCCACCTTCAAAGGCACTTGATAGGGTAACGCATGTGGTTTTCCAAGAAAACCATAAACTCTAAATACAGTGGACACTGAATATGGGATGATATCCCCCCAATTGTGACTAACCTTCAATCCTTTTGCATGATCTTTTGGTCTAATCAGTTCTAACAATGACTGAGGTATCCTGGGGCTATCTTCAACCAATAACATTATGAGCCTAAAGAAAAAGTACCTATCAAATCTGACAAAGCTTGCATTAGTCACCTCCCATGTCATATCTGCTCTCCACAATTGGACAGGTAGATTCTCTCCATCTTTTTCCAAATCCAATTTCATTTCTTTAGAGAAAAAGGTAACTCCCTTATACAAACATATGTACATTAGCATGGAGTACTAGTATAAAGGCTTATTAACTTTAGCCTTTGCAATACCTATTAATCTAGTATGAATCTCTTTTGCCAAGAGAGTAGCAAAATAAAAAATAGAACTCATACTATACTGAAGGGTTTGAGCAATGATGAAGACAATAGAACTTGGGATGTGATCTTGTTCATCCATTCGAAAAATCTTGCAGAGAGAAATACAGCGCTTGTGCTCTGGGGTTGAAATATTTTCTCAACAATGGCGTTGGAGTATTCGGTGCAACCAAGGGTAATTGTCCTATCTTGACAAAATGTTCTTGTAGTGGTCCTCCCCTAAAATATACCCTCTGTGTGTCATACCTAGCCTGGAGATCCTCCATATCTATCTTCTCATGAACTGCATGGATAGGGTTTAACTTAAAAGCCTCTCTAATTAATTCTGGTGAAACCCTAAAGAGATTATTGCCAGCACGATTCTTCACTGTCCTGGTTACTGGATCATATTTCTTTGACATTACTGGAAGTCGTCATCAAAGAAAACTCCTGGGATAATTAACTTGCCAATGTCAAATTCCCATACATTATTCAAAGGAGTATCAAGTCTTCTTTCTACAAACCACTTACGAAATAGCTCTAAACCTCCGACAAATACCTCAGCATCTCTCAACCAATTTGCTTTGTCATAAAAACTCTCACTGATCAATAACCTAGGGTTCTTTGTATGAATTCTTTTCCCCTAGAAAGTTCGATTATGGATTGTGGCATTTGCTCAAAAAAATCATCATGCACAGCCCTTTTTAGGTAATCTACTTTTTCTAAGAAATACCTTCGTGGAGGCATTTTGAACAATTATCTTACTATGAATGTATTTTCTCAATTATCCAAAAATCCAGACACTTACCCGATTTTCCTGTTTACCTCTCCAAATTTCGTTAGCAGTAACTCGAAACCCTCAAAAAAATGCACCTTTAGCTATGAATATCTTTGCTCTGTGAGAATTCTACAACTTTAGTGTTTAATAATGAAAAATCGAAATCCTTATTGCAAAATTAGCCTCACACGAAACAGCATTGATCAGAATTAATGCCCCAACAATCATATTTCACATCGTGCCGTGGAATTTAAAATTCAACCGTTAATCTTTATAAATCAGATGATTTAGCATTAAAACCAAATGACTGTGTTATCCTTTTGTGAAACTACTCACGCGTCATCAAGGCGCTTCCCCACATTCACTAAAGTTCGAGCAGTTTCAAATTGCGGGAAAGCGTTGATCGTCGATCTTTATAAATCGACGATCATGAAAAATCTTTGGTATTATTGCACTTGCCTTTAATATTTCGGGCCCACTACACATTCACCCTCTAACTCATTAGACACATAGAAGACTCAGCAAATCAGCATAATATATTTGGCAGGTGTTCCACCTTAGCATTACCTAGCAACTTTGGAACACTGACCCCACCTGAACACATGTTGACAAGAATTCCCCGCTTTCTTTAAAACTTGAGCATCTTCATAAAGCGGGAAAGTGCTCACAGTTGATCTTCAAACGATCAACAATTCCACAAGATTCACTTTGTTTGAAACTAGTCATCAACAGTATCCAATGAAATTGAGCTAACCTGCCAAGTGTTTTGACACTTTTTCGACTGTTCTGACACCTTTCCAAATTGGCAGTCCATAACAGAGATGATTTCGGCAATAACACGTGTCAATGAGGTGCTTCCCCGCCTTCACTAAAGTCCGCTCAACTTCATATTGCAAGAAAGTGCTCAACATCGATCCTCAGATGATCGACGATGCAACAAATTCTTTTTAAAATAGTCCAAGTTACCAAATTCATTCAATGAAATAGCTCGAACTTTCCACCGTGTCCTAATAGCAATCTGACAACCTTGAGTTGTTATGATAGGTCTACCCTTTTGCGGCTCATAAAGGAAGTGACATCATCCGTGCTACATGTCATGTTTTCACTTTATGCATTCTCTAAGGGTTGGGCACTTTCATAATGTCGAAAAGCACCTACCACTGATCTTATTTTGATCGACGATTTGACAAGGTAGACCATACCAAGGTTAAAACAAAAGTTAATAGTACAAATGATTTTCTAGAAAGTATTTAAATAAACACGGAAAATTTGGAATAAAGATTCTCTAAAGCGAAGAGCTTCCCACGTATTTGTTTTAAAATGAGCCAATGCAACCTTATTTTTTGAAACCTGGGGCACAAATAACAATAAGGGTCTTATGAAAATTGAGGTTTTTATCTAGGGCAAACAAGTTTCAACACACAACCTCAAATTTCAAAGAGTCAACTAGGTTTTCACTGTAAAATGCAACAATTTTTTGGATGTGAAAAACCAAGCCGACACAACTTATAGTACACAAGGGGCAGTTAAGCCCTTGTCACGAATCACGAGGGGGGTGCTGAACAAATTTCTAACGAGTCCACCGTTGGGAATCTTCTTTCTTGTTTAAACTCACATTTTTGTCTCATTTTCCCTCTCTTGGTCATTTGAATCAATCTCTCACACTCCATTTGGATTTTGGATAATTCTCTTGAGATCCCTACAACATTATTGACAATTTTCACAACTCAATAATCTTATCAAATCATTGGTCCAACAATCTCCATCATGCACAAGCTTACTATAGTCTTCAATCAACCAATCTTCGACTTCTTGGCGTTGAAAAGGAGTTACCTCATGCCCGTTTACCTTTATTTGATTAGCATATTGTAGTTCTTAAATATTTCCGTCAATATTGTTGTTATTTTCTTGTTTATCGATTTTATTTATCATCATATCTATCTATCTAGTTGTCTGTGGAGATCGAAATACCAAAGCAAGGGTCTGACTTCAACAGGCATCTAAAACAAAAAGGCAAACATTTTTCCTTGTCATTATGTGTGCAAGACTTAAAGAAGAAATGGTGTGATATCTTGGGATTCTTCTAACTCTAGCTTATGAGAACTCCCTTCTCCCTTTGTTTTCTTTAGTATAATCATTTTCTTTTCATAATTAATTTCCTATCATTTACATTTGTAGTACTTTTGAATTGTCAAATTAGTTATTTTGTACTCGCTGATCTCAATTCCCCTACCCTCTTAAAACAAGACACGCATGAGCATCATTGGCATCTGAAATTAGCACTATGGTCCTAGACTTGTATAGGTGTCTAGACTCGCGCAAGCATCCAAGACAATAATTTAGTGAAATTCAGCAAAGGGTCTTGACCAGTAGCTCTTTCGTTTCCAATAGCTAAATAATTTTAATTAGTACATGGTATAAAGTTATTTCCATTTTATTTACTTAGCATTCACTAAAGCACTAGTTAAGTGAGGTGGCTCAATTCGCTCCTTGGTTTTCTATCAATCTCGAGGGTGGTGGATTCTCTTCTCCACAAAGTATTGCAACTGTTATGTACCCTCTACTATAGCCAAAATAAAGAAAACAAAAGGAAAATATTCATAACAAATCCTTATTAAATTATGTAAACTATAAGTTCTACTTTTAGTTTCTTTCTATAGTGACAGTATGTGATCTCTATAACAAAGGTGACAATAAGGGGGAATTCAAGAATCCAAATT
Organism: Cupressus sempervirens; assembly: GCA_028749045.1. NCBI lineage: Eukaryota > Viridiplantae > Streptophyta > Pinopsida > Cupressales > Cupressaceae > Cupressus > Cupressus sempervirens. The sequence goes on from CM053787.1 coordinate 708,504,721, forward strand.
CAACAATATACTATGTGAAAAAAAAGGCATAAGTTGAGAGTTTTGAAATTTTCAGTTGCAATTTAAAGTTGCTGGAAGATTTTGATAATGATGTCCATCCTATACAAAGACCCCTTTATGGCAATTTGTGACAAAAATAAATACCAATAAAAGTACTGATTCAAGGGGGATACGGCCAAAGAGATGTTATTTTTGTGCAATTGAATACAGTGGCAATATTACAAGAGTGAACGAACACCTCCTTCACATCATTAATAAAGGGGTGTGGATATATATTATATCACAAGAAGTAATAGGTAATATACTTGCTTGATATATTAACAAAGATCAATAGAGCAATATATACAAATGAATAAATGGTGTTTCCTTAGGAAACAATCATCAAGAATAGAAATATCCTACTCTAGCTAACAAATAATTAATAGCTAACTAAATATTAGAAAGATTCTAAGAATTTGTATAGGAGATTACAATAGATAACTATTAAATATAAAAAAAACTATCTATTATTGTAATACCCTCCCTTAATGGTTAATCTATCCACTACGCCAAGTTGTCCTCTAAATTTGACACACTTATCTGGACCAAGTGGCGCGGCGAGAAATGTTTGTAGTCTGATCCGTGGTAGGAACATATTGCAAGTCTATTGTCCCATCTTCAACCAGCTACAATATCTAGTGACACTGAACATCCACATGCTTGGTTCGCTCATGCAAGAGTGGACTCTATGCTAACTTGATAATGCCTTTGCTATCAACAAACAAAGTAGTTGATCCTGTTGATGACATCTGCATATCCCCAAGCATCCAACGAAGCCAAACAACTTCACAACTTGCCTTAACTATCCCTCTATATTCAGCGTCTCTAGAGGATAGAGAAATTGCCTATGGCTTCTAACTAGTCCATGTGATAGCACCAGATCCCAAATTGAACACATATCCAGAAGTTAACTTTTTATCAACAAAAATTGCCCAACCTGAATGTGTGAACCCCCCTAAGTTTAAGATTAGAACTCTAAGAGTAATGAAGTCTATAATTTCTAGTGCACTTCATATAACAAAACACATGCTTTGTTGTCATCCAATGATCAAGCTTGGGAGCTGTCATAAACCGTGAGATATAGCTGACTGCAAAGCTAATATCAGGTCTAGTAATAGAGACGTAAATGAGGCTGCCTACTAGTTGCCTATATGTAGTAACATCAACTAGAGGAAAATTGGACTTAGCTGATAACTTGAGACCTTTATCCATGTGTGCAGATGCAAGCTTGCTATCTTGCAAATGAAACTTGTCTAACAGAGCCCTGGCATATTTGGACTGAAAAATGAATATACCAGAAGACTATTGCCAAACCTTAAAACCTAGGCGATAATTTATGACCCCGAGATCAGTCATATCAAAGACTAGCATAAACTCTATTTCATTCCTTGAATCAAAGATGTCAAACTGTCAGTGATGATCAAATCATCCACATAAATGACTAGAAGGATGATGTCACTGTCAAAAGTCTTGATATACAAATTTGAGTCTGAAGAACTCCTCTAGAAGCCTTCATCACTAAGGTACTTATCAATTTTCATGTACTATGCCCTAGGGGCCTACTTCAAAACATAGAGAGCTTTCACCAGTCTAAGAACCTAGTGTTCTTTACCAGCAACCTTGAAACCAGAAGGTTGTGTCATGTAGACCTCTTCTAGGAGGTCACCAATCAGGAAAGCACTCTTGACTTCCATCTAATGGACCTTACAACCAAAATGTGTTAACATGGCTAGGACTAATTTGATAGTGCTCATCTTTGTTGTAGGACCAAAAAGTCTCATAATCAATGTCTTACGCCAAGGAAAGCCCTTCCCAACTAAACGAGATTTGTACTTATCCAAAGTACCATCAGACTTGTATTAATTTTGTAGAAAACTAGTCAAAACAGAGCACCAAAAATCCTAGAAGAGATTGGAAAGGTAGGAGAAGCCCTACCTGACCAGATTTGAAGCCGAAAAAATGCAGAAGATTGTGAAAAATAAAGGTAAAATGGTCGTTGTTTTCCAATGCAGGTTTAAGAAAACACAAAAATGGTCATCATTTTTCAACAAAGGTTGAAGAAGAAATGCACCACAAATAGGTTGAAAAAAAGCGAATTGCAGGAACAAAGAAACATACAATTGTCAAAGAGAAAATACACGCAATTTTTTGGAGTGAGATGATCAGGAAGCCTTAGCTCACAAGAGTAGATATGCTAAAAATTATTTTCGAAAAAAAATTGCACAAATAATTTTGAAATGAAATTATTAATTTTTATTCGAAAAAAATTGAAATATTTGCTCTGATAGCATATTACAGGAAGTAGTAATCGGTAAAATACTTGCTTGATATATTAGATCAATATATACAAATGAATAAATGATGTTTCCTTAGGAAACAGTCGTCAAGAATAGAATGATTCTATTCTAGCTAATAGGTAACTAATCAGTAACTAAATATTAGAAAGATTCTAATATTTATAGTAGATTACAATAGATAACCATTAAATATAAATAGAAGCTATCTCTTGTCGTAATATATTAAACTCTCACTTCAACAAAGGGCAAAGACAATAAAATTGTTTAGTGGTAATACCTCCACACCTTTTGCTATCTCAATACCAACATAGACACCTTTTGTGACTACTACCTCTCAACAAGCACAAGTTTCTCTTTTTCTGTCAAGTTCAACAAAGCCTAAGAGGAAACACAAGGCCAAAATTTCAACTCCAATCCCAAACCTGGTGGCATAACTACACAATCTAGAGACCAAAGATTAGGCTAAAGATATCATTGGAAAATTCTCATTTGCCAATGGCATGCCATTTCATGTTGCTTATTCTCTTTATTATAAGGAAGTTGTGATCAGGGTTGTAGAAACAGGACTTGATATGTGGCACAAAGAGACGCACAAATATGTTAAGAATATAGATCAGATTATATATAGAGAGGTAATTTTAATTTTCAATGCACTATATTAGAATCAACACTGTTATGATATCTTTTCAGTCTGATATAATTCTTTCCTTGGTTAGCAAAATATTCTAAAGAGAATTATGCAAATCTGTTAGAATAAAAAATAATATACATACATACATGTGTGTGTGTGTGTGTGTAAAGATTGTGTAACTTGTAATGGCACTCAATTGATATTGTATGGGTTTTCCAAGAACACTTCAACTCTCTCTCTCTCTCTCTCTCTCTCTCTCTCTCTCTCTATATATATATATATATATATGAAGATATGTCTCTACGTGAATCTCATTCGCATAGGGACATGTCTCTACATTGAGACATGCCCCTTCCCATTTCATAACTGTTGTTAACGTTAGTCATTGATTGGCTAATACGTTGTTGAGGTCAATAATCGTATCTTGGCATGTGCGATTACAATGTGTGATATGCAAACAAATATATCTCGTGCACAAATATATGTTCCAACAATAATAATATTCAACCATATACATACATATATATATATATATATATATATATATATATATATATATACATGTATATATATATACATACATACATGTATATATATATATATACACATGTATATATATATATATATATATATACATGTATATATATATACATACATACATGTATATATATATATATACATACATACATGTATATATATATATACATACATGTATGTATATATATATATATACATGTATGTATGTATATATATATACATGTATATATATATATATATATATACATGTGTATATATATATATATATATATGTATATATATATATATATATATATAACTATAACTGTCTTTACAAACAGCAATGTAATATGTGTAATCGACTTTGTATGAAAACAGTCGATCATTATCAGATCGACATTCAAAGTTTTAATTGATCTTGAGCAATAATGTAATTATTAATATTTATTGGATCACTAAGAACACGACATACACACAGATATGTATATGTCAGTCCAATAAACATTAATAATATAAATAACAATATCACGAAAATGGATAGTCAATGATAATAGATAATGATTTGATTTTATCAATTGGACTTATCCGACTGAAGCTACAAATCAATAACACTCCCTTTTAGCTGGGGAGGATAATTTCTACCATCTCAACACAATATTCAAGAACATCAACATGACATCCATTTTAATAGATATTACCTCATGGTATCATCGGGAGTATGGTATGATCCTAAATATCAACCATATGTATATTCACCATACTCGTATCTTTTCCGGTATGTGCACAAGCATCAAGTCTCGCAATGCTTACCAAAGAAGATATTTGTTCATGACATATCCATGAATGCTCTGTTGGCAATTTGGCTAAGAAGATATGTTAAGGTTGTCATTTACGGCAACATATACCTTGTACGAAGAGGAAAAAACATATTATGAAGTTTTGTAAACTAAGACTTAGAAATTGTCTAATGGAAATTAACTTACCATAACCAATATTGATTAGCAAAGAGACATGTCTCTTCATGAGACATGTCTCTTCTTCACCTATATATATGCATTTGGATCTGCACTTGGAACACACAGAAATAATCAGGAGTGTTATTACATTTGCAGAAAATAATCCTATAAACTTAACATGGTATCAGAGCAAGGTTGTAAATGTAAGACAATGATTATAAGCATGTTAGAAAGATCCATTGGACAATTCTGATATTAGAACTCAAGGTATCAAATAGAAAATTGGAAAAGGAAATCACAGAAATAAGGATCGCAAAGAATACAAGACAATGATATTTAAATGATTAATCTGCACGGGTCATCAAAGATGTGGACCTATTTTGAATATTCTCAGATTTCGTTGGGGATGATTTTTCATCTACAATAAGGGTGTGTGATCTCTTCTCTGCATGCCTAATATCTCTGATCTTTGGATTTTTGAACATCTATGATTGTTACTTCTATATCTTGGACAGCCATATTGATTGGTGTCAAGTTTTCTGAGTGTTGGTCCCCAAAACCACAGATTGGAAATCCAAGAGCTTGCCAATTCTCCAATAGAGTTCCGCAATCAGTTATGGCCAACGAACAAGAATCACCTTGATTTCCCTGCACTTTAGGCTCCGCTACACCTCAAATGCTGATTGCTTGGTTCAAGGTTTTTCTATAGCAAAATAAAGCTTTGGTGAGTTCTCTGGCTAACAAGGTCTTTGAACTTGATTAACATGGAGTTATGTGATAGTTTGAAATGAATGTTTTGTATAAGACTATTAACAATGGATTTGAGGTTTGTAAGAAGGAAGTTATAGATTTTCTAACTTCAAATATAAATTCAATGCTTCAACAATAAAAAGACCAATGCTTTAGCTTATTCAGGCAATAGAGTCGGCTACAATGAAGATTATAACATATAATTTTATAATGTTCTATGCACATAAGCTATAAACAGTTTAATAATCAAGACGCAACAAATCAAATATATATACGCAATTCTAAACTAGTCCAGATTGTGCTTTAACTCCTAAGGTCAGGGAGACAAAGTGGACACAGATTCATAAACAATTAAATATTTCACAATACTTGCGATGATCAAGTTTAAAATGCCATAGATGACCTCGTCCACTTATCTGACATAAATTGTTTACGGAATTGAAAATTGATTATAAAGGACTAATCAACTGCAATTTAATTCTCCATGCTATGTAAATAATCAAAAAGCCATAGGCTTTTATAAATCATTAAAAAATTAGAATATATTACAAAGTCATATTTTGCTCCCTATTCATCCAGACAAATATCTTTCTTCTTATAAATATTTCTCCTCTTCTAGATGTGCTTTGTTAGAAATATCTCCTATTTATATTCCATTCAATAGAAGACGTGACTTTTCAAAAGAACAGTCATATCTCCTTTTCAAGAAAAGGTAATTTTTTTAAAAAACTAAATGACTTTTCTCCGTAAATAATTGCATTATTTATAACTTCCCTCTAAACATAATCGAAATGCCTTGAATTACTTTAATCACAGTAGTTTCAAATTTATAATAATATTCCCCACAAATGCCCTGTCATATTCATGTCTGATTAAAGGCACGACATATACTCTCATTGCTTCTTACTCACATGTAATCCACGATCATGGTGACTTGGTAGATATAATTTGTCTAAACAATTCCAAATCGATTGCTCTCAAATTTGACCGATTCTCAGTTACCATGCCCTCGCGGAACTTTAAATTTGTCTGCATTTTTGTCTTTTTCATCCATCAGTGCTATGTATATTGTCGTTGAAGATTGCCCTAAAGTTAGTCTGAGAGGGAGCCACAAAGCCAAGAGTACTTTCCTAGTGTGAGGACGTAGATACAAGTCACAGCAAGTATAATATACCATATCCGACTCATGTCCTCCATACACCTTCCATGCTTATAATTGAAGACTTCATAGTGTTTATAAAATAATTTTTTTGGCAACATGCGATACACGCTAACACTATTGACTCATCCAAACATTCTCTGCAATCTCACTCTCAAAAAGGTACGAGATATTTCATAAATCTTCAAAACGATTTATTTCCGGATGCCCATGTCAATTATTGCCAGTGTTGCCTGCTAATCATCCAAGATCCTGTTGGTATCATGAAAAAGGTCTATATCCCTAAACACAGCAGTCTTCATCCTTCCTTGATTAGAATATACTAAGTCTTTGTGTTTAGATGGTGTTCTATACTGATACAAAACTGGATTTGATTATATACTGATATACAAACGATATATCTGGACTGGGTGTTCACTCTAGACCTTTATGCAAGTAGAGTTTGATGTATGTGGCTGACATATAATTCCTTAATCTCTGCAATCGCTGTATGCCATTTCTAATTGCCTTCTATGAAGCGTAGTCTGAAAAACAACTCTCTTTGTCTTGGCTTCCATGAATGCAGATAATACCTACAGCAAGTATAAAAATTCATAGAGCTCCCTATATCCAACCAGTGTATTTCAGAGTTCATGTCGACCTATTACTATTCCCTTGGATTGATGTTTTCTGGTTGATTGCTCTCAAAGAAATTGTGAAGGTAGACATCTCCACAAGTGAACCTAAGACTTGGACGCTTTGATTCCCATAGGTACCTGCACTTTTCTCTGTCTGAAATCAATTGTGTAAATGAAAGATAGGGGCGTGCATGACAGTTGTGGAGAGCTAACAAAAACTGGAGCATTTATAGGCTTACTCAAATCCCTCTGATGCATATCTAACATCGTACAGTATAGGTACTTTTATATGCTGATATATTATGCCTCAAGTCATTCCACATACAGGGAGGACGGTTGCAAACCTTATGGCATTTGATTATACAATTACCAACTGTGTTTGCTTATATGTTTCAAAAGCCTCCTGATCAAATAAACTTCTGCAAACTTTGCTAAGACGACATTCCATGAAATGGTATCCCAATTATAATAATATAGTTTGATAATTATTGCACATTCCTTCTGTACTGATCCATACTTCATTAAATCAACAGTATTAATTATGCTTCTTTTGATTTGTGTGCTATTTCCTGTATGTAAAAGGAACGTATCTGTGCACTGTGTGAGTCTCTCTTTCCCAACTTCTTGGTTTTGTAGCTTTGCAGTGTTGTTGCTGAGAATTTGTTTCTCTCACTTCTTTGGCATAAATTAATGCAACAGGTTGCATTGAGAAACTTCGATAATGGTTTCCAGATTTCAACAAACTTTGATCATTGAGATTAGCATACATCTTTAGTTTCCTGGTTCTGAAACTTTATATTTGGGAACATATCTTTGCAATGTATTCTTCTTTGGCACCGTTTGGTGCACCTGCTTTGGTCGGCTCTTTTGTTTGTATGCTCAGTCCCATAAACCCTTGTGGTCTCTTGTTGAACATTAATATCATAATCTTATCTTATCTATCTTCTATCTTCAGCATAACACCCCAATCCTCTTCCTTAATCAACTCTGCATTTGCCTGGTTTTCTCCTTTATTTTTCCAGGTGCTAGAACATCCTTATTAAAAAAAAATAGCACCCTTGAGAACCTTGGAATCTTCTAACACTATTTCTCAAATGGAGGCCATTTATTTGCAAAAAGTTGAGCACCAATATAATCCTACTGCGGCATTGTTGGTATTGGCAGGTCAGTGTTTCATCATTGAGGGCCTGAGTTTCATTTCTTAAGAGCCTGCATTATAGTTCAAGGGGCCACGCTGCATATTGGAGGGCTCTGTACTGTTTGGGAAGGTAGCAAATGCCTGGTATGGCCACATGGATGTTTGAAGGAGACTACAGCTAACTGTATTGGGACTGCAAATTGTTTAAATATGGACAACATTTGCTCTTTAATTACATAATCACCAAGCTATTGCCGTCGGCATCAAGAATAAATCAAATTAGAGTTTATTTGCTAAGGAACAGGAATCGAATGAGAAAATAAGAAAAAGAAAAAAACGAAAGGACTATACGAATTGATAAACGAAAGGACTATAAAGTCTGTGAAATTCACAATGCACAAAGCCGACCACATAGGAAGGTGGGCCACTATAAACTTAGGTTTAATATGAAGAAAACAAATATATAAAAGAGATGGAATATAAAAGGAGGTGGGCATATAAACCTGTAAGACCATCAATTGCCAGCGACTGGAAATGGAACATTTTACACATGATAATGTCAGCATATGACCATCGTAGGAATCGATCCAAGTACGAGCACTGTGGTAAGACCAGCACACATTATGCAGTCAGCTTCATAAAGGGTCGAGACTGTTGTTTCTATGCAGCTATCAAATCTATAGGTTGTTGAGCTTCTTTAAATATAAATTTAACATCTCAAATGGAGGACGGACCCACTATTGAAGAGTTCATGGCAATCGTAGTGGTGGTCTCCATGATAAGTAAGTAGCTGCTGAGAGATAAAATCTGGATTTAGACTTCTGGTTTGGTGTTATGCATTGTTCATATCTGGTTAACCTCTTTCGTACTGAGAATAAAATTGTACAAGTGATACTCATTAGATCACCCATGACACAAGAAATAAAGATTCCATTAACGAAAGCAATCCATAAAGAGCAAGGAAATACTTCAAGCCAAAGTGATAGGAGTGCTTCGGGAAGTGTTTTGAAAGATACTGGTGGATGCAAATCACGACCTTCTCCTCATACAACAACAATAAGAATCTGCACTTTATAGGATGTTGTATCTGATGAGCAATATGAATTAAGAAATCCCTTAGATGTTGTCTTTGATATTGTCTATTTGCCCTAGTATGGTAGATTAGGTGGCTGGCTCTAAACTGAGAAAATCGAAAGGATAATAAAACAAAGATATATCGACTGCAGAAAATATTATAGTTATCGTGGCATAGATAGCATAAGACATTCTCACTTACGAAGTCTAAATGATATATATCGCAGAGGATAATACATATATTGCAAAGTGCATACCGAACACATTTGTCCACAGGAAGATTGATCAAACGATGATAAGACGGGCCATAATTAAACGAGGGTTGCGATGAGGCATCTTGTTCATTCATAACATCATTGGAGATTGCAACAGAGATTGTGAACGTCGGGCACATATATGAGAGCTCGTGGGCAAATATCATGTACATTCATCAGAGTTTGTGACTTATATTGCGCTCGTTCATCGCAATATGTATCGTGCTCATTCATTAGATATCATGGCTTATTCTTTGGCTATACACATTTTAAAGGAAGTGTCCAAGTCGGGCAACCAAAACCTGCAGCAACAATTGATTGGTCGACCATGTGATGACAGTTATATAAATGATTATCGCAAGTGGCCATGAAAGGTGGCAAATAGAGTTTATTAACAAATAAAAGATAACCATTCAAAATTGAGGTGGGCGGTTGTATAAGAGTGACACTCTCTATTAAAAGGGTGGCGGATATAATAATAAATCACACTTACCATGCTTCTTAAAAGGAGCCATAAGAGTTGTGCAGCAATCGTGTATAGGTACGATGGGATGACAGTGATGATGACCTATGAGTGGCTTGGGATATAATAGAGCAAAAACACTTTGGGTTTCAATCAGAAATAAGTTTTGACACCTAGATATGATAGAAGGATGGTTGTCTTCAAATTGAAGAGAGAAGGACTTTCCTATGTTGTTTTTAAGGACTGAATTGAGACATTTGTTGAAGAGGAAGAAACTATACAGATTGTGATTAGTTTCTTCAAAGAAAAGGAATCAACATTCAGAGGAGAAACTAGACGATTTTCCTAACTTGACTGTCAAAGATACTGCCTATATTGACTGTCAAATAGGCTAAGGTTCTTAGATCTATTAAACAAAAAGAAGTTTGCCATGTTTGATGTGAGAGAGAAGTTTAAGTGAAAGCCCTTGCTCCACCCTTTGATATGGTTCATGGTGGATATCATGTGAGTTACTACATGACTTTGTTGGAAAACATCATGAAAGGTGACGATCTTTCATCGATGTTTGTGTTGTGAGGTCACTATTTTAAGGTGATGATCTTAACAATGGCTTGACCTATTATCATGGTTGACTACATTAAGTTGTTGTCACAGAATGTGTTGAAGATCATGATAACAAACGTATCATGATAGACTACATTAAGTTGTCCCCTAATGTGTCAAAGATCATGATACTGCATTTGGTGTTCTTGAGCTCTTGATCTATTATCAAGATAGACTTCATTAACTTTTTGTCCCGAAATGTGACGGAGACCATGATAACTATCATATCATGATAGGCTACATTAAGTTGATGTCCCAGAGTGTGTCGGAGATCACAATACTTGTCATAACGGAGACTATTTTGTTGTCCCTAAGATCAAAGTTGTTATTTGATAGACTACATTTAGTATTGTCCCGGAGTGTGCCAAAAATCAGATAATCCTTTTAGGATATGATATTCTTGCTGATGAGCATCTTGGTATGTAATGGACACCCAGGAATGCCCAAAAGCTGAACCAAGGCTGAAATTATATTAATGCTGAGAATGCTGCAATCAATTACAAAGAGATGTATTCCAAAGGCCAAACCCTAAGGGAATGACGTCTAGAATGTTACAACAAAGAATGAATGTCCTCTATTGCCAAAAGAAGGGAGTATGATTCACACATCCAAGCTCTTATCAAATGCAAGTCATAATCATCCGTTGATCTGCAATGAGACTTTCAGCCCTATTTATCCTTTTCTTCATCCTTCTGGAAGGAACTAAACATTAATTAATTGCAAGAGCTAGAAGCTTCCTCCTTCCAATAATTAATGCATACCCTAGAAATTCCTCCCTGGCAATAATTAATTAAATCACGAGAAGCTTCCGTCCTTCCAATAATTAATACATACCCTAGAAGCTATTAATACAAAGTCACCTTTTAATTTTAATTGAATGACTTAATTTTTTTATCCTCCACTTAGACTTTGGAGAACGTGAAGGCTAACTAAAACTTGGGAATATTACATGGTATTGATGCTAGTGCTCATATCACAAGAATGTGAGATTGATAAGATTGTTCAGAATTAGATCACCATTTGATGAGATGGTTGTGTTGTTTAAATCCTCCCTTTCTAAGAGGGAGTGTTGATGATATAGCATCAGTTAGCTTATATCTGATTTGATGGATATATGTTAATTCAAGAATATCATTTTGAGATGATATCTCTCTATATGCTTGAGAGCATAATGTGTTCTATAACAATCCTCCCTAGCTAAAAGGGAGTGTTAAAGTTGTAGCTGTTACAAGATTCAAGAAGAGTTGGCAGATTAACGGATTTCTGGATGATTCATTGATTAACAGAGGAACAAATGTGTTCCTTATAAAGAATTACAAGGACGTTGTTTCTAAAAGAAACAACGTAGACTGAAGACGGAATTAGAAACAAAACTAGAGACAGGATAGGAAACATTCCTATCTAGACTGAAAGACGGACTACAGACAAGTAGTTGACTATTATAGAAAGTATAAGATATTATCTTAATACCCTCCCTTAATGGTCAACGTACGGATGACGGAACATTCTGTGATAACTGAGACCCTCCCTGGATCTACAGAATGCTGAAACCAAGAAGCTTTGCCAGAAGAGTGCTATGACTCAAAATAAGTTGCAATTACAAAACTTCGTTCTTGTGGAAAAAACGGTAAAACCCAGAATCTCACACAACCTTGCGTATTACAGACAACTTGAAATGATTTTTGAAGAAAAAATCAACAAACCCAGAATCTCATGCAACCTTGCGTATTACAGACAACTTGAAATAATTTTTGAGGAGAAAATCAACAAACCCTGATTCTCACGCAACCTTGTGTATTACAAACAACTTGAAATGATTTTTGAGGAGAAAATCAACAAACCCAGAATCTCACGCAACCTTGCGTATTACAAACAACTTGAAATGATTTTTGAGGAGACAATCAACAAATCCAGAATCTCACGCAACCTTGCGTATTACAGACAACTTGAAATGATTTTTGTGGAGAAAATCAACAAACCCAGAATCTCACGCAACCTTGCGTATTACAGACAACTTGAAATGATTTTTGAGGAGAAAATCAACAAACCCAAAAAAATAGAAACAAATTCAGAAGGCGAAAAATGCAGCTTCGCCTTGATCAGGAAGCTCGACAACTTGTGTTGTTGGCTGGGAAGCATTTTGCCTCTCGATTGTTCAGATCCCATGTATCTTGATCAGGACCCGGAGAAGTCGGACGCTGCGTAACACCCAGAACAAGTTGATCGGTGTTTCGATATTCGAAGATTGCGATGATGCGCTGCTTCTAGGTTCCATAATTGCGACCATTGAATTTGGAATTATGCTCGAGTAGAATATTTGTCAGAGATGCCATGGCACGTTTTTCAATGAAAAACTATGAAAATGCACATTTTTCGAGGCAAAAATACAAAAGACCTAGAAGAATCAGAGAATGACCCAGAAGAGAGCTCAAAAAACCCAGAAGGAATCTACTGTCGTTTTTTGGATCCGCTGGCTCGAAAATTGAGGCACAAAAATCAAGGCACCCAAAAAAAACGGACGACAACCCAGTTGAGTTCTCGAAAAACCCACCAAGAATCTGTAAACAAAATATTTTTTCGACCCCAAAAATTAGGGTTTCGAAAAAAAACGGCCCTAGCTAAAAAAAGCTTGAAAAAACTTCAGATTTCTTGATAAAAAATGGCAGATTTTTCTTCAAGGATCGATGTGCATGGACGAATGGGGCTAGAGTGTGTTGAACAAACATAGGCAGACCCGAGTTCGGGAATTTCTCTAGGCCGAAAACCCTAAGCGGGTTTTAGAGAAATTCAACAAAAATAATTTTGAAAAAATTTAAACAAATAATTTCCCGAAGAAATTATAAATTTTTTCGAAAAAATTTAAGTAATAGCTCTGATACCATGTTACAAGATTCAAGAAGAGTTGGCAGATTAACGGATTTCCGGATGATTCATTGATTAACAGAGGAACAAATGTGTTCCTTATAAAGAATTACAAAGACGTTGTTTCTAAAAGAAACAACGTAGACTGAAGACGGAATTAGAAACAAAACTAGAGACAGGATAGGAAACATTCCTATCTAGACTGAAAGACGGACTACAGACAAGTAGTTGACTATTATAGAAAGTATAAGATATTATCTTAATAGTAGCTTCAGTTAGATTGAATTGATCTAGAGTTAATCCCCAATGGTTATTGGTTAAACACTATTGCATTTGATTAATCATCAATTAGACAAATACACACACACACACACACACACACATATATTGTTGTTAATCATGTCTAATGGAAATTAACTTACCATAACCAATATTGATTAACATAGAGACGTGTCTCTTCTACACCTATATATATGCATTTGGATTGCACTTGGAAACTCAGAAATAATCAGGAGTGTTATTACATTTGCAGAAAACAATCCTATAAACTTAACACTAGCATGCAAAAATAAAAATGTAGAGTCAGCAGCGAGTCTTAACCTCCATCTAAACTCTGGCAGATGTTGAATTCTGAGGCTGTTGTCTTTCATAAAGCTGAAAGCTCGTTTTCAAGCTTTGGTGGGGTGGTAAAAGAAACTACAGAAATTTGTTGTGAAAGGTAGTTAAGGGTTTAATCCCAGCAAAGATTTGGCTCGCCTGCAAATTCTTTTTCATTCTCCATCCCCTTGCCAAATCAATTGAACAGCAGGAAGGGACAAATGAGCAGTAAAATATGTGATTCAAATGGATGGTTTGCAATGCGAGCTTAGTGATGCCTGTGGTTCACACTAGCCTCCTGTAGGTGTTGGAGAGAAAATCTAGGTTTATATTCTTTGTTTTTGTTTTTAATCTGCTTATGATAGTTGTAGTTTGCTTCAAGTGAATTTCCAGAATTCCAAACTAGAACCATCTGGTTTTGGTTTCCCTATTAAGGGTGAAAAACTACATGAAATGTATATTTTGTTTCCACAAAAATATAGAAAGGGAGAGGTTTCCAAGTCCCTTATCTCCTGTATCAAAAATAAAAATTATCTACTCTGTTCATAATGGTCTCAAAAATCTGGCAAAGCTTTTGCCATCCCTCAGACTGCATCTCCACATCTCCAAAAGTCAGAGAAACACAGGTAATCGGTAAAAATATTTTCACATGAACTTATCTTTTACCATTCAGTCAATCTGGAGTGGTACATTAGTATTTGTTTATTTCAAGGAATTTATAACTTTTTATTATTTAAATTGCAGCTGTCTGCTTTGCACAAACATTATTTCAGAAGTTTCATAAAATCCCAATAGTTTCACCATGGCATAGCTTTAATTTCTGTTCAAAACTACAGTCCATTGAGTCCTCTTTTTTTAAGACTGAAGAAACACGTGAATAAAAAACAATGGCATCGTCTAGAAGCACCTCCAAAATCCAAAAAAAGATACTTGAAATCGAAAACAGCATATGTGGAAATCAACAGGAACGGGAGTCCAAAGAGGGAAGCACCTCCAGGTATGGTCCAAAGTTAATTTAATCTCAAATATCATGTTACTAATGAGTCAAGGCCCAATGGATATGGCAACAATCTGGGTATATCGAGATTGCAAGTATTTTCATCTCTCTTGTAAATATTGTAGATCTCGGTTTATTTAAGCAAACCATCTCTGGATAAGAAGTGCATTCTGATTACGATGCAGTAAATCTGTCATTTAACCACTGCTGTAAACAACTGTACCTGCTGCATATCAGTGTGTAGTCACAGCAATAATGAGCACATAAAATAATCAAACCAAAATGTCTCAATAGAGAGACTATAATAAACTTCCTATATCATGGATACAGAATCATTTTATGGAATTTGTATGATATGATCTTGGAGGTAATAAAGAGTATAATTTAAATAGACAAAAAAAAACAAAATATGTATATCCACGCTGGCAAGAAAACAGGGTTAGCACAAAAACAAAGACAAGCAGAGATCAGATTCAAAGAGCTCATTCTTGCAGCCGCTAACACCATAAGCTGAACTGTATCATTTCAAAAGAGAATATATCCACTTCCTTTGCATACAATCTAGAACCATTATGACTAGCTATACAGTTTAACGCTACAGATAATGGCTTGTGGATGTTGCTTGGTTTCAACAGTTACAGTTTCATCTTGACTTTTAGTGAGTCTTCATGAATGATATTCAACACGGGACAAAATAAGTAATTTCTACCTCATATTACATCCTTCTTGATTGAATCATTTGTGTTAGAAAACATTTTCCACATGATCTGACTATTCTTGTTTTAATTGTTTATAAAATATGTTAGAGAACATTTTCCAGATCACCTGCCTCAAATGTGAATTGAATTGAACAAAAGTTGGATAGCTTATCTGCAAAAGGAAATACTAGAAACAAAAGAATAACCTGCAAATTTTATTTATTAGAAAGCATGGGTAGTTTTATATTCCAAAATAATAAAGGGAACTGGATTTTTGTCCTCACAAAAGTTGTTCAATAGCACCAGCTTCTCGAAGGTTTTCTCTTCCAGCCAATGTTGTTGCCAAATCCATCAGTGTATTGCAAGCGGTTCCTGAAATATCTAGCTTCTGATTCCTTATCATTGTTATAAGGGCGGTGACAATTTCTTTATCATTAGCAACCTTCACATTCATTTCATATGAGTAAAGAGCTGCTGCCCCAAGAATTTCTGCACTCCAGAGAGATACCTGTGACAAGCTGAACCATTAAAAATTAACTTTCATAATAAACTGTGTAGTGCAAGCATTTCATGTCACTACAGAAAATCAAAATGCTTTGCACATTGGACAGTAACACCCATCCACTGATTTTTATATCACATTATTTTGCAACCATTTCTGAAAATTGAAGCTCTCAAAAATAAGTGGTAGGCAGATTGTACAAAAAATGACCCAATAATTATAATGGAAATTCCTCCCTCACGTAGCAAGAAGGATAAGCATAACTCATTTTAACTAACTTGTACAAACTAAAGTTTGATGAACCTTCATAACCCTTTGAATATATAGAATCTTCAGGAAAAAATAAGGATAGAAAGAGAAAAAACTATCCCTACCTCTGGTTACAATCGGTAATAAGCTTCCAACAATGAAGCTGAAATAACGGGAATGCTTGTATATTGCCTCTGAAAGCTAGATAAAAGAAATCATTATAGATGGGAATCCATCGTAGACAAAAATCTAGCTAACACTACCAGGAATGTTGAAACAAATGGACTCAGTAGATAAGATAAAGGAAATTGATTCGCTTCTCTAAAAAATGAGAGCTTAGGCACATTCTGCAGAAAGAATACTAAGAAATATTGGCAGATAAACAGATCAAGGTTTGGAATGGAAGATAAGAGGTCATAAAACATCTGCTGCCTTTATTCATTTTTCCAAAGAAGAAAATATGGAATCTAATTTTGCAGCATATATTACTTCCCAGAAGTGCAACATCTGCTAGGAATAAGGTGCAAACATCTTGTAGAAAGCTTAACATTTAAGACAGGTGAAGCTCATGGTTTTGCAAATTGTATGAAGAACAAGAGATTTATTTACAACTTAAGTACAGCAGAAGCAGATAATAGCTCACTTCTCCAGGCACCTCCAGAAGTAAAAGCATATCTGCAGAGCTTTTGTGAGAGGTGTAAAGGAGTGCAAGTCAACCCCAGTGTAGAAAATAATGAGCAAGGATTTAGAAGAGGATTTATTAGAGACCCCAAAGGAAGAAAGGGAAAAGCATAAAAGGTTGAATATTAAGAAGTTAGTACACAACTTGCAGAAGTTCGATATTATACTACATGCTTACTTGTAGAAAAATATAATGTTGAAGATTATAAGTCAGACTCTAGGCTCTACAAATTTAGGAATGTGAGAGAAAAACTGCGAGTAGCAGCCTTTTTGTAATCTGCGCCATGAGAACATATAGAATAAATAAGGTATAGTTTTGTTAGCATGCATGCTGATGGTATTCCTATGGGGGAATATCCTAGCAATGTTGGAGACATGATTCAGTGGTTGTGTGTTGCATTCATGACAGAGTTTATCATTGATGCCAACATACTGGCTATTTTAAGAAGACTGGCAGAGCAGCAAACAGACTTTGTCTTTGTGCAGTTCGAGGATTGAAGATCAGCTTATGCGCACTTGAGATTATGTTCTAGGGTATGTCTAGATGCTACAGTTAAGAGCGCGTACGGAAATATGAAGACTAGACCGAGTTATAAAGGATTTGATGAAGGCAGCTTTCAGACAGCAATTCTGGAAAGCAGATACTGATCTTTGGATCTTATCTCCCAATAGAGATGGAATCTCGTTGAGCACACTGAGACAGAGGTTGAAGATGCTTTGGTTAATCACGCATATTCAGCTGATCAGCAAGTGAAAAGTTATCAAGGCTGTGAGCTGACAGATTACTTGCAATTGTGAAAAAGATGTAATATTCTAATGTAACGTGTAATGTAACATCTTAAGTTGGTCCTATATCATTATTGTAAATTGGGAAAGCCTCAAAGTCAACTCAATAATTTGTTTTAGGACTTGGTATAAAGGAAAGATATTTCCTTGTGGCAGTGTGTAGATCAGTGAGATCATATCATGTATTGTGCAAGCTTATATGCGAAGATCTTTTGGATCAGAGAAGAGATTGGTGTCATTGAGGCACAGT
This sequence comes from Cupressus sempervirens, assembly GCA_028749045.1. Lineage (NCBI taxonomy): Eukaryota > Viridiplantae > Streptophyta > Pinopsida > Cupressales > Cupressaceae > Cupressus > Cupressus sempervirens. Next base: position 708,522,840 of record CM053787.1, read on the forward strand.
GAGCTAACAAGGAACTGTATTTGGCAAGAGAAAGTGTAGTTGGACAGCTGTTGATGTAGACTTGTATTATTCAGTGAGGATAGTACTGAAGTTGTTTGGACAGTGGGTCCTTATGTCTTCCTTTCAACTCCTGACAGGGTTGGCACAACTCCTAACAGGGATTCAGAGTCTTCTAATAGAGGCTCGTATGTATTGCATGTATTTCATTGACTCCTAACAGGGTCCATCCTTTCACAAGGGACATTTATATTAGTACATCATCTTGTGGGCATCATCCCACCAGGGTTTTCCCTTTGATCAAGGGTTTCCCTAGTTAACAAATCTGGTGTTATTGTGTACAGCCATCTTTCTATGGTTGTTGCATCTACTATTTAGATGTTTTAGAACTAATAAGGATATTGAGAGTTGTTTTAATTACATAACTGATTCACCCCTCCCCCACGCTTAGTTATCTTGGTGGACTTTAATTTCTAACAAGTTTGAAGTCCAGAACTCCATTCTTGAACCAAATAACTTCAATGAAGAATGAAAGGAAAGAGTCTTTTTGATAAAAACTTGTCAAATAGTTAAATGCTCCAGTTCAATGGCTTGTTCACACCTCCACTCTCAGTTTCACATTAATCAGATATTTAAATTCCAAGCCTTTAATAAAAAAATTACTACAGATGATGTTTTATGTACATGTACTGAAAATTTTGAGTTCTTGGATGACATGCAAATCCAGATTACTCTTTTCTTTCCTGCCATGGTCTGAAAATGGAAGCTACTGACAAGCATGGGTATCTATCAAATATAAGGAAAAATATTGAGATAAGTACAAGGGTCACAAAGAAAAAAGCAATTATATTCTACCCACTTATATTAATAACAATCCAATGATGCTCGTTCATGTGCCTTCAAGAGTTGATTCTCTGTCTAAACATAAACAAAGTTGTGTGGAGTGGTCCTCACCAAATTCTGGGTGAACTAAAATCAAATTTGATGGGGCTTCCAAAGGAAATTCAGGCCCCTCAAGTGTGGTTGTGGTGGCCAAGTCAGCGAATGGGAGCATTTTGGCTTTCAGTGCAACAAAGGTAATAGGTTGCACGAATAACCAAGCTGAGTGCCTCACTATAGTTGATGCAGTCTTGTTGGGAATCAAGCTTAGCATTTGAAAGCTACATCTTGAGGGAGACTCCCAGATTGCGGTAAATGGTATAGCAAAAGGAAACTTGGATGCATGGTACCTCGACAAGTACATCAAACAAGCCAGAACTTTACTAGAGGAGGTTGACGAATCCAGAATCTCTCATGTACCTAGGGAGGCTAACATTTTAGCTGACAAATATCTAATGTATGGGTGGCAGGTTCTTTACAAGACACTTTAAAAATCACAAAGTTTTTCAATGATATCCCTCCACACGAGTTGGACATGTGATTAATCAATGATGAATTGGGAGAGCTAAAGAACCATTGTATTCTATTCTAACTGTTACAAGCTAGAGTTGTCATTGCACCAAAAGATCGACCTGTCAATGTCTAATACAACCACTAGATTTATAGAACACAGTAGGCAGTTAAGCCATGTCACGAATCTCGAAGGGGAACATTGGAGGTTAGTCCAACAACCCCTCCCCCAGTGTTACCTAAGGAGATTCGAACCTATGACCAAGCTCTAATACCACTTGTTACAAGCTAGAGTAGTTGTTGCATCAAAAGATTGACCTATCAATGCCTGATACAACCACTAGATTTATAGAACATGGGAGACGGTTAAGCCATGTCAAGAATCTCAAAGGGGAACATTGGAGGTTAGTCCAACACTAATGACATGTGCATCATGGCTCAGTAGGTTAGGCAGTTATGATCAAGTGAAGGAAGGTGTCCTTGATCCTTGTTATTTGGCTTTGGGACTCTCCCATTTATGAAATGGAGACGGAATGCTAGGCTGGCACTGCCCAAGAGGAATGGGGCAAGTACAGTGCAGTGTGTGAAATGCAAAATCGTAATGACTTCAGATTTGGAGTTCACTTCTTCTAGTAGTCTTCATGAGTTTTTAATACCACTCTTTATGTTGTTTCCTGCATCCTCTGTTGTTGTAGCAAACTTGTAGGCAGAGCTTGTGGGGAAATTAAGGGTGGCAAACTTCTCATTGAAAACTACTGGCCAGATTCTGTCTTTTGAAGAAGCCATCACAGTTAAACAACTGCACAACATGTTCAAGCTGGATGACAACATATTCTAGGAGGTGATTAAGCTCATTTTTGGTGAGGAGTATCTGAACAATGACTGGAGGCTGCGGCCACGGTCGGATTTGGATATATCCTCATTGTTCGTGGCACTGGGGCTAATGGTGGCGGATTCCAAATTGGAGGTGTGTTTGGTGGCTAGGGACACTTTGGCCCACAAGTGAGGAGTGGGTGTTGAAGACATATTGTAGAGGGCCGAGATAGGGGAGGGCCTGCGCATGGGCCACCACCCTTGGCGTATGATTGGCCGCAGTTTGGGAGAACTACAACCACCCTTGGTCTGGACTTCAGCTGACCCACCGTCTGCCCACATGCAAGTGGCACAAATGGGCTGGTGGAAACTCACCTTTTATCTCTGCTCACTGACGCAGGCCCATGCCCTTGCTGCTGAGCCAAGATCCAGGAAAAGGAAAATGACTTCCATTAAATCAAATGCTCCCATTGATGACTCCGGCTGTCCAATGGTTTGCCATTAGATTCCAGTCAGGCAGGGACATGGGTTGGGCAAGGCTTGTGGTGCCGTCTCGACGAGAGAGAATGCAGCTATGGCTCGTTGCTGGCAGATCGTGCAGAGTCTTCTGGCCATGCTACTGTGCATAGGGGAAGGATGGAGCCATCTCAGAATGAAGCAATTCCTAATTTATCCCACGAAGATGCAGCCCAGTGATTCATGTGAATGATGATTGTGGGTGGTTGTGGGTGGTTTTTGCAATGTCTGTGGGTGTTTCTTTCTGCTTACTGTCATGGTGATCACATTTTGGCTTGCATGGCAAGTGATCCCAATGTAATGCTATGTTTGTATGGTGGTTTGGGTGGTATCTCAGGGGGATGGTTTCAAGTTTGATCTTGCCTCAATGGCAATCTACTTTTATACGCATTTTTTTTTACATTAATATAACATACTTTATTACCGATAAAAAAAATAACAGTCCAATGATTACAAAGTAACTCGGCACTTCCAAATTCCAGTAGTACATAATGAACATTAGTCGGAAAGATTTCAAGTAATTTATAAGTTAGATTTGACAAAGACTATCAAATGTAGACAGGGCAAAATCAAATGCATTGCCAACACATTCAATGGGATCGAGCAGACCAATTTGTTCTAATGCACATTGCAGGCCACCACCACCATCATCAAATAATGAATTACGGTACTGCTTACAATCGAGCATAACCCAAGAAAGAAACAACCATAGAGTTTTGAGTCCGTGCGGTTATGACCTACCTACAATCCAGAAGCACGGGTAATGCTGCAAACAAGCCATCAGAGAGAAGTTCTTCGGAGGAGGAATCCATCGATGAGTTTCGCAGAGTTGTGAGTATGAAATCCAGCAACGTAGCAGCCACAGACTGACCAATAGCTGTTCTAATCCGAGAGGATGATGTCACTGCAACTAATTGAGCTGAAACAGAGGCACACGCAATATTTTCAACACCTGGATCTCCTCTTTTCTTGCGTGGTCTGCTACTGCCATGAATTACCCCATTCTCCGGATCCACCCTCCTTTTTGACATCCCCTTGAACATTGGTTTACAAGAGTTCGTTTGGGATTTCAGTGCAGTTGTTTCGAAGGAGATTCAAGGGTCGCTTGGCGCAAAAAAAAATTTAGATGCTCTTCCCCACATACAGAGAAAATACAAAGTCATAGTCTACGCGTTTATTATTGGGAAGTGAGGAGCTGAGTGTTTCATCCCACTGAGGCAATTCGGTAGCGTTCATTATTTTCTCGGTGTATTTTCTTGGAAGGGACTGAGAAAATGGACTTCCTTACCCAAATCAAAAACACTTCTCTTTTGAAGGCAATCTTCATCGTATTTTGGGGTCTACTTTCACAACAAATTCAATTTCGTAGATGGAAAAATAAATGAGAACGCAGAGTTGTGGATTGGAAAAATAAGAGGGTGTTTTGGTATGGCAAATAGAGAATCTAAAAACATATAATCATTACTAGACCTAAATTACAATCGCTGACTCTTATGAAATCATATTTAGAATAAATAATTAAACATCTCTGGAGAGGTTTGGACAATATTATGGTTATTAAGTTGTCTATAACAATTTTAAAGTTTAGAAAAATATTTTTGGTCTAAATTGATAGTTGAGAAAAGATTAGATAGAAGAAAGAATATGTGGATGATGAAAATCATAAAATGGATGAAAAATATAGAAAGTTAGTATTAGTAAATGTTCATATAACAATGAAGAAATATTTTTAAAATTATGTTAAAATTTTAGGAGTATCATATGGTCAAAATAAAAAGGAAGTAAAAAAGCCTACAATATCAAAGAAGTTAACCCCATAGAACATCATAATGAGAAAGCATACATAAGAACAAATATTAAATACAAACTCAATATATTAATAAAGATTTTTTTGATAGACTATGTGTTTATTATTTGAAAGTAAGGAGTTGAGGGTTTCATCCAATAGTAAGCATCCGTTCATCATTCTTCAAACAATGTATTTTATTTTTAAATTAATGAGAAAATATTTTTTAATTAAAAAAAGTATTGATGCCTTTGTAGATATTTCGGCCCCTCTAGTATTAGAGAAGATAAAGTGATGTCAAACTCAGTAACAAAATTAAAGTTATGATCTTCACTTGGGAAAAAAATGAAGACATAAAACACTTCTTTTCAAAGGCAAACGTTTAGAAGTAGTAACTAGGTACAAGTATCCTGGGAACAATTTTCACAACAAACTTAGCTGGAAAATGTTCATATCAAAAAGAATATAGGGAGGCTAGAAAGCGCTATATTCCTTACAAAAAAGATATAGGAATGCAAAGTTATGGGATTGGAAAGCCAAGATCCTTTCTAAATTTTTCGATTACCCCTGTGATCCTTTGCAAATATGAAATTTGGGGTAGAAGAATGTTAGATAGAAAATGGAGGCAATTAGAGAGGATTCACAAACATCTAATCATCAGTTGCCTTAAAATTAAGGTTATTATCCCATATAAGATCTTGTTGGCAGAAACATGCATATTCCCTTGAGAGCATTCGACAATGGTTCAGTTGTTATCTAAATAAAACTCAAAGTATGGGAAAAACACCATTTGCCTAAATTGACTATAAAAGAGATACTAGATAGAAGAAAGAACATGTGGACAAAATAAAACATCAAAAGGACTAAGAAATGGAATGTTTATATGTATGAGTGTTTGGATAGCAATGAAAAAATAAAATAATTCATAAGGGAAAAAATTGTAAGTATCATATGGTCAAAACAAAATGGGTGCTAAAAAGCTCAATATATTAAGGGATTAACCACATGAGAGATCATGAGGAGAAAGCATACATAGAAGCAAATATTAAATGTAGAGTAAAAATATTTATAGCGCAACTTAGGACTAGTTCAAGAGGTTGTCATTTGAGATGTGAAACAAGTAGATGGATGATACCAAAGGAATAATGGTAGGAGAGAATATGTCTAGTTTGCAAAATGAGAGTGGTGAAACAGGGCAACATTATATCATGGAATGTCGAGCATAAAATGACATTTGCTCTAGTTGTGAGGATATTTTAGCAGTTGGTAACTTAAGTATCTTATTTGAAGAAACACAACTAAACATGATAACAAATGTAGTGGCCAAAATTTGTTGTTGAAGAGCATATTTAAAAATAGAGTTCCAAGTTATTTAAGGTTTTGGCACCCTCATTTGATGTGTCAACTATTTTAGGGGGTCCCATAGGTTGCTTTGCCCTCACAGGCATTATTAAATCTTTCATTCATCATTCAAGCGCCACTATACTCTATCAATGCACCAGAAACTAATGTCATGTTTGTTAATTCATATCCATGTACAATAAATTAAATGAGAGAATAAATACTACTAGAAATGTAGAATTAAATGAATTGTATCTTTATTGTATGGTGTGGGATGGCCCATAGATATATCAACCTCATGTTGGTTTTTACCATTATTTTATATGGGAAATATTTTAAAAGACTTGATGTGGAGATAGTAGTTTGGTTTCTTCTTTACGAATTCAACATCACTGATGAAGCTTCAATTTGCAAAAAGAAGACTCATGTGATGGCATACAATAATTTAGAATGTTAGATTGTGTGCATATAAATTTTACGTTAAAATAAAAAATCAAAAGTAATTTAAGTTATAATCATTAAAAATGTTCATTGAAGTTGATATTATGATATAGTTTTAAGTTGTTTATTTTTTTAAGAAAATAAATCACTAAAAGTGTTTTTAATATAAATTTAGGTTAGCCCAAAGTGGACTTGACAAATAGATTAATTACCATAGCTTCATAATATACAAATACCCTTCACCACAACTTGCAAATACCATAGCTTCATGATATACCAATCCCTAATGTAGCAAGGCATATAACTCAACCAAAGGAATTTATATATAATAAATTCTTGTAGAATTAGTGTTTATCATAAAACTTACAATAAATTTATATATTATAATCTATACTATGTGTAATACCCCAAAATTGGCTCATTGCCATCTCAACCAATTCTGGTCTATTTCTGATCAATCCTAAAGTCCTATTCCATTAGGCAAATTCTTATTCGGCTACTCGCTACTTGACTTAATTGTCAGATGCAGAAAACCCTAATCTGCATTCATCATGCTTATTATTTAATTTCTATAGTATTTACTCATATTAGTCACATTAAACCTATTGATTAATATTTAATTTAATTACTAAGTATTTATACTTTAATTAAATTAAATTCTATCTTAAGGCTAACGTACTATGGAATTAAATTTATTTAATTTAATAAATGTGCCTATTTTAATTAATTAAATGAAATTATTTAATTAAATGGAGAACTTACTTCTAATTAATTAAACAAAGTTATTTAATTAAATGGGAAGCCATTCCTAATTAATTAAATGAAGTTATTTAATTAAATAAGAAAAGTGTCTCTAATTAATTAAAAGATTATTTAATTAAATAGGAAAGGTAATTATGAGAGCATATCTCATTTTATTAAATTAAATATCTCACCAAAATCTCTCTTCAATTCAAAAAAGAGAAATTTCTAGTTCACTATTGATCAAAAAGGAATTAAATCAATTAACTCCTTATTCTACTCAAATTAAATCAGTTAACTTCTTATTCAACTCAAATTAAATAAGTTAACTCCCTTTAATTTGGGAATCTTCCTTTATGACTGAACTTCATCTTCAATCCTAACCGTTGATTGAAATCAATCTCAACCGTTGATGGATTCCAGGAAAGTCTATTTAAGAGACCCTCATCTCTTCATTTTGGGGGAGGATGAATTAGAATTTGCATTGAATTGTTGTTGAAATTCATACTCACATTTGCTCACATTTTTGCATACATTTTGCATCCTTAGCTTAATTTCATTTAGCTTAATATGCATAGGTTAATCTAGTTTTGTTTCAATTGTTCCTAGATTAGAATGCATTTCTCATTCTAGATTAATCTGCACAATCATATAGATTAATTTCATTTCTTAAATCCTTCATTCTTAGAGGGTCTGGTTGCCTAAACACCTCAAATTTGAGGATATCTAACAAGCAATTCCCTTTAGATAGAAGGCAACAAGTCACCTTGCCGACTGATTTTCAGATGAACAATCCAATGTTCATCCCGGGATGAATCCGCAAATAAGGACCATGTTGAAGTGTGTGTGTTAGCATAGGCCGCATTTTAACATATACATTTCTGGCGCCCACCATGGGGCTGAGAAATCAATTTTCTGGCCTCATTCTTTTTGTTTTGCATTTTAGTTTTTTATTTATATCTTGTTTTGTAGGTTTGTCTTGTTGCAGGTTTAAAGACACTTCGAGAAGGCATCCAACAATGATGAGAAAATGAGCATTTGAGAAACCTCTTCCTCTTCTCCTCTTAATCTTCTTCTATTTCTCTTCTTCATCTTCTTTTTCTTCCTTCTCATATTCTAAAGTTTTTTTTTTTTTTTAAATAAATAATAATAAAAAATTGATCAAAATTCTTTTTTTTAATCCTTTCATAAAAAGTAGACCAACTTGATGAATTTTGATCTGAAATTTTTACTAAAGGTTCTAGACAATAGGGAAAAATCACATGCAAAATTTCAGATTTTTCTTATTAAAGCTTTATTTTATATATTTTTTAATGATTCTGTCATATGCGAATTATTTGAGTAAGTAAAATAACACGTTTTGATCTAATTTTTTTTTGTAGATTCACGACAATGTCTGGCGTGTACAGTAAAAATTGCAAAATTTTTGGATCCAAAATTGGATTTTTAGTAATTCGTTAATGGTTTTCTCATTGAAAAATTAATTTACATAGCAAATCATCGAATTAAAATCTAAAATCTTTATTGAAAGTTTAGGATGATGTCCAAATATCATAATAAAAAATTCAGAGTTTTTAAATTTAAAATATATTTTTATTAATTCTTTTATGGTTTTCCATAAAAAATTTAATTTATCAGATAAATCTCAACATTTTGATCTGAAATTTTTATTGCCAATTTTAGACACTTTCTATAGACTACAGTAAAAATTTCAAATTTTTTAGATCATAATTCTATTTTTAATAAAATTTTTATGTGTTTTCATAAAAAAAAATTTATTAACTCATGATGCAAATCTTGGAATTTTAATCAATAACAAATTTAAGAACCCACACTTTCTTTGGTGAGCTCTTTGAATAGTGGATCTTTGCGGTTTCTTTTTTGTTTTTTCCTTCTTGACATTCACATGTCGATTAGAGGAGACAGTGTGAACTTTTAAGGATGGATTCATGCACTTGTGTTTGAGTTGATCATCCAAATTGCTTCCAAAGGACTTGGGACTTGTGGATGAATGAGGCCAATATCACTGGTTTAGATTCTTCGTGCGAAGAAAGAATGATTTTGCACGAAAGCTCTCTAGTTTTGCGCAAAATCATTCTTTCTTTGCGTGATAAAAGATCTTCTCGCGCGAAAAAAAAGAGCTGTTTGCACAAGAAATGAATCGCCTCGCTCGAAGAATCTAAATCTTCGCATGAAACCTAATGCATCCCGCGCAAAGATTCTTTGGCCGCACGCGAAGAAACAGCGCACCCTGTTTCTTCGCGCGAAGAAAGAAGATCTTCGCGCGAGAAGAGATAGGCCTTGCGCAAAGACCAAATTGACAATCCTAAAACATGCTAAAACGTGCAATAAATGACCTCGAAATGCGTGAAAACAAAAGTATGAAAGAAGGGACTCGATGATTCACCGGTGGTCCGTAGTCTGTTGGGCGGCCATGACGTCTAAAACGCTCAAATCGATGATGTCTCACGTTGACTGCCATGTCTCTCTCAGAGCTCAAAATCAATAAAAGACAAAAAGCACAAATGAATTGAAAATGACCCTTTGAGCCCTTATATAGTTGTTGACCCAAATTTTTCAAAGTGCTCGGATTTGTGCAAAAATCACACCCCTGGCTAATTGGACCGTTCTGGATCCATTTTCAGGATCAAATTCAAAATCTGACACACTTAAGAGCCTCAAAAAATGTGTTTCAAAATTTTGGGGACTGACGCGATCGAACGCTTGTGCAGCCCAAATATTTCTGATACTTTGTGATTCTTGGAATCCTTTCATCTCTACATTCTACATTTTTCAAAAATCATTTTCGAAATAGTCAACTCAAGTCAACTGTGGCTAAATCTGGTCAATGTTTGGTCAAACTTGGTCTTTGTGACTTCGTAATCATTTCAAATCAACCTTGAATCTTCTTTTGATCGTTTTGATCTCTTCTATATTCTGCTGAATCTCAGATTTTTCCTATATCTCATGATATACTGCGTCAAATCATATTTCTGGTATGTCATCTTTCGATTTCGCTCCCAAGGGGGCAGGATGATTAAACATCATTAAATACCTATTGCTTGGGGCATCTGGTTCCCATCTTATGTCCTTATCACTCGGGGCATCTCATCACTCGGGGCATCTTGTTCCCTTCTATCTGGCATCTTTGCTACCTATCTTATCTTTTAATCAATTGATCAACCTTATAATAGCTCTTCTTAGAGTTTGATGGACAGGTATTGGGACAGTTTAAACCCTGACTCCTAAGGATCAAGCCTTGTTCTAGGGATGATTCTACGACTCATGATTGGACCTTGTTATGTTTTATCGATCTTAGGTATCTAGGTGTTCTATCTGGATCCTTGAAGGTTAAGCTCCGTTCTGGAGATAGTCTTCTAAATGCTTTCAATTTTAGGTATGTAGGTGTCCTATCTAGATCCTTGAAGATTAAACTCCGTTTTGGAGATAATCTTCTAAATGCTTATCAATTTCAAGTATCTAGACATTATGTCTGGATCCTTAAAGATTACGCTTCGTTTTGGAGATAGTCTTTTAAATGCTATCGATCTTAGGTATCTAAGTGCTCTACTTGGATTCCTTGGGATTAAGCTCTGTTCTAGAGATAATCCTTAAAAGCTTATCAATTGGTCTCCGTGTAATCAAATTCAGAACCAATCTCATGTTCGCATCATGCTTTCTGATTATCTTTGAATTGAACGTGTTGCTTGCACATTCATTCAAGAGGGGCAAAATGTAATACCCCAAAATTGGCTCATTGCCATCTCAACCAATTCTGGTCTATTTCTGATCAATCCTAAAGTCCTATTCCATTAGGCAAATTCTTATTCGGCTACTCGCTACTTGACTTAATTGTCAGATGCAGAAAACCCTAATCTGCATTCATCATGCTTATTATTTAATTCCTATAATATTTACTCATATTCATCACATTAAACCTATTGATTAATATTTAATTTAATTACTAAGTATTTATACTTTAATTAAATTAAATTATATCTTAAGGCTAATGTACTATGGAATTAAATTTATTTAATTTAATAAATGTGCCTATTTTAATTAATTAAATGAAAATATTTAATTAAATGGAGAACTTACTTCTAATTAATTAAACAAGTTATTTAATTAAATGGGAAGCCATTCCTAATTAATTAAATGAAGTTATTTAATTAAATAAGAAAAGTGTCTCTGATTAATTAAAGGATTATTTAATTAAATAGAAAAGGTAATTATGACAGCATATCTCATTTTATTAAATTAAATATCTCACCAAAATCTCTCTTCAGTTCAAAAAAGAGAAATTTTCAGTTCACTATTGATCAAAAAGGAATTAAATTAGTTAACTCCTTATTCTACTCAAATTAAATCAGTTAACTCCTTATTCAACTCAAATTAAATCAGTTAACTCCCTTTAATTTGGGAATCTTCCTTTATGACTGAACTTCATCTTCAATCTTGACCATTGATTGAAATCAATCTCAACCGTTGATGGATTCCAGGAAAGTCTATTTAAGAGACCCTCATCTCTTCATTTTGGGGGAGGATGAATTAGAATTTGCATTGAATTGCTCTTGAAATTCATACTCACATTTGCTCACATTTTTGCATACACTTTGCATCCTTAGCTTAATTTCATTTAGCTTAATATGCATAGGTTAATCTAGTTTTGTTTCAATTGTTCCTAGATTAGAATGCATTTCTCATTCTAGATTAATCTGCACAATCATATAGATTAATTTCATTTCTTAAATCCTTCGTTCTTAGAGGGTCTGGTTGCTTAAACACCTCAAATCTGAGGATATCTAACAAGCAATTCCCTTTAGATAGAAGGCAACAAGTCGCCTTGTCGGCTAATTTTTGGATGAACAATCCAATGTTCATCCCGGGATGAATCCGCAAATAAGGATCATGTTGAAGTGTGTGTGTTAGCATAGGCTGCATTTTCACATATACACTATGTAAATACTTTTTTAAAATAATATTATGAATATTTGTGTGTGTGTGTGTGTGTGTGTGTTTGTGTGTGTATTATGATTCTTAAAAATATATCATTTATATCTAATATATTTTATATATAACACAAGAAAAATGCATGTGTTTTAAAAAAATACAAGTTATATTTTATATTAAAAATCATTAAATGTAAGTGTAGTAAAGATTTAAAATGTGTTGATGTCATCCAAGTTCATTTAGAGTATAGATTTAATAGAAAGAAGTCTCTTGAATTTTAACTTAAACTAATAAGTCCCCAACCCTAAAAGATTAGAGTAAGGGAACATTATATACTCTCTACTATCCTCCCCTTCTTTGTGGAATCTTGCCCACTACAAACCAATCACTTACGCTAGTACCTTGAAACATGTTCTATATGCAACCAATTGATTCCCACAAGCAAATTTGCAACTATATCTTCTCCTACCTTCAATAAAGGTAAACTACATTCGATATTCTAAAACTTGTCCAAATTTACCTCATGCTCTCATACTACTCGAACATGTCCATCACCATCAACAATAGGATCTTCACATTCTATTTCTTAAACCACATCTTTCTTGACCTCTATTGTTGCAACATTTTCTTATTACCTCTTTTTGCATCTATTTCTTCCTTAGGTTGCTTAGCTACACCTTCAGTATATATTGTCTTAAAAGTTAACACCCATTAATTTGAAATCTTAAAGACCTTTAAGGACCCATTTTAGCAATCTCCTATAGACATGAATGCTTTTATACTTGATTTACTGTATTTGTCTCAAGTTTTTGTTTATCTTTGATCATTTCTTTTCCACCCCCAAGATCTTGGAGATGATTCCCATGCAAAATGTCTCTCAAGTATAGATCAAGATTAATCTATACTCAAAGGGTTTTGTTTGTGAGATTCTTAAACTATTTCAAGGTTTTTTTTATTTCTTTCTTTCCTAGTGCAGTTAGTATTCTTGATTTTGATCTTGAAATTGGTATAAAAGGAGGCTTACTCAATTTATTTCAAAGGACACTCGATCCATCAACTTGAAAACAAGATCCACACTTTCATGAGCAAGTGTACATTCCAATAATAATTTATAAGCAATTTATCAAGGTGCATTTAAGAATTTTAAGACAAGATAGCAAAGATTTATTGAAAGCCTTCATTCTAATCAATTAAGCATGTATTTCCTTACATAGATCTAGATTATTTCTTCATTGTAGATAGTGGATTTTGCCATCAAGGAAGGAGATCTTCATTCAGCAACGTTGCACAAGCACACAAGAATTTAAACACTCAATATTTTAAGCATACTTACATTAATTGATCTATGATTTGGCACTTATAGATCCATTGCATTTATGAAGATATCCTACATCATATATACATTTGCATACAAATATTATACATCTTTGTGCATAGTGGATTTGAATCCATCCATAGAGACTTGACAAGGAAGGTGAATTTTTGTATTTGTCTTTCTTTTAAATGCTTTCATTTCATTACGAGGTTAATTCCTAAATGAGAGCTTAACTAAGGCAAGCTCCTTTCTCCCAATAATTTCTATTTTTCTTGAATGTGGGAGTAGTTTAGTGGACTTCCGTATCCACAGAATCAAGAATTACAGATGTAGGGTTACAGTCTCTATCAAAACTTTTGATTATCAGGCTTTTGTGAAGAAAAAAATGTACAACTTGACATTGACTTGTACCTAGGTCGATCTATACCCAAGAAGTTGACATATTTTTAAGGCTTCCAGATTTTGATGGTAAATAAATTCCAATTTATAGGTTTTGGATTCAACTCAATTTTTTGTTGTTGTTGTAGTTTTATAGTTCATTTTCAGATTTGATATTATTTCCTCTACTATCCCTCAAGGTAAGTTTAATTTCCTCATTTTCATTTCATGGCATTTGCATTAACATGTTAGACTAGATCTCTTTATGTACTTGACTATCACATTTTCTTTTACTTTACTTGAATTACATAAAGTCAATCAACTTGTATTAATCAGACATAATCAATTAATCCATAATAATAAAGAGAAGAACAAACATTGAAATAAATCCTTCAATATACATATTTGAAAGGATTCATGTTTAGCATTAACACCTCAACATCCATTCTAGGTTTTGCTAATCTAATTTGAGTTCTCTTGAAGGTTCTACTTGAAGATCCCTATTTCTCTTTCCTTAATGTGCATAAAAGGTTAACTAATACCCATAATCTCTTATGCATCCAATATTTTATGTTACATTTTGGTGAACCTAACTTATTACATATTATTACTACACCTTCTTGATTTGGTAGTCATATCTCATTTTGAGTCTCCTTTTGATGCATTGGTATATATTGCTTAGATTTCATACTTTCATGAATAGATCTACCTTTTATACATTCTAATCATCTCTCCTCTGTATTATACCTTTCCTACATTGTTAATATTTTCTTATCATATCTTCAATTTCTTTGATACCTTTGTGTCTTAGCTTTACCACTTTAAGTCCACCCTACAATATTTTGGTTATAAGAAGTCATAGACTCATGGGTTGTTTTGATCTTGAACCCTCCTTTCTTATGAATCTTGATGATAACAACATGCTCCTTCATGATCCTAATCCTATCATGATGCAAGAGCATCCTTGTGTTGTTGGAAATCTTGCATTACACAAAAATAGTTTAATTTATTTTCTATTTCCAAGTTCCAATCTGAGTGTTTTTTTTTGTGATCATTGGATCATACATTCTAGTTTATGTGAACTTGGTTTCTTAGCAAGGACCTATAATAGATCATCTTCCTAAGGTTGTGATTCTTTATGTTTTGTATTTATGAAGATCTAATTAATTTTCTCAGGTGGCATGTTATTTGTTGGCTCATCAAGTGATTCATGGTAGTTTTCTTATGCAATAATTGTCACTAGTAGAATTGGCCTTTATTTTTGATGAAAAATGGTTGAATTTTCTATCCAAGTTGGTCAAATGATCCACAAATGGCCTTGTGAGTATTTTTCCCATTGCAATTTTGACGAATCCTTGTTTAGGTCACACTTTTGATGCAAGTCCTTGTCAAAATTGGCACTGACATTTGGCCATTATAGTCATCATAAATTCAACCATTTCTAGTCAAAATAGGTTCCTCATCTAACCATGATGCCAAACCAACGACGGTATCCTAATTGATTGTTTCATCAAAATTGTGACAAAGGTTGGTTGAGTTTTCGACCAGCCTTGGTTAAGGTTGAGAAATCAGCACCAACATTTTGCTATATGTTGTTATCAAACCTTCCACCAATGTTAGTCGAAAAGGGTGGGCCATCCGAACAGGATGCCAAACCCACTACGATGACCTCATCGATGTGTTGGTTGGAAGTTTGACCATGTCTACTCGAGAGTTATACTAAACTTTGTTAGGTTTTGACCTAGATCGGTCGAAAGTTTGACAAATCTAGAAGGTTTTCTAAAAAATTGCTATAGCTATAGAAATGAAGCATCAAGTATCATTGCATTTTGTGGTGATAGTAGCAAGGTCATCTTCTAAGTCAGGTGAGATATCGTTATAACATATAGCGATCAAGTTTATCACTACGTAGAGAAGACATATTGTCAATATGGCAATGAGCGATAAACAAGGGTGTATCGTTATAACCTTCAACAATCATCAGCGAGTGGGGAGATGAGGTTTTGGTTACGATAATAGGTGATGACATTATCACTAGTCAGAATTGATTTGTTTTATTTTGGGGATCAACGATGAAGTGGGTTGCATCGCTATATGATATGGCGATAAGTGCTTTTGGTGATTGAAGAAAGGAATTTTGTGTTGCAACAATTAGCAATAAGATCGGTTGATCACCATGTGTTACAGTAATAAAGTAGTCTGATTTTCAAAAGGGGTTGTCATTGCCTATAGCAATGGATCAAAGTTGATCGCATATCACATTTGGAGAATAATGGACATAGTGATGAGTGATGGGAATTTATGTATCGCTACGCATTATTGCAATAAGATGAAAACTAGCAACGAAGACTGAAATTTGTGATTGTTATACTCTATAGCGAAAACACCTATCGAAGGTCGCAGAAAGGGGATTTCCTATATAGTGATGAGTGATAGGGTTATCGCTATTGTTATAGCGATAAGTGTGAAAAGTAAAACAGATTGCTATTCAGGGGATGAGACAACGTATAATTATGGGTTTATCAATTAGCTGATTTAGTTTATTTTGTAAATAAAAATTCATGTCTTTTCATGTTGTAACCAATTCATTGTCTATAAATATAAAGACCGAATTTGGAGATAAAACAACCATATTTTTTCATATAGACAATTTTTCAATAGAAAGATACATTTTCTTGTCCACTCTAGATTGTGTTATCTATATGCACCAGCAACACATGTATTTATGGTGAAAAATATCAACTTCAATACAAGGATTACATGTGCTTATTTGATCTTTTGGTGATATCATCTCTGTGTCATTTATCTTGTTCCTTAGATTAAACTTCAAGTTTGCTTTGATTGATTGTTCAATTGATTGAATGCTATGAGTTATTTCAATATTTGTTAAATAGTAATTTTATATTGATTTCTCAATCTCTATTGTTGTCTTATTGGGCTAATCAAATTCCTGGGAGCCAAGGGACCCTAAACCTATGCTACATTTTCTAGAGACATGGAAGAAGTTACTACCAGCTTCAGTACTTTTAAATGTATAAAATAGTTTGTGGAGCTCTTTATTTCAGAAAACTAAAACTAGTCATAAGATTTGAAGGCATGGAGTTTTATGAATACTCAAAATTTTGTGAAAATCTAATCAATAAAATGTTCGCCAATGTTTTTTATGAAATCCAACAAATGAGCTAATCTATTTTTTAAAAAAATAGTGTAAATCAACCAAACCCATTGCAAAAGCATTATTTAAAATTGCCACAATTCAAGGTTTTTACTTGAAAATCGTATGACTACATAAGCAGTATAGCTATAACCAGAATAAAATTTAACTAACATGCATGATTTTGCACGTTGTAGTGACTGAATAGCCAAATTGAACCAAAAAGTCTAAAACAACACCAACACCATACCATGCAACTACCATTTCCCCCCATGGAATAGCACTAAACCATGCAACTTGCTTCAAATTTATGATAAATACCTATATGCAAAGATTAAAGTGATATTATCATATTTGTGCTTGAATTCAAATGTAGTGAAATTTTTCAATATGAATGAACTAAAACTATATTCATGACTCTTGTGATTTTGGTTTGACACATTCTTTGATTAAAATAGCTACTAAACTAATCTACCCAAATTTAAAACTCTATCAAATTACTATGGTGTTTGCATCATGCATATGATTTGCTAATAAATTTAGTTTAGTATCGCATAAGTGTGAATAGAGTATTTATAGTCAAATTTTGATAAAGTAACTCAAGCATCATCACTAAGCACAAATTAATTGTTCAAGATTAAACATAGAGTACCCCTATATGCAAGCCTTGTTAATGTGTCCATATAAGAATTTATTTGTATATGAAATAGAATATGATTTTAATGTTAGTTTTCTTAGAAGCAAAGGGAGTTTTGAAAAATGAAATAGACTAATAAGATCTCAAATAGTTCATAAACCATGCATATTTGATGCATTCAAGAAGAGAATACTTACACAAAATGAAGCCAAATCATATCGTACAAGTTAAGTATTGGCCCTTCCAATTTGTTATTCAATAGTTGTCTAAAAATGACACATTCAAAATGCACTTATGAGCAAAGACCTAGAACGAATGAAGTTGATTAAATAATGAGGGTATGTTAGTTTGAGCTTCACTTGGTTTCGAGAATAGTTTAATATTTTCTACTTAACAACTTAGTCAATCACATGAAGGTGGGAGCTCATCTAACCTCACCCCCTCCCCCCTAACATCAATCTAAATTCCCCATTAACACTAATTACATACTTCATTTATTCATTCATCCATTT
The DNA here is from genome assembly GCA_028749045.1 of Cupressus sempervirens. Lineage (NCBI taxonomy): Eukaryota > Viridiplantae > Streptophyta > Pinopsida > Cupressales > Cupressaceae > Cupressus > Cupressus sempervirens. The sequence continues at coordinate 708,540,810 of CM053787.1, forward strand.
ATGAACTATAACAATATTCAATCAATACAATCACATAAAATTTATTAATATGATATAAAATTCATTAATACTAAAAACTAATCAAGAATTCATTAACACATAACAATATTCATTAACATGACATAAAATTCAATATTAATATGCAAGATTCATAGATAATTACTTAAAACAACATTGTCTCATTATCCAACAAAGTTTATGAAACAAGGTTTATCAAAGAGTATTTTTTAAAAATCATTTCTTTTTTTTTGGTTTTTCTTAGATTTCTTAACAAATAGACTAATAGGAGATCAATATCTTCCTCATTCTCCTCCTCTTGTGGCTGTAATGTTGAATTATGATGCTTCCTCCTGCTTTTAGGAGCATGAGACTATTGCACTAAAGGGGGATCTCCTACAATAACAAGTAAATGGGTTACATTCACATACTTTTTTTTGTACTATTACAATTATTTTATTAACCAATAGAACATAACATGCATTTTTCTTTACTTGACAATGCCACATCATGTACAATAATGTTTTGATTGGCCGCCACCTCAACATGTTGAACACTTCGAATATGCTTCACTTGTTCACCATGATGTTCAACATGCTCTAAAATATTCAGAAAAAGGTTACATGTACAACCAATTGCAATCGAAGATGTTTAATTCTATTAATAATTTACATAATTTATTTCTAATAGAAAATTAATACCTCCACCACTGTGATGCACATCATGGCCTTCGTCATGCACAGGTTCTGTGATAGGATTTGAAGGCTGCATTGAAATGCCATGCACATTGTTATCATTGTTATATATATATATATATATATATATATATATATATATATATAATTATATAATAGAAATAGTCAATTTATGTTGGAGATTAACACGAAACATGAAATTTCTCAACTATTCAATTTGATTCACTTTTCATTTGACCAATTTACCTGTGTCTCATTTGGTACAATAGAGTCTTGGGTATGGCTTTCAGATTCTTGGCATAGGTGTGCAACCATGACTTTATAGCCTTCCTTCAAGGCATTTTTTTTGTCTTCATCCATGGGTTCTACAGTGAATTTTGTGCCCTATATTTTTTGCTTAATATCATTAGTTTTGCATGTATAATTTAATTTAAAAAAATTGTTTGAAACCTTATATAAAAAAAATTAAAGTGAAAAACCATTGCTTTTACTTACAAGTTAAGAGTGAATTTTCATATAGCCACTAGAGCCAAGTTTGTATTGGCCAACCTTTTGTACTCCCGCTTCTATAGCTTTTGATGTGTCTTGTAGTCTATGAAATTTTTTAAACATGTTTGACTATCTATTTACAAAGATCACTAATTAGTGCATGATTACATTCTAACTAATATGATCATGACATACCTTCATTTGCACTCTTCTGGTTCAATTCGTTTATTTTGTAGCCTTTTCTCTTTTGCATCTTCTATTATTTCATTCCGCTCCATTGGTGGAATCATAGGAGGATGCTCATACTTTGGGTTAACCTTTAGAGCCCTTCTATATTGGTCCCTCAAAGTCTTTATATGTTTGGATGTTCTTTTAAGAAGTAAGGCACTGTCAAAAATATCTTTTCCAAAGAGGTCCTTAAAAGATGTAATGAGCTAATTTTTTTAATTCAGGACCCTGTTCATAATAAATTGTATCTATAGGGTCTATTGACTTATACCTGTCAATCCATGTCATTGTGGATGATCCTGGTCAAAGGAATTAAATTTCCTACATATGTAAATTATTTATCTTAAGTTAGCCAAAAATTACATGATATGTATGCTACCTCTACTTTATGTGTGGTACCTATGCAAAATCATTGTATATACTCCATGACACTAGAGTTCAACACATATTAACTTAATTATTAAAAACATACAAGTCATACAAATTTCCATGAATAAATCAATACCTCATATGTGACATTGATCATACCTCAACATACATTTCATTAATCATCCTCTTCGTTCATGTCATCATCATGACTATCATCATCAGCGTACTTGTCTCCATCATCATTATCATCATTGTCGTCATTATGACCAACACCACCCCCATCTTCATCACCATCATTATCATCTTTAGCACCATTATCATGACTATCATCATCATGACCATAATTGCCTTGATCATCACCATATTCATCAGCATGATCACAATCATCATCATCATCACCATCATTGTTAACATCACCAAAATCATCATCTTTTCTTCTTCTTCATCGTCATTGTGTAATAGTTGTTCATGATCATCATTTACTTCATCTTCTAATTCTTCAGTATCTTCTTCTTCCATCACATTATACTTTATTGACCTTCCTCTTGGATCATGTCTAATGAAAAATAACAAATCCAGTTTATGTGGAATGCCAAAGTAAAACACTTGCTCATGTTGGCTTGGAAGAACATAGGGATCATCTCCAACTGACTTAGATCATTGTAAATCCACTATCATGTTGAATAACTATCCTGTTAGGATCATTTTGATTCAATCACAACTTATATGATTTGATGACAAATAGAATTAATTTGAATGAGTTAAATTCACACTCAAGTATATCATCCAAAATGCCATAGTATTGATTTTCAAATTTTTAAAGATGTATGTCAATTTTAGATAAAATATTAGTGACCTCAAAGAATGCACTTATCCTAGAATCACAAGTTTTTTTTTCATTTCATCTAACATTTTTATGCAAAATTTATGGCCATGGTAGTACATAGCTTTGTGGTGTTTGATTTGCAATGATTCAAATATGTCAAGATTATTTGCATCGGTCCATGAGTTGATATTAAACTTATGGGTGATGATTAGTAATCTTATACATACCTTTCTACCTCTTAAACTATATGCTAGATCAAGAACCATTGGCGTAATATTGGAATCTCCATTACGATGAACTTCTTTAACTAATGATGCAACACCATCCCATGTTAATGAGCAACCTTTTTTTTGAGATTGTTGAATCGATACCATCATCCAATCGAGATTGTTTGTAATATACAAATGTAATGCATCCCACTCACGACCAACTGAAAAGAAAACAAATAGACCACTTAGAAAAAACTTGTATTGAATATTTATAAGAATTAATAAATTACAATAACATCTTATGATTACCTCTCACTTTCCTCAATCTACCTTTCCCCATCAAGTACTCACCTTTGAATTTGTTAATAGAGTTGGGATCCCAAATGTGATCTACATGGATATTTGCTACAAATTTAAGAAGATATTCACTAATGTACACCATGGTTTGGTATACCATATATCCTTCTACCACAAAACCCTTAGGATGTGCTCTTTGTCAAACCAAGCCCTTCATAAATTTCAAATGCTTCTCAACCATCCACATTGACCTAGTTTGTATAGGCCCACACAATTCAATCTCCTTGACTTGATGTATGAGGTAGTGTTCTTGAGCATTGAAAAAAGATGAAGGTAGACACTTTCACATTTCACACATAAGTTGAGGAATTTTCTTCTTCCAATATCTTATATCTATTTTATCAATTTTTTTAGATGATAACCACCTAAAAGAGATTCAACACAAAATAACATATAAATGAGATTTTAGAAAAAAAATATACAATAAATTACATAAAAAGTAAAGCAAGGTGTAAATATAATATATATGTACAACAAATCTAAGAAATAACACTTCTAACCTTATTTTTTTCTAAGATCATATATAACTTGTTTAACACTGTTGTTAAATTGGTGTGGGAGGGATAGAGGTAGGACATACTGCAATAATTAAAAATTTATCTTTTCAATATATTATAAAATAATGCAATAAAATTACATACAATTTTACAAATATATTATAAACATACAACATGACTTACCTTAACAAATGTATGCCAATCATGTGTTTTCGCCCCTGGCCCACAAGCACCTTTCTTTGATACAAGACTTCTTATATTTGTAGCAAATATTGTGGGATTTTTATTTTTTTTATGACTTTTTTTAATGCATCACTTTGTTTCTCCATTAATAACCAAGGAAGGCCACTCGTATTATGTGGTCTCCATTACTATTTGATTTAATGAATTTTTCAGTGCATGATTGGATTCATGAATGTCATTACAAATTTTGGCATTTTTTTATTTGTCACGCCTTCCATCCAATATTTTCCATAGTGTCTTTGTTACACTCTTTCCAATATGCATAGCATCAAATAAATGCACAATTGGGAGATCCTTGTAGTACAACAACCTATTAAATTAAGTAAGAGAACTTTGTATTCCTCTAGGAAGTTGGTCATTGATGCCTTGATGACCTTCATGAGCATCAATTACATCATTAATAAATAAAAGATAATATCAAAATATAAATTTCAAGCAAAAATCATTAAATGGAATGACATTACCTCGACGATGTAGTCTATTGTATTCCAACTTCCATAGATAAGGTATCATTCTTCGTGACCTTGATGTTGTCTTTTCTTTCCCATTAAAAAGATGTTTTTAAGTAATTTGATACTAATGATTATTGTGGAGAAAGTTCCTAAACTTATCGAACACCTACTTTTGTAAACTTTTTGAATGACGAGATTTCATCTTCAAACCACAAATTAGACATGTGAATTTTCCCTTTTCTTGAAGACCTAAAATATCATGTGCAACTTAAACATACAAAAATAACATGTAAGCACTATAACATACCAAAAATATGTGACCTTGATAATAAAACATACCGCAAAAGTGAGTTAGCCCAGGGGCATCATGTATTGTCCATACAAGCATTGCATGAAATTGAAATTGTCTTTATCCTATTGGTCTAGAGATGTCATACATAGTGGCTCCATTCCATAACTTCAACAACTCATCAATAAGGGGCTCAATATACACGTTCATATCTTTAACTTGGTACTTACCTAGTTGAATGAATAGAAACATTGCATAATTATTATGATAATTTTGATGTTGTGTTTATAAATTAATTTAGACAACTATTAAATGAAAAATACCCAGTATTATCATTAACAACATTATGTGCTCCCTCTTTATGAACATTCAAGGAGGAATGTTACTGTTAATAACAAAAATAGGCCACACTAAGTAAATAGATCTCATATCTCCAAATGGATTGACATTGTCTGCTGCCAATGAAAGTTTCAGATTACGAGGTTATTCTTTAAATATTGGCCACCTATCTTCTACGTCCTTAAATGCAAATCCATTCATAGAAATTCACATAATGTCATCTTGATTTCTATTGCATACATGGTAATCCATAAATTGTGCCAAGCTAGTGCACCTGAATAATCGTTCAAGATGTGGAATAACAGGAATGTACCAAAGAACATTGTGAGGCACATTTTTTTGTTATTTGATCTTACTGATATCTACTAATATGACAATCAGGGCATTATATTGCAAATTCATGTTGTTTATGATATAGAATGTGATTATTGGGACATGCATGTATTGTCTGATACTTCATTCCAATTTAATTCATAATAGTAGATAATTCTTGAGGCATAATGTTTGATAGTGGTAACAAAAACTCACCTATCAACCTACAACAAAAAATATGATTTGTTAATATAATGAATCGTAATGGTATGCTAATATTGAAGATGAAAAAAATGGCATAGTTTAGCATACATGATATTGCTACATTGGATAAACTATTCATAACCTTCAAGTTCACAAACAACACTATAGCAAAGAGAAAAGTTATTTGGGAGCCTTAGTATAGGGGCTCATATGCCTTCTCAAGTATAGGTATATCAAGACCATCTTCATCATCATTATCAAATGTGCTAGTACCATCATCATGATCATCTTGATTAGCTATACCAATACCATCTTCTTCAATCATGTCCTCTAGCACATTATTAGCTATGCCAATACCATCATCTTCAATTGTGTTCTCTGCCATAGGATCATCTTCTTCCATGGGAGTGTTATCCTTGGCTTGGATATTTACACCTCCATGTTCCTCTAGTTGGAATTTCACATTGACTAATCAATGAAAATTATGCCCCCTTCAACATGACCATATTTCCTACAATGACTGTGGGCTATTGTGATTAGAATTCTTTGATTCTTTAAGCTCTTACACTTTTTGCAAAGAAAATTACATTTATCAACTTTTTTTTAAAACTGAGACCACAATCTAGCAATTGTCTCATTATTTTGTTCCAAGTTCATATTGGTAGCCATAGTCTTTCTTCACAAGAAAATATTCAGGCTATAAATATACAAATTAATGTAAACATACAAGCATCAATAGTATCTTGTATATAATAAAAAATAACAAAATATTACAAGATTATACAAGATTTACAAATACATTTTTCTCTAGCAATGACTACTTGGAACAGTTTGCTAACATTGTCCTTTACTCTTAACACCTACCATCTTGGCCCACACCTAGTTGCTCTGCTTTCACTCTATCGGCCCACGCCTAGCTGATTGGCCTTTCACTCTAAAGGTGTAAAATAACACGTAAAACCATAGATGGATTAAAATGTAATGTTAAAATGCTCATTATAAGCCTTTGGACCTATTTGAGGTGCCAAGTAGGCATGTGGTAGCATAAAATGTCAAAAATGGAAAAAGTTGTAAAATATTGCAAAGTTGTCAAAAATGCTGCTGACAACATTTTATTGCAAAATGACAATCTTGGAATGTGAAGGGTCATCAAGATTTTACGCTTGGATAGTATTCTTTAGGAAGTTGAGAAGTCATTTTCTATGGTATATATCATGCAATCCATTATAATGAAGAGGGGTAGAAGGGTATGGTTTGGTTTTTGAATAAGTTAATCAGTTTTTGGTTATGGTGAAATTAGATTTGGTATTTTATATCAAAGGCTCAAACATAAGGAAGATGTTGTCATACCAAAAGAAGAGCAACATCAACCACGTTACCAAGAAGAAAAAACTATATATATATATAGAAGAAAAAACTATATATATATATATATATATATATATATATATATATATATAAGAAGAATGAAGAGGCTACTATGTGGATGCCAAATTGACATGAAGACAAGGATGATAGGCATTGGGAGAGATGTTGCCAAATGGATGAAAACAAGTAGTTGGAGAAAATATAATGGCACACATAATAAGGAAGAAAGGTTGATAGGAAGAATTATGATTATTGATAAAACAAAAAGCCAACTGAAAAAAGATAGGGAACCACAACAAGCACAAGAAATTGAGAAAAATATGACAACATGAGCAAAACCAACCAAAGTAGAGATTTGTCATTAGGTAGAATCTATCTTGTAACTACTACTAAACTCAACATTGTGAAGCATGTTTACCCTATGCACATCACTTCTATCCTTAAATCTCATAATGTCTTTCTTATACATATATGAAATGGGGGATGTAGTGGGAGATAATCTTTCTTACAACAATATTTTTTTAAAGAAGTGATTAAGGATAAATTACAATTGTAAGAGTTGAACTTTTCATTACACTAGGAGTAGTGATATAAGTTTCAAATGTGGAAAATGGTAAGCATATTGCATGTAATATATTATATTCTATCGTACCAACCTCCAAAACTATAACATGCATTTCTTGTGGGTAGAAGAGATAAAGTATTAAATAGAAATAAGTGAAGGCAATACTTGGTTCAAAGAAGCCATGAGGCTTTAAGTAGCCAAGATAAGGTATAGTAAAGCATTATATTTTATATCATCCATGCTTTAATGCATGAAAAAACTACATAAAAGTTTATGTATCAAGTTTTTGAACATGCCAACAGTGCCCACTTGTGCATAATAGGAACTGAATGTCATGGACTTTTTCAGTGGGAAGTTATGAATCTTTACATCTTGTCCCTATAACTGATTTAAAGATAGCAACAATTTGTACTACATTGCCTAAGGAAGAAAAAATATTTACACCCAAGAAATTATATAGAAAGGGGATATGGAGAAGCGGAAGAAAGAATCTCAAGTTATCCATAATATTTAGAAGTTGATGCTCAAGCACAAGAATATTGTACTAATGTTCCCATGCTAGAAAAATCAATGACTGAATCTATATCATGTTTCTTGACAAAATGAATTAAATTGACATGCTAAAAATGAGCGGGATCTCAGGAATGACATGAAATTCTAAAATGAGATTGGGGCATAATAAAGAGTGATGGAGTATTACATCATTACTGGAAAGAAGATATATTCTTCAACTGATCAACATGAGAGATGATAAACATTATCCATCCCATATGGATTTTCAAGGAGGATCCTATTGAGAAGAATCATTTGATGTGTTTGTTGAGTTATTGGATTCTTGTTTGGAAAGACTTAAACTAGAACACCACATAAATGGAATGGAAAAAATTAAAGATACTCTATTTGATCAAGGCAACACACATCTTCATACCATAGTCATTTCTATGAATATGATATAAATTTGGAAGAAAGAAATTTGAATTTATAAAATCACAAGTACATAGAAAATACATATAAAGCCATAATCATGCAAATATATTACTAAATGATGTGCATTGTTGTTGTGGGTCCTTAGTTGAGGAGAAATGGGCACAATAAACATGATGCATTATGACCCAAAAAAAAGAGAGTTTGATATCATGCTGAGGAATTAGGAAAGCCTTTTTGTTGTTTTTTGTTGGATAAATGTTTATGTGATTCCTTTATCAAAGCCAAAACTTTTGTATGATCTCTCATGAGATAATATCTAACCAACAATTTTGATGACATTTCTTATGAGTTTTGTAGAAAACTTGGCAATTTCAAGAGGTTATAAACATAAACATTCCTATTGGGATTAAATTAGAAGTGTAATGTAGGGAATGATGGAGACATGGTTTTTGTAAAAGAGGAATATTAATTAACAACTATAAATAGAATGGATCCAACCTTTTTTCTAATTAGAAATGAAGATCAAGAAAGGTTGCCAAGAAAGATGAGTATGCAAATCAAACCCAAATAAAGGTGATACCTATGCAGCCATAAAAGAGTGAGATGAATAAAATGTGAATAAAAAGGTGGTGGTACAAGAAACATGTGTGTGACTGAAAAATAGAAAGGTATTGGAACATCCCAGGCAATGTGTTATTTTAGAAGACCACATAATGTGGTCAAGATTATTGTATTGCAATATTTGGCCAAGATATAAAATATGAAACATTTGATTTGCCTAAAACATATGACTAGAGTTATAATTGTTCAAAATACTTGGAACTGGGGAATTATGAAGTAGACTCATTGTTCTCAAAAATATGTATGGATTTAGAGTAAGAGATTGATGCATGTGCAAGGGTAACAAAATTGTTGGTTCACAATTAGTTTCTTTGTTGGTTCCATAGATCTCCAGTTGATATTCAACTTTGCATCAGTGTTTATGCATCGACAAGTTATACAGTTGTTCCAAGATGAGCATAATCCAAGTGCAGTCACCATCATTCACATTCATCACTTTCTTCATCATCACCATCTCATTTGAATACCCCTCTCAATATCATTTCAAGTCTTTTAGCAAAATAATTTTGAGTTTTCTTCTTTTCAAGTGACAACTATAATGAAAAGAAACCCACAACTGTTGAGGAGAAAATCTAGCCAAAATGCTAGAAAGGTCATTGATCTCTTTAAAAAAATTGGATTCATTGAAAATGAGCTTAATGTTATCATTCTTTGATACACAACTTTTCTTGAACTCATTGGGAAGCCCAAGCTGGAATTTCTAAAAAAAATTGGGTTACCTACTCAAGACATAATGCATATTGTATTTTGTACACTTTGATTGCTTGGGTTGATCTTTAAAAAACTGTCACCCCTAGCTTCCTCCATTTTGAAACCTTTTTTGGCTTAAAGATCCATTTGTGCTAGACTTTGAAAGAGGTGCCTCAAGTTTTGATGAGTATTTCCTTGAAGAATAGTATAGGCATTTTGGAAGGTTCAACAACATTTTCATGATCCCTCAATGTGATTAAAGACCTTATTTTTGGAACCTTGGAAGTGAAAACTAAAGAGGTGGTGAATCTCAGTCTGACAAAGGAAGAAATCGGTCAAATTATTTAGTTACATCCTATAACAGTTCATACTTCAACCAAAACATTGGAAGAAATCATTGATTTCTTGATACATGCTATAGGACTTAAGCCTGGGATAATTTCTTTGTATCCAAAAATTTTGGGTTATACCATTAAAAAATGGCTTAAACCCTGCATCAAAGTCTTTAAATCTCTAAGGACAAGTCCACACTACAAGGATCTACTGAGTCTGGTTAGATTTTTTTTAGCAAGATTTCCTCAAATATATTTTGTCTGATCTTTGCGAAATCTTTAAACTGACCTCAAATGTTATTAATTTATCTTTCAAATCACTTGCTGAGTTAAGATTTGATTAGATACCTATGAATTGCACTTACCCATTTCTCTCGCCCATGCGTAGCCAAAATGAAATGAAATGAGAATCAATTTTTAAATTTTTTTTGCTTTATATCCTGTGTTGGTTGAAATTTTGATGTTAAACTTTAAAGAGGTCAAAATTTTGACCTTTTTGGGACATATACAAAAATAAAATAAAAATCATAAGCCAAAGTGGCCTTTGGTCAAAAAACAAGGGCAACTATACTAGTGTGTCTTCACTTGCAAGGTTTCATGACTTTTCATGTGGGTTCTTGGATCATGTGTGGACTTATATATAAGGTCATTAGTGTTCCTTATGCTTAATTATGTGTTTTCTCACTTAATTTAAAGGGATCCATCTTATTTTGAGTTGATATGTGTGTCATGATGGTTATTTATGTAATGTAAGATGTATCTTGGGGGCATAGCAGTAGCAGAGTAGAGGTTAAGAGGAAGAAGAAGAATACAAAGATCATCAAGAAGAGGCTTGTTGATATAAATTGTTTGTAATCTAGATTCATGTATTATTTATAATTAGGAAGGCCTCACAACCTAACATGTTTGATGCTCATTTAATTTAATTGGATCTTTTTTTAATAAAGTGCTATTTATAATTATATCTCTTATTTTTTTGCTATGACCCTTTGCTGGGAATTTGGTCATCTCTTTTGGGGATTAACCAACCTTGTACACATTATATGGTATCAAAATGAGGAACCAAGTTAGATCTTGAATGAGTGACTTATCTAACCCTAAATTTCTTAGTTGTGAGGTGAAAGATCTTGGTTTTGAATCACAATTGCATAGGACTTCCACAAGTTGGATTGTTAAAACAATTGCAAATCTAGTAGAGTTGTTGTGGTTCATGTTGGTGAAAAGATTGCCAAAGTTGAGGATATTACAGTTGGAATTAATTAAGTATGCCACTTAGAAGGATGAATCCTAGGAGGTTAGAGCACATGTTTGAAGAATTTAAAGTTGAAATAAGCAATGGGATTCATAATATTATGATTAGATTAATAAGTAGTCATGAGACAAAGGATGAGTATGAAGAAGTTGTTGAAGATCTTGAAATCCCTAAAGTAGATATCCCTACAGAAGAAGAAATATTGTTGCAAGTTATGACACAAGTTGGTAAGATTCATAGAATAGAGGTTTCAAACTACTCTAGTTCATTACATCCTGAGCACTTGATTGATTAGATCAATGGTCTTGAAGCTTATTTTGAGCTAGAAGGTTTTAGAGATCCAAAGAGGGTAAGGTTAATACAGGCTAAGTTGAAGGGTCATGTTGCCTTGTGGTGAAAATAATTACATTAGGATAGAGAGGATAATGGTGAATTTAAGTTCAATAGATGGAAACTTATAGTCTCTATACTTAAAGATAAGTTCATATCCAATAATTATGAACTGAAATTATTTAATAGTTTACATTATTTCAAGCAAAAGGACTTGTTAGTTTAAGAAAAGAGTATAATGAGGAGTTTTGAAAGATGAAAATCAAATTTGGGTATCTAATTATTCCAAGGAAAATGTTGTGAGGTACGAAATAGTCTAAGACTTAATATTCAAGATGAGTTGAGTATGTTTAGGATTAGTTTAGTTGAGGATGCTTATCAGTATATCCTGAAGGAAGGAGATAAACTAAATAGAAAGAAAGGTGACCTTAAGATTAGGGACAAACAAATGGTTACTTTGGATAAAGGGAAACAAATTATTACAGTTGAATCTATTTAGAGGATTTCAAGGAAGAGGTTTGATAGTAAGGTATTCAAGGATACTTGTTTCAAGTGTGGTAATGAGGGACACCAAGCTTTTGAATATCTAGTGGTATAGGAGGATCAAGTTATGAAGGAACCTAAAGTTGGTATGGCTTCACCAGAGATAGGATAATCTCTTATGCTTAGAAGGATCATGTTGGCTAAGCATGAAGTATAACTAGTGCAAAGGAGAAACTTGTTTAGAACTATTTGCAAGACAAAAGGCAAATGTTGAAGTCATCATAGATGGTGGTAGCATTGATAATCTCATATCATAAGAGATGGTACAAAACTTGGATCGTAGAGATTTAAAAATCCTTCTCCTTATTGAATCAATCATTTTAAAGATGATCATTGGGTACAAGCTAGAGAGAAATGTCTAGTTAATTTTAGTATTGGACCTTAGAAGGATGAAGTTTTGCTTTATGTTGTTAACATGATTTCTTGTCATGTTTTTCTCAGTATACCTTGGGAATATGACAAAGGAGCTATTCGTGATTGTAGAAGGAATACCATTACTATTGAGACTAAGAGAGGAAAGTTTATTCTAATTCATTTGAAGGATGAGGAGAGAAGTAGTGCAAAGAAATTGGGTGTAGTTGAGACTTTTAAAATAGATGTTGTAGAGCCTATATATAAGATAGTTATTAATGTTAATCAGTCTAATATTTATTTGCAATAGATACCTAATTAGGTGGTAAATAATAGAGTAAAGATAAAAGGATTGTTGGTAATAATTGGTTAAGATTATATAACAAAAGTAATTTATTTGAGCTAGGTAGTAGTACCAGATTTGTTTTTGGTAGTGAAGAAATGAGTTGCAAAAATAATCTTGGAAAAAATTCAATTGTTTCTGATGTTGAATATTTATGGGTTAAGGATGAGCATGGGATTTATATTTTGAATATTTCTAGATGTGTTTGTCCCAACCAATACTAAGAGAGAGGGTGAATCAGTATGAACACTCCAATCAATATTCTTAACAACCATTTAAAAAAAAAGATTGGATAATAACCACTTAGTAAATAAAACAACAATAAATGCAGTAAGGAAAAAAATACAATCTCACATACAAGAGCATAGATCAAGTAACACATAGATTTGTACATAAAAATCCCCAATTACAGGATAGAAACCATGGTGGGGATAATATACCCATTAGCCTTTTATTGCAGATAAAAGGTTTCCCTATTAGGAGCTGCATCTTCATTCCTTCTAAGAACACATCTAGTTATGAATGTTTGCAACATGTTAGGATTACAATAACCCATTAAAGCTACCTTGTTTAAGGATTTAACTCTCCTTTTGGGAGGTACCTTGTTAGAGGATTTTCAGTATGCTTGCTAATGAAGCATGTCTGGTTAAGAGCTTATAAGTTGATTATAATGATTAGAGAGAAATCAAAATATTGATGTAACATATTTGGCACTCCTTGTGTATATATATCTAACATATATCAAGAAGATAGCTCAATCTTCTCTTTCCATGTAGGCGTTTACTATGATAAAGTTGATTCACCTATCATTATTATTGCCTTATTTGCAGTGCACCATTCTGCATTGTCTTGGTTGCCTTCATTTACTCAGTTTTTGTACAACATCTCTTTTTTGTCCAACCCTTCTAGTTCTCTCCTTCCATCTACATCCACTACATACACCTTTTAAAAATGATTTTTTTTTCAAATCATATATATGTGTTCTCTTCTCTAGGTCATGAAACCCTATAAACATCCCACCCAAATAGGATGCATTCAAAATTTGAATTGCATGTCTAAACCAATCATGCAAAACCCATGACACCTACATCATACATTCTAGGTTGGTAGCTTTTCCAATCTAAGATAGGCTTAGGTGTAGCCTATCTATCTACTCTTATTTTCTATCACTTCAGTTTAGCAAATCATATCATGGTGCAGGTCATGTATACACTATTGTGTCACATCTATGGTGACTCATCTTGCTAGTTTTGATTAGCTATCTTGGTTTATCCTCATCTCCATGGTAGTTCCAACTAGTGTAGATGTCTATTGATGATCATGAGATGGTATACATCATTCTTGATTAGTTTCTAGTCAATGACAACACTTTTGTGTGCAAAGTATTAGCACCACCAATTACCTTTCTTGATGCCATTGAGACTAGTAGGGTCAAAAATCCCCCCCTTTGGCATTTATGGAAAAAATTATGATCAATCTCAATTGACCTTTGCTTCCTTTCTTGGGCTTCTTGCTAATGATACCGATAGAACCTTCACTAATGTTGTCAATCATGTAAATTTGGACCTTGCCTTTGCAATGTCTTTGCATATGCTCATCTCCTCTTTTGCTCCATCCTCATGTTTGTATCTTCTTGATCTTGTTGTGCATTTCCAATATGCATCTCAATTTTTTTTTTTTTGTATAATTCTCCCTTCATTTACACCTAACCTTATACAACTCTTTTTTGTGCACATCTCCCCCTTTTAGATCTCCTTTCATTAATATATCCTTCCATTAATTCCATTAATACATCTCCCCCTTTTTGTCATAAATTGCAAAGGTGTTAGAATTCTTTTAGAATAACTGAGAGGGGGGTGAATCAGTTATCCAAGGTCCAATAATGTCCAATACAATTTTTTTGTCAAATCCTTAATGGCATATAATTGAAATCATCATGCATGAAATTAAACATTAAATAACCATGAAAAGTAAACATGCATCACACCATAACACAAAGGATTTTGGTGACCCAGAAACCCTCTAGGAATAAGAAGGTAAAACTGGGGTGGGGATGACACCCACAAAATAACTACACAATTGATTTCAACCACTTCTAATGGTTTGCGATGTTAAAGGCCTACCCTGTTAAAGTCTTTACACACTGTCAGATGTGACCTTGTTAAAGGATTTCTACACCCTGTTACGAGTGTGCCCTGTTAGAGGACTTAAGAACATTCAACTTAGAATGTCACCCTATTAAATGATTTGCATAGAGTTGTTAGGCCCACCCAAATCCATGGGATTTACAGTCACCTTCTCAAAAGAATTTTTTATCCCTCTCTAAGGATCTCCTATCCTTCTCCTAAGGATCTCTTATCCTTCTCCTAGGGATCTTCTATCCTTTTCCTGAGGCTTATCTACCTAGCTATTAAGCTAACCTAGCAATGTAGGATTTCAATGTCTAATAAAATGGTAAGAAAGTATTAGAAAGGTTTTGACCTGATAAAGATTGCAACTCTAACCTTACAGATTTCAGATCTCCCTTTAGTTCTTTTCTTTGCTTGGCTTTTCCTCCTTGCAGTGCTGACAACTTGTTCACCCTTCAAGATCTGTCTCCTTGAGTTCTTCCACTCGTTATGCCAATGCACTCTATGGTCACTTGATCAACTTAGAGTCTTGATCCTCTGTACTTACTCCTCACTGTGTCCTCTTTTTGACACTTCACTCTAGCCTTCTCTTGGCTTCTTCAAATGACCACACTTATGACCAACTCTCTCTCTATGCCCCTCTCTTGATCTCTAACTAGTGACTCCTTATAAAGAAGTTTTATTTTTCATTTCCCACTCAAGTCTTCTCGCTCATCAATTTGAATTGATCTTAGAAAATGATATTATTTCCCCTCCAAATTGTTTCTTCCAGAAACTTCATCAGTATTCACCTGGAATTGGTTTGAATGGTTTACATAAAATTTTGTGACATGTACTCATCATCCTTATCATCCAACTAATTCACAAAATTCAATGTAACAAAATTATCGTTACTAATCTGGCGAATCTTTTGACTTTAACAAATAATGCAACAACTTGACATCATTGGTTTACTAATGCTCAACATTAACTGGGATACTCGGCTTCTACTATATTTATTGATGCTCGATTCCTTCTGTGTTACTCAACTTCTACTACATTTACTGATGCTTGGCACTATCTAATTTTGGATTGCTCGACATCCACTATGTTTATGCTTTACTCGACACCTATAGGATTACTGTGTTACTTGACACCTGAATGATCTTGCTCGACACCTGAAGAATTGCTCGGCACACATTGAAGTTGAACTTGCTCGGCTTCAACTGAGAATTTTCTCAGCCCTAACTAGCTTGCTCGGCTCTCACAAATGAACTTAGTTATGCTTTATAAATGACTTAGTTAAACCTTGCATTTTGAGTATATCTGAGTGTGTCCATTCCTTGTGTCTTAGAGTATGTCATCAATACACTATTTCATCAATGGCTTAGCTGATCCTTATACTTCATTACAAAATTATAACTTCAACCTTTCTCTAGGTGCTCTAGTTACATCTTATTGATTGCCTCCTCCTTGTCAATCAACTAATTGATAGTATTTGGATCACTTAAGCAATTGTCATTCCTGCAAGTAGCAAGTTTGACATCAATGACAAAATAATGATTGAAAACATTCTTTACCAGCTCCATTATTCTTCATTCAAAGATCTTTTCAATCATTTCCAAAAAAAGGGTCATAAAATGGTCAAGTATCAGATCTTGACATTATCCAATTGTGTCTTCCATGAGATGCAGAGTTTTCTAAGAGCTAGGGTGAGACATGTTATCTTTACTAGTTTGGTCTCCATTTCTTCTAAGGTATTTACTATACCAGTGGAAATTAATTCTTGTACTTCTCTTAGATGCTCCTAGATAATTCCTACCAATAGGGATAGGAAGCAATGTATCTCATAGAGCATTGAAGTGTAGTTAGCTTGTTGTTCCTTGATCCTATTGATCAAATTTAGCCTTGCTTGTATTTTACCAGTGTTAATAGTTGCAACACTCATCAAAATGTCAAATGAGTTCCATGTAACCTATAGCTCCTCATGAGATTTCTTCAAGGTGTTCTCCAAATCTACCATGTAGCTTTGGGAATCTAACACTTTTTGCAACATGGGTAAAATATTCCTTATAAGTTCTATTGTAGTGCTCCTTGTTTCTGTTAGCTCCTTTGTACATTGTTTAGTTAGGTGCATGAGCACTTCCTTTTGTTTTCTTGTAGTTATCTCCCCAGTAGTTTTGTCAAAGTCTATAGTTTTGAATCATTTTTCAAGGTGGCTTATGAGATAAATGTCAACATTATACTAAGCATTGGTGGATAACCTAATAATTATATCTCTTCATTTTATCAATGTTTGAAATCATTTCTTCTTCTTGCCAGATCTTCTTAGTACAGAGAATCTATGAAACAACTTGTAGTGGTCATCAAGTTCTTTGTTACTCATTTCTTCAATTTTCTAGCACCCTTGTCTAGTTCCTCTTGAAATTTTATGACGTCTTCAACTGGTTGAGAATCTCTTTCAAATAGTGATCCTTCATCTTCAGAACTTGAAGATGATGAGGATGAGAATGAAAATCTTAATCATTTCCTTCTTTCCTTCCTTTCTTGTTCTATGTCATCCTTGTCTAATTTAATTTTCCTCTTTTTTGATTTGGATTGCATTGTTCTTTATGGGTCATGAGTTGTTCCTAAAGTCGTTCTTGATGACTCTTGTGAGGTACATATAACTAGTGTGTTATTGCTAACTTCTTGTTGTGTATTTTCCTCTACAAGAGCATACTATGTAGTTTGAGTCATCTTCATTTTTGGACTCTTCTCATCCTTATTCCTTTCTCCTATTTTCTCTAGTATAAATGTTGTATGGGTGTGTAGAACTTCTTCTACTGTGTCAATTTGTTTATCTCTTTCATCCTTAATAGATTGTTGTTGTTACACATGTGTTTCATCTAGATTAGGTGCTTGTGGTAGCTCAAGATCCTTTCTAGGTTCGCTTGTGGGAGGTGCCAGTGATGCTTCTTGACTTGTTGGTGACTCTTCTCCTATTGAAGTTTAGTCTCTTTTGGATGACCTACCTTCCTTTTCAGTATCTAGTTGTTCAAAATTTTTTGAGTATGTTTGCAGATAAATTAGCTTAGGGGATTTCTCCTTTATAGGTAATTCCATGCTATGAGTAGTAGTATGTGCCTCTCTCCTTGGTGATGTAAGAGGATTTGAGTTTACTAGTTTCTCCAGGAGTTCTTCTACATATCCCTCTTCTTCAACTACTTTATTAGATCTAATGGGCTTAATATTCTTCTTCTTTATTTATTGTAGGATGCCCTTTCCCTTTGGATTAGCTTGTTGAGAAAGTTGATCTTTGTCTTGATCTTCCTTCTTTTGTGCACACTATAATTCAATTTGGTCTACGACAACCTTCCAATAGCCCATTCCTCGTTCAAATGCCTCTTACTCTCTTTTTGTGATGATCAGTGTTATGCTTTCTTGAGTGGAAGATTATTCCATGCAGGCTTCTATATATATTTTTCTTTCCAGTGGGGCATATTTTGGCCTAACCTTGGTTAGTCAATCTTCCAAAATTATTCTAAGTTTTGCAATCCTAACTTGTCATCTTTTCTGAATGATGGGTGCCAAATCTTTTGGCAAGAGATCCTTTATTTTTGTTGGTGTTCTACTATAAGTCCTTAGACTAAGTAGAAAAATAGTAATCACCCTATTTTGATCTTTCTAATTCATGAGTGAATATCTATACCTAGCAGTATTGTAATTTTTATTGTGCACTATATCATTTATCAAATCTTCAATTGAAAGTGGATGAGGTAAATTTCTACCTTTCTTTGTTAGTTTGGATGTTTTGGATGATGATTCTCAAGTAGATGGGTTTGATATCTTAATAATTGGAGAGGTTTTCTTCTTTTCTTCTTATTTGTTCTTCTTTTTCATCATCTCCCTTACTTATTGCATAGTTTAGGCTTCTTGTCTTTTGGTGTCAATTGTGATCATCTCAGGTTTAGGTGAGGTCTGCTTTCCCAAGTCAATGTTAATCTCAATATCTGTCTATCTTTGTGGACTTGGTGACTCTTCAATGGTGAGTCTTGTCTCTTATGCCACACTACCTTTCTTGCTTGATTTGGTTTAAGAATTATTTCCACCTTTCTTCTTGATTGCTCTTCTTGTCTTCTTCTTTACATATTATGTGTCCTTTTTCAGTCTGATGATTGCACTCCTCCTCATTATGCTTGTGCCACATTTTGGTAGGTTCAAGTCTACATGCATCAACAACAATAATTCAATAGAAGGCCTTGATTATTTCTTTATCATCTCAATTGGAATATTGTTAGCCAATATGTTCTAGGATCTATAACCTGTATCATGTAGAAAACCATTCATGCCAAAAAATAATAATTCATTTTTGTATTATTCATCTAGGGTAAAGGGTATCATTTCCCTTGTTTGAATATCCCTTTGAAATTTGTTTAAGTATGACCTAATAAAATCATCTCTATAGTTTCCTAGTACCATACACATCTTGCAAACTTGTTAGTGATAGGTACATCCTTCAACCAATTGATTGATGATGTATCTTGTAGTTTTCCTTGGCCTTGCATAGGTTAATTATTAACTTCTTGTGTAGCCATCCACTAAGGTCAAGTAGGGAATTTTTGTGAATAAATTGGTATGTGTTGTATATTCCTCTACTGGGTACACTATTCCCCCTTCTTAAGTAATAGATTCTGGAGGCTCTCACAATTGCTATAAAATTCATTTCTAGATTTGGAATGTTATTGATAGCACATGCTTATCCATCCTTCCCTCCCTTGGCAACTTTCATAGGTTTTTTGAGTGGGACCTTTCCTATTGTTAGATTTGTTCCAGAGACATTAAATCCACCTACTCTCTAGATGAATTCCTAAATTATTTTGTAAGGCTTGTCCAACCACATATACTCATCATGTACTCTTCTTAGTACAATTTTTACCCAATCATCCTAAAAAGATAGGAACATCCATTGCATGATACAATGTAGTGTTTACCAGATGTCTATGTTCTTATCTCAATCTCCCATTATCAAGGAATAGAGAAAATACCTCATTAGTTTTCTCTACTCCTAGTTCTAGAATTTTTACTTTTAATTAGACACTCACATCTTCGGTAAGTAGTACATCTACTGGTAGTGAAGATAATGCTCCAATCTACTTTGTTGCATCTCCCTTTACTAAAGTGATCACATTATTTGGTTTATCGAATTCCTTTGTATTTACTAGTTTAATCTTATGAATTTGCTATGCCATGATGGTTATCTAATTGGTGAAATGTAGCAACAATTGTAGGTTCCTTTTCTTCTCTTTTACCTTAGCACCTTTAGGTTAGAACTCTCTTTGTAGGTAAATAACATGCATATTATAAATTGTGGTTTTCACCAACTGCACAACTCAAGAATTCAAGTTTGGAAAGTGGTAAATGGCTCTTTGCTAGCCTATTTATAGCCTTCAATAAATAATCATTAGGTTAACATTAATATGTAATGGTAAAAAAGACACTTACCTACCACTTAACTTGCAGTTAATGTCAATGACTCGAGTTGTAATGGTCATAATCCCTTCATAATTTTGTCTTGTCATAGGTACTCCATGATTTTTCATTCTATCTTATTACTTTGATGGTGCATAATCTACCAATTTTGAATAGCGGATTGGTTTATGAGCATTCACCTTCACACCTAACCACTTTAAGATTGGATTATTTTAATTTACTTCTAAAGTATCACCTACAACTGGTGAGATCTTGACTTCATCAGGATTTCCCTCTACACTTTAATTTGTCTTCTTAGTCCAGATTTTGTAGAAGTCCTTTTTGGCTTCTTCTTTGTCCACTATCTTATTCTTTCCCTTGTTGTCGATTTTATGTGTGTTAGATCTTCTCTTTGATTTACATGTTTTAGAAAGACGACACATCTTGCCATTGTAGTAACAAGTTAAGCTTGTTCCCCTCCATGGTCCTAAGTGGTTTTTATAACCAGTTCTTAGATTGTAGTATTCTATAATATGTCCATTCTTCCCGGTTGAGCATATCGGTGTGGAGAACTTGTTCTTCCAACAACAATTTTTTGAATGATTGTTCTAATATTTTCTTAGATCTATAGACCTCACCCTTATGCCCATACATGTTACAAAAGTAATAGTAACTTTTAAATCTTCCCTCATTTAGATCATATTTACACTCTCAAGGAGGATGACCATATTGATGGCATGTGTTGAATACCCATTGAAGGTGCTCTAAGTTACAGGTGTGACCTTTCAATGCCAACATTCATTAGAAGTGTGACCTATTTTTCCACAACAATGATAGGTTGGTTTCTTAAGATACTTACATTGAGATAATATTTCCCCTTTTTTGTGTTGGTTCTAGTACTTGCTTCTAGATGAATTGCCTCTCTTAGTCTTGTTGTCACATTCATAGCCAAGACTAGTTGTGCTCTTGGTGTTTCTTAGATCCTTGAGTTTCTCAACTATCTTTTCAGATTTATCATGAAATTCATTAGCTTCTCATTTTTTTCATTGGTTCTCTTTAGTTTCTCGTTCAATTTATATATTTTTTCATCCTTATGCATGAAATCCTCTTCAACCACTCTCTTTTCTTATAACACTTCCCTTAGTATGTTCTCAACTTCTTCTACAACTAGTGTAGCATTACCTTTCTCCTTTTGTGCCTGACTTAGCTTATATGATGTATCTTCTAGTTCTTTATTTATTCAAGAGACATATTGTTTTAGCTTCTTGTTGTTATTCATAAGTATAGTAGTTGTTTCTTCAGACCCATCTATTTCACTACTCTCTTCCATTTTCTCAAATTTTTCATGATTGTTTTCTCTTTGATAGTGATTCTCTTAACATTTCTTTCAGATCTTCAACAGTGTTAAGAGCTTCCTCAAATTGATTCTTGTATTTCATGGCTGCTATTAGATCTTCCCTCAAGCTATCAAATTTTTAATTACTAGGGTCTGGGTTTTGATTCTAATTTTTGGTTCCAATAGGTACTGAGGAGGGGGGGTGGTGAATTAGTACAAACACTCTAACCAATTTTCTTAAAATATGTTCTAACAAGACTAAATAATAACTACTTAGCTGATAAAACAACAATAAATGTAGTAAGGTAAAAATATATAATCTCACATACAAGAGCATACATCAAGTGACACACAAATTTGTATGTGAAAACCCTCAGTGAGAGGAAGAAAACCACAGTGGGAATTATATATCCACTAGTCTTTTAATGTACATAAAAAGTTGCCAAGTTAGGAGATACATCGTTGTTCCTTCTGAGAACACAACCCAACATGTTAGCATTACAATAGCCCATTAAAACTACCTTGTTAAAGGATTTAAACTCTCCTTTTGGGAGGTATTTTGTTAGAGAATTTTCAGAATGCTTACTAATTAAGCATGCTCAATTAAGAGCTTATTAATTGATTACAATTATTAGAGAGCAATCTAAATATTGATCTAACCTATTTGGCACTCTTTGTGTGTAGATATCTAGTGTATATCAAGAAGATATCCTGATCTTCTCTTTCCATATAGATGTTCATTATGATAAAGCTGATTCACCACATTCCTTATCTTTTCCTTGCTTGCAGTGCACCATTCTGCATTAGCTTCATTTTCTTCCTGATCTTCTCTTTCCATATAGATGTTCAGTAGATTCCATCTACATCCACTACACAAACCTTTTAAAAATGAAGTTTTTCAAATCATATATCCATGTTCTCTTCTCTGGGTCATGAAATCCTACAAATATCCCATCCAAATATGATGCATTCAAAATTTAAATTGCATGTCTAAACCATTCATGCAAAACCTATGACACTTATGTCCTAGGTTCTAGATTGGTAGCTCTTCCATTCTAAGCTAGGCATAGGTGTCTCTTATCTATCCACTCTTCTTTTTTATCATTTCAGTTGAGCATTAATCACACCATGGCGTGAGTCATGTATACTTTGTCCTATCACATAAGTGGTGACTCATCTTATTAGTTATGATTAGCTATCTTGGTTTATCCTCATCTCCATAGTAGATCTAACTAGTGTTGATGTCTTCCAGTGATTATGAAATGACATACATCATACTTGATATATTGCTAGTCAATGACAACACTTTTGTAGGCAAAGTGTGCAAAGTACTAGTACCATTAATTACCTTTCTTGATGCCTTTAAGACTAGTAGAGTAAAAAAGATGTTCATAATTCCTTATGAAACATCTTCTTGTCACCTTGGGTGTTTGATGCAAGAGAATCCTTGGGTGTTTGATGCAAGAGAATCCTTGGGTTGTTGGAAATCTTGCATCATCCAAAATTAGTTTTCTTTGTTTTATGCTTTCGAGTTCTAGTTTGAGTATTTATGGTTGTGATAATTGGATCACACATTTCAATTTATGTGAACTTAGTTTCTTAACAATGACTTATTGGCCCTATTTTATAAGCTGATAAAATGTTGCTAGATCCTTGAAGCAATGACCTATTTAAAGTGCAAGAGGGTTTTGTTTTATTTCATTTGTTGTCTCTTTCCTTAAATTTCTAAGCCCTTGTTTTAAGATACCATTTACCTTTTAATCCAAGTGTTTTTTTTTATCTTGAATCATATTTTCAAAGATTCTTAAATGTTTGAAACTTTTTAGTAAAAAATTGAACTTTAAAGTTTAGCTTTCAAAGTAGTGATTTCATGTGTATCTCAACATCTCTAGTTTTTGTCTAGTTGTGAAATTATGGTTGTGATCTAGTGGTATGAAAGAATTGTGGGGCTTCATAGTGCTTGTTTGAGACTAAAGGTTTCATTTTATGAAGTGGTGGTAGGCAGTTAGGCATGATATCTCTGGTCATTATTTAAGGTTATCATTTCAAGTTATGAGGTTGTGATATAAAGGTTTCAAACTATGGTCACTATATTGTTGCAGATTGCTTGACAGTTATGAATAAGCCTACAAAGTTGTGAAATGGGTAAATTAGGTTGCTAAGAATGACATCATTGATATTAATTATTTTATGAGACTACAAGTTGCGATGTTGCAAAGGTCATAAGATAACCATAAGTGCAACATCTTTGCAGTTTGACCTATGAGGTGATTTGAAGTTGCGAGGTAGTGATGATAGTCTAAAAGGTTAAGCATCACTTCTCTGATGTATGCTCATATTTAAAGTTTTAAGTTATGAAGTAGAGATAAAAGGAAAATAATTATGATCACAACATCACATGTTAAGGAATGCCACTAGTATTTCAAGCCACAAAGTTGTGATAAGGGTTAAAGGAATGTCAAAGCACAACATCTTCGCTTAAATTTGCCTTAGTCTCTTGACCACTATGATGTCACGATTGATCATATAAAGTGTTGAGCACTACCTTGTAGGTGAGATGTATAAGAATTAAGTTAAGGATGTGATGGTGCAATGAAGATTGAACACAACTTCTCAAATCATTCTTAATAGTTAAGACATAAGGTTGTGAGGTTGTAAAGTTAGAAATAAGTAATAAGCACAACATCTTAGTTTCATTAGACTCTTTGTAGCTAATAGTAGCGAAGTGGTGATTTACTAGGAGCGCAAATTTGCAAGGTTTTGAGAAATTTTAATGTTTAGAGTTGCGAAGTTCTAGGCTAGTATAAATATGAAGCTAGCAGTTTGGTATGACATCGCAATAGCTGGTGGCCAGTGTGAGAATATTGTTGCAACATGGAGATAAGCACAAAGTAAAGAAAA
Source organism: Cupressus sempervirens (assembly GCA_028749045.1). Classification (NCBI taxonomy): domain Eukaryota; kingdom Viridiplantae; phylum Streptophyta; class Pinopsida; order Cupressales; family Cupressaceae; genus Cupressus; species Cupressus sempervirens. The sequence goes on from CM053787.1 coordinate 708,565,434, forward strand.
GAACAATCTCACAAGGGTTAAGAGCATGTTGAGATTGATGGTCATAAAAGTGCAACTAGGGTTAAGAAGAAGTCAATCACAACATTACAAGTTCCCATATAAAGTGTCCTATATTGAGACCAAATAATTTTTAATACAAAGTAAAGGGTAGTTATAGCGATTGACAAAGGACAAATTGATGACAGTGTAGTACGATGCCGCAAAATATGAATGAAAAGTATTTTCTAGAAATTTGAAAGATTTTATGCATATGGTCTTGAATTCCAATAATGTCATTTTTAACTCACAAAAGCTTTTAAGAAGCTAATGTAATGAGATTTTCTGTCATAATTTTGAAGTGGTCATCATTGTTGAAAAGAGAATTTGCAAAAAGAATTCAGTAAGTGTGTCAATGTTGTAAAAATGGTGGAAGGAGAAGGAAATTTGATTGCTGAGGTAGAGATTGAAGAGGTTCCTACCAGTTCAAGTAAAACTAAAGCCAAGAATCCTAGTCCTTTTCAGGGATAACTTTAAGGAACCCCCCCTCCCAAAATTTATAAAATTGTGGCGAATCACATGTCATTTGGGTGAAAAAAAAAATATTAGTGTTGGCAAATTATGCGTCAATCGATGGATATTTGGTGGCAAATTTTTTAATAGTTTAGACAATTTTTATAAAATAATGGCGATTATAATTTTTGTTTTTAATAAAATTATTAATATTGATGGCGAATTATGTTTTGAAATATGAATGTTGGTTGGCGAATATTTTAATAACCGATACCTTTTTTATAAAAAAATGGTGAAATTATTTTCCAAATAATTGAATTAATTTATTTGTTATGGTGAATGGTTTTCAGAAAGTTATAGTTGGTATGGCTATTTTCAAAAGATGGGAAATAAGTAGCCTAACCTAACATACCAACTTACATAAATTATTGGCAACTAGCAAGTGATGGTTTAAAGACGTGGTTGTTTGACCATACATTATGGAAGCATAATCTTTGCCACTACCACTGTAATTATGTTAAATGTATTATTTGAGAACTCAGACCGTCTGATGATCCAAAATCAATGGCTAAGGTTTAATTTCAACCAACATTTCTTGAAGGAAGAAGAATTGTTGAGGTAGTCATCGAAATGTTGACATGTATCAAGGTAAGTTGTCTGCGGAGTACAATGTACTTAGAAAGAATTAAATGCCATGTCAGTGATAGTGACATTCTCTCGCTAGTATGCTACCACTAACCACACACCACTTCCCAAATTGTACAACTGATTTTTGATAGTTTTTTATCGACAGTTACCAATACCATTGCAGTTTAGTTTATCTATAACTAGATATAATAAGCTGAAAGATATCTTATTGTATTTTTCGTAGGTAATATACTATTGCATTCACTCTCTCCTATTATTCAATTAGTTTAATTAGTTTCCACCAATTATATATTAGTATTTTTGGAACATTTAAATATTTGTAAAGTTTTATTATTAATCTATCAATTTTATATGTTGTAGAAATTATTTTTCTCAAATTTTATTGGTTGATTTTGTTTACTCTTATAGGGCCCCTTTTTACGGAGACTTCCTCCATCTTGCTTTTCTTTAGGAAAGATTTTCGGAGTAAATATTAGTTTATAGATTTATCTTTTCTATTTTGCATACAAGTTGATTGATGAATGCAAAATAAAATAGACTAAAGTATCTTTTTAAAAAAAATGTACAATTAAGTGAGCAACAACAACTTTACTATTATTAAAAAAATTAAATTAAAATTTTTAATTGAACCAATTTTTAATATAGATTTTGAAAAACTCATAAAATTAATGAAGTACACATACTCCCATCAAAACATTGATGAAGTACTTTTAAATTGTTATCAACAAATAAACTATTATTTTTTCATATTTAAATATTTTATATTGATAGAACATATCGGTTTTAAAAGGATATTATAAAATAAAATTTATTGATCTCTTAAATTAAAAACATGTTCTATTTATAACCTCCCAACACTTAATTACTTAGTGTGAGGCTTGAAATTTGACAATCACCCCTAATTGTGAGATAAATTTTGTATTAAGTTTAATTAGTTAAATGTCTTTAATATATTTTTAATAGTATACACATTTTGATCATGGGTTTATATTGTATAACTGCATGAAAGGAAAAGTAAAAATATATTTTTAATAATAAAGGAAACATTTTAGCAAGTATTGCATATTTATTTGGTTCTGTAACTAATTTAAAATTACAAATATTCAATTAGGTAAAAAACAAAAACAAAAATTTATAGTAAAGATATAAAATATTATCATTAAAATTTAGTCAAATGACTTTTACTTCCTAAAAATAATTAAAATGATTATTTGTTAATCTAACTAGGATTCAAATGTGTTATATGATATAAAAAAACCGTTTACAATTTTTTACAAATTTTATAATTCGCAAGTGTAACTTGAGACCATTATATTTTTTACTTTAAATTGACAATTTACAAATTGAACTTATATTTCTAATTACTAATTAAATTAAAACTATAACGACAAATACATGCCACTATGTGGCACTTGTTATTATTACCAATACAAAATGAACAAAGCTCAGATGATTGAAATGATAAACATTAATTACATGTAGATTATAGACAAAAATTAAAAATTAAAAATGAACAAAGCTCGGGTTATTTAAATGATAAACATTAATTACATATAGAATATTAATTACATGATTCAGACTACCGTCCAATGATAATATATCAATGATTGAAGGTTTATTTCGGGACCAAATGTCTGGAATGAAGCCTCGACCTTGTTCAAGTGTCTGAAATGGTGACACGTTTCTATCCAGCATGTATCACTTAAGTTGTAGGAGATAGTATATTGATGTCTTGCCACTGTTAATTACAATTTACAATTGGCCTTTTCCATCAGCTAAGTGGCTTTGCACGCATTACAGGACATGCCACAGTCCACTAGCAGTAGTACTATTAGTCTTAATTACAATCAGCCTTTTCCATCAGTTAAGCGGCTTCACACGCATTACAGGACAATGGACGGTGTTAGTGTTTAATTACAATTGACCTTTTCGGCACGTACTTGCAATTATGTTCAAGATTTGAGAATATTTGCTAATTTAATGTAATTGAATTGGCAATCGGATGGGAAAAAATAAATAATCCCTAGCACCCTACCCACCAAGCTTATTTATAGGCGATTGAGCTACTTCTTTCATCATTGCTCATCTCATTTTTGGTAGCCGATAGGTCTGGTTTGTTTGGTGTTAGTCTGCTAGAACTTAGAGTTTGAACTTTGCAGTAAAGATGGACAACCCTATTTGCCTGAGATGCACTTTGGAAGAGGAGGAGAAGGCCTTTCTAGGTCATGTTCCTGAGGAAAACCTCTTGTCAATTTGCAATGAGGTTGTTCCATGCTCTGGTGTGAAGTTTGTTATTGCTACTGTCAAAATGGTTCTGGGGCGTGAGTTTTTGGAGAATGAGAATCGGTATCGTGTCAACAGTGACATTACGTCACAATTTCTAGCCTCCCCGCTTGACCTCAAAGAAGCAAGGGCTGAAATTGTGCTGCTCCTGAGGAAGATTTTCAAAGTAGTATATTTGGGCGATGACATTGAACATGCAATTTTAGGAGTGGGGATCCCTTGGGTAGGTGAAGTCCACAAGCTTCTAGAACCTGGCCATAATGTGGTCCTGCAACCATTTTTACTGGGCTTGACTGCTGGGCAGTTGCAGCACCATAGGAAATGCGCAAGAATTGGGTTGAATTTTCTTTGAAAATGGTTTTTCCTGGATGAAGTGGAAGATGGCAACCACTGGCTACAAGAATTCGCAACCATGGTCAATTCTGGTGGTTTCTACGATGAATAGTACAATAGTACTAGAGTCTAGGGTTTTCCCCTGATTTTGTAAATTTGTAAATTTCAAGAAATATCAATGAAATTTCTAGAGTTTTAGTTCCATATAAAATTGTATTTCATTGTTTTAACTTCTTATGCTTACTTATGCAACATTGCAATATTTTGGATTTTTGAATTTTCTATTGAATTGTTTATAAAAGCCTATGTGAATATAAAATATTATTTATAATGATAATCACTAATACATTTCCCCTAGAAACAAGGTTGTAGAGGAACGTAGTTCCTGCCTCAAACTTTACCTAATAGCAAAATATGCTATTACTTATTAATACAAAATTATGTGAAACTTGATTGGTTAAAATTGTTTATTTCAAACACTGGTTAAAAAAGTTCGTTGCCTATAGTTCCTACGATAGGCACTAATAACTAATGTCCAAATAGTAAAGTTAAACTACCAAGATTAATTATGTAAATAATTGCATTTCTACCTTCATTACAAAATTTAGGTAAAATTTTATTATTTTATGTATTTTGTTGCTTGCGCAGAAGATCCATTTTCCACTTCTTTTGATTTTAAATAAAGTTTTGCTCTGTTGGAGCACGAGTCCCTGCCTATTGTGAAAAGAAAGTAGAAATATTATAGCTAAAGATAAATAATATTAGTTAGAGATATAATTTGTGAATATATAATATTAATATTTTAATACAAATTTTACATATATATTTGTGTCTTATGAAATATATTTAATTTTAGCTATATGGAAAATTTAATTTATTTTTTATAAATTAACAAATATATTAAATTGTAATTTTGATTTGAGGATTTGAGGTAGACTCATTGACCCATGTTAATTATATGATTAGCACTTATATATTAAATCTTGAGATGATTAATAATATTAATATCAATTCAAAATATTAATGTATAGATAATGTCTTAAAAATCTATTAATATTAGTTTTGATTGTACTGGCTAGTTGTTTTCCCAAATATTTAGTTAAAATTAAATAGTAATATTATCTTAAATTACTCTGTATATGCAATTATGCAACTCGTTAGTCTCACGGGGCCACCACACCATTCATGAATCACCATTACCGTTGGATGTTTATAGATCAACGACCGAAGTTGAGTTTTGGGTTGAAAGGAAAAAGAAACCCTGTCATTTCAAATGCATCCTGAAATCATGACACGTGTCACTAAACTCCTCGATTGACCAACAAATAACAATGTCATTTCAATTTGGTGATGACATGACATCGACATGTCTGACTCGTGATGTGAGTCATCCTGATACCTGACTAGCTTAGTTAATGGGAGTGGGACCCACGACCCATGGGGCCACCACATTATTCACTGGTGCCGTTGGATGTTTATAGATCAATGATCGAAGTTTAGTTTCGGGCTGAAAGGAAAAAGAAACCCTGTAATTTCAAATGCATCTTGAAATCATGACACGTGTCACTAAACTCTTCGGTCGACCAACAAATAACAATGTCATTTCAATTTGGTGATGACGTGACACTGACAGGTCTGACTCATGATGTGAGTCATCCTGATACTTGACTAGTTTAGTTAATGGGAGTGGGACGCATGACCCACAGGGCCACCACACCATTCACCGGTGCCATTGGATGTTTATAGATCAATGATCGAAGTTGAGTTTCAGGCTAAAAGGAAAAAGAAACCTTGTCATTTCAAACGCATCCTAGAATCATGACATGTGTCACTGCTCAGTTAACACATTGACATAATCACATTCCACTTGCAGTTAATAGTGATGTTATGAATGCCATTAATACATTATGACGGGTTAGTTAACACTTAATGTGTGTCTAGTAACTAGTGGTCCATGATTCCACTCACATTTAAACTGAAAGTGTACTGTGTGACAAGTTTGATGACTATAGACTATAGAGTACAGATTGTACAATTTTGGCACGTTAAGTTTCTTTAATTTTGTAGTTATACATTGTCTGCAGATTTAGAAATTAGAAAGGGGTTACAATTTATAAAGTTACATCGCACCAAAGTTACAAATTGTTAATTTCTAGGTTGAGGATTTTGGTCTAAGGAAAGCAACAAACTACAGTCTCTCAAATCTCTGCAAAAGTTGAAACTAAGGGCAACATGAATGTGAATGTGTAAGTGTAACTACTAAAATCCTGAAAATTTACGTCCCACATTTTAAAATTTTCAAGCCTCTTGATTTACAACTTTATTGTTTATATTATATAAAAAAATTTAGTTTGTAAGGTTTTAATTTTGAATCACCCCTATAGGCTTGTAGCTATGTTTAAATATTTACCATGATGGGCAAAACAAATACCAAGAATAACATGGGCAAAATAACAGAATTCCACAATATGCTTAAAACACCAGGTTTTAGTGATTTATTCGATGATATACATGATCCTGTTATTCATGGAAATAAGGGTAATGGAGATAAGATTTGCACTTGAAAACAAGTGGAACGATCCAAATAAGGCTTCAAAATTTTGTTCATTTAACCCTAGTGTAAATGCAACTACAAATAAAATTGCACCGTGGGTAGCTGGGTCAGCACACATGGCATTACCTCAAGTACTCCCTTGCTCAGAAATTGTTATGCTTTGCGCCAAAAATTATTATGAAAATAGAAAAGCAAGTGTGAATAAAATTACTCAGGAGGAAATTTTTTTCATAACTGAGAGTGAATTTGCTAGTCTGTTGAACTTAGGGTTTCAACAACAATAGTCAAACTTACATATTGACCTGGGAAAGCTGGTAGATGATTATGAAAAATTAGATGCAAAGCAGAGAGATTCTTATATTAGAGGAATAACAAGTGGTTGTAGGCTGAGTCCAAATCACATGCCTCCTTATGATTTTGAATTTTTTGTGCCATGGGCACAGGACAATATTTCCTTGCTAGCATTTTGTTTGGGATTGGATAGTAACAAACAAGTGGATGCCAGCATTCTTGAAATGCTTTATCATATTCATTTAAAAAATGAACTAGTAAGATATCATTTTATTGAGCACATTGTTCGTTGCATGCAAGATCAATTACTAATGATTCAAAGAGGTTCAGAGAAGACATTTAGATTCACAACCTACTTGTGCTATCTTCTCCTAGCAAAGCATTGTGCATTATTTGAGGCAAACAAGCTTTGTAGTCAGACTCAAGGCCAAAATCCAATATATGAGTGGACACCTCAGATAAGGATGATTGATAATAGAAGGAACTACAAAAATTTTTTAGACTTCTTTTTGGCACCAATGTATCGTAAAATTAAAGGCACTCTAATGCCTAGATTTCCTATTACTTGTAGAAATTGCATTCAACTCGGAAGTGAACTACAATTGGTTGACTGGTACTTAATGGAAGAGTACACTGAGTTAAGGTTTTATGATTCATGGGTAGAACCCTAGAAACTTCCAATACATGTAACAGAGAGGGTATTTGCATTGGAATATGTATGACAAATGGAGAGCACAGATGTACTCTTTCATGGTCAGCAAAAGAAAATGATATTTCCCTCCTTGCCATTCTCCTTTGGAGGGTTCGCATTTGAGAGAAGAGGATTCAAAGTGGCAGAAGCCTTTTTTTCAATTTTTTGATTTGATGTTGATAGTCACTAGCAGTATGATCCACTGAACATAATTGGAGCAAGGCTTAAGGGCATTGGGACTTTTGCAAGAAAATATCAACATGAAAGTATGCCTTTGATTGAAAAATTTAAAAACATGAACTCCTGGGAGGAGGTCAAAAAATGGATGGAGAAATATGTTGCTGAAAATAATATGTCAATACAGGAATTGTCATCACAAATAATGGCATTGCACAAATAGAAAAGAAAAGTGCAGGGCATGACATCATCCAATTTCTACAAGAAAGCTGATAAACCATCTACAAAACCTATTCCAAAAGAGCTAATGAATGAATGTATAGATGCTGGATGGAGTCGAACAAAAATTTCTCAATTTTGGGAAATGAGGAAGAATCTTGGTGAGCCAAAGACCTCTGCAGATCGTGATGAGGTTGAAGAGGATACAATGTTTGGTGAATTGTGGAATAAGGAGCATCCACTTGAAGAACATCATAGTGATACTGATGATGATTACAATGACCAGGATTCTTTGAATCCCTCATCCAGTACACAAATTCATAGAGGAGTTGATGCATCCACCAAAATTCTATATAGCAAAGGGGCAGAAATTGTAGAAAAAATGGGCTACCAAGGTTCTGGTGGTTTGGGTCCCAGTGGAGAAGGGGTTTGGTTACCACCTCAACCACTAGTTATAGCACCAAAACATGGTAAAAAAATAGGCCTTGGGCATGGAGATCAATCATCAACTCAGTCAATTCCATCCACATTGGATTCATCTCAGTTAATTAAATTTTTTCCTGCTTCATTTACAGTTCCACTTCCAAGCACTCAGATTCAATCCGAATCAATTGTCACTCCCACAGCTGTAGATATCATGGGTACAACTACAAGTAGTGGTTCAAAAAGAACATTGTATATAGATGCAAAAAAATTTGGTCCTGGAGATCAAGAAAGTGTAAAGAAGCAGAAGGTTATGACAAGTATTAGTAGTACTACTAGTACAACAATGCCAATGGTGACTGTGAGTCCAACAATTGCCCATCCTTCAGGAAAAAACCCTCAGAATAGTCCACAAACCCCACTAATGGGTCTAGGTGTTGGTTATCCTCATGGTATTGGTGGAAGCTCATACATCAGAGCGAGTGCTACTGCTATTTCACCATTCAAACATTCAATTGTCTCACAAAATCCTTATTTTTGTTACAATGAATTTGTAACTAACTATGAATTTAAATCAAAAAAACAAGAATAGACAAAATAGTAAGACAATGAAGATGGAAGCAATTGCTGCAGCTCGTGATGCAGAACCTGCAACCAACAGGTTATTTCTCACATATGACCCAGATAAAGATATGATGGAATTCATGGTTGTTATGCCCCCAGCTAGAGATAACAATCCACCAGAGAATCAATTAGATCCATCTAAATTTCAAGTTAGCACCCTCCAAATGGATTTATCCAAAATAAAAAATGTGGACAAGGTAAATGTGTCCAAACTGACCAACCAAGTGGTCTACAATTCAGTGATGAAGTTGGAGAGAGAGAAAGGAAAGCTTCAGGGCACAATAGATAAGTTAAAGGAAGACCTGGAAAATGTAAAGGCAAGTGAGAAAGAAGCGGTAAATAGGTGCAAAGAATTAGAGAAAAGGATAAAAAATTCATCCTCTAGCTCTAAAGAAGCAATTGAACAGCAAGAACAAATGGACATAGAACTGAAAACTCTGAGGGAAAATTTGGAAAAAATGGAAAAAAAAACTTTAGGATGAAAAAGACTCTTCAACAAAGTTATGCAGAAACTTGGAGAATGCTGCAAATGTAAATAATAAGTTAAATAAAGAATTGGAAAATGAGAGGGTAAAAACAAAAGAGTGGGAAGCGAAAGCAAAAGGGTGGGAAAATAAAGTAGAGCGAATAAGAAAACATAGTGAACACCAGTACTCAAAAATGAAGGAAGATCTAAAGAAGGCAAATGATAATATTAAAAAATATGAAAACGGCTTGAATGACCATGTAAATAATACAGTAAAGCAAATAAAAAATTACTTCTGGGGGCAAATAAAGACTTCTACTGATAGGTTGTGTGATTGGTTCAAACTCTACGAAGCTCTTACAGATATTTTTGGGAAGCTGAAAGAGCAACTTGAGGAGAACAAAAATTTTGGTTAGAGATAGAAAAATGCAAAGCGGATTATGGAAGAAATCAATAGCACTGCTGATAGGCATTTGGCAAGCAAGGGAATTCAGGACCGCATTGGTTCAATAATAAAGGTGACCTCTATATTTCATAAATGTCAAAAACTAACAGAAGCAGAAGTTCTTTCTTTATTTGGGCCAAAGCTCACCAAGATGAACAATAAAACAACAAAATTGATATCTCTTGGTTTACTAAGTCCTGGACCTAATTTCTCAACAATGGGTTTCATTGGAAGAGAAGTTTACAAACAAAAGTTGGAGGACCAAATAACCTCTGATTTAGGCAACCTTCCTTAGGACAGAACTCATGAAGGCATTGCAAAGTGCATCAAAACATTCACAAATTTGCATGCACTACTGGAACGAACATTGCTTGAAATTCGCTCTTCCAAGTATGGAATGCTGACGAGAATGCAAGTCATTTACCATAACATCAAAATTTTTGCCCTTCCAACCGAAGAAGAATGGAGCATACTACAAAAACTTATAGTCTGTATGTGAAAGTCCTTTCAGTTTCAATCATCTCTATATCTTTACTATATATGAATATCTTACATATTATCCTACATACTATAGTCTAGACTCTAGAATTGAGTTTAAAGTAACAAGTTTGAACTTTGTTTTTTGAATAGGATCAATGTTGTAGTCTTGCAGATGCTATTGCTTATGCTAAAATTGTTAATTTACTAAACTGGCCTGTCAAATGCAGAAATGTACAACTAAAGTTGTAAAGATGTTGTAGACTTGTAGATGTCTTACTGATTTAGATTTTGAGACTTTACATTAGGCAAATCGACCTAAAGCTATTATTGCTCCCTTGTTTCTATAAAAGGGAATTCAGGGTCATTGGCTTACAAGAATTGTACCATATTAGTTAAATATTGCAAATGAAAACCATTAATAATTATTAATTGTGGAATTGAATCTATGATTCTATCTAATTTTCATGTTTTCCAATTCAATGTATGTTGAATAAATGAATAAAATAGAAAACAAAATTTCATTTAGGAATTTCAAATTCAAATATGAATGATCATTGATGACATGATATAAACTACACTCTATAGTAATAATACTCTTTGTTCTCAAATTTTAATGATGAAACATAATACATTCTAATTTCTTGCTTTTCTAAAATGAACATTGAATGATAGGATATCATATAGTAGTTAATAAGTTCAAAAAAACCTATTGGTTGCCACTGCTAATTTAGCAGAAATTTCCTAAATTTTCCAATTCATCTCTATATCATCATCATCATCTAATTTTGGTAGTCCAGTTGCTTCATTGTTCTCTTCATTTTCATTTGTGTCTTCTTCAACTTCAAGTTCACTCTGACCTCCACTTCTATGACTCCCAATCCCATGGCTAGTGCCACTGCCAGTGCCAACTGTACTTGTCCCACTTAAAGTCGCTATAGGAGATTGGTTAATGGTGTTGCCTTGTCCCACCCCTCTTCTTTTGCATCTTGTCTTCCAAATTTCCATTGCTTTTTGAAAAGGAAAAGTATTGACATTATACCTAGATGTGTATACCCTCAAGCATGATTCCAAATTCTTGTCTAGTTTGTTTCTTAGCTTTGATTTTAGGAAGCCCAAAGCACTGAAAACTCCCTCATCCTCCACTGAACCTAGTATCATGGTTTGACATAGATCAACAAGCTTGAAGTACTCTAAATTTTTTTCACACAACAATGTGCTCTGTTTTAGTTCTATCCAAATCTTTGTTGCCAAACCCTCTTCATTTTGGTTACGCATTAATTGATATTGATGCTTCAAGGTCCTTGCAAAGGTGCTCGATTGCTATCTAAGAAGATCCTCATCTAATATTCTGTTGATAGTCACTCCATTGAATTCTATAGATTTGCAAAATTCCTTTATCAAAATCAACATCCTTTTACGATAATCTTCCTTATTGTTGAAGGACCAATATTGAGGAAACACAATTGCCATGGCCTCAATCAGTTGATCATATGGGAATCATGATATTATTTTAGAGGAAACTCTATAGGCTATGTCCCTTGCACTAGATGCTATAGACTCGATGATCTTGGTAAACTCTTCCCTTGTAACTCTTATAGCTCGCTTCTTTGGGGCACTATAGTACATTGGTATTTGAAATCCCTTTACACAAACACATAAATCTCCATTTTCAATGATCTTTAAATAATTATCAGGATTGTCCAAATATGTTAGTTTCTGCCAATGATTAAATCTATCATCGGATAAATTTAGGTCAGTACGATAGAGACTATTGAGGGCTCGGCATGACATTTTACACAACTGAACGTATTTTGCAATATACATGGCTCTTTGCTGGGATTTTTTCATAATTAACCTCATTTCTTCTAGCATGGGAAGAAGAGATGCCAAAGTCAAAAGTGTCTCTATATTGCTTAACCTTTGAAGCAGGTCGCCACATCTTTGATTTTCTGCATTGTCCCAATTTTCGTGCATCAGTCCAATCAAAGATTGATATTCGAAAAATACTCGATGCACTGGTCCATCCAAAGAGATCCATCTAGTATCAACATCTTTTAGAAGCTTGTTTCCATCGGTAATTCCATCAGCAAAGTGCTAAAATTCCCTAAAATGCTTGGGACTTCGACAAAAATATGCATACAACTCTCTTACTAAATCTTCAACCTTGTTTACTGAAGGAAACTTCTTCACAACTCTAAAAGCAAGATTCATCCTATGGGCCATACAGTGAATGGCAACAACATATGGTGAACAAGAAGCCTGCATCTTTGTGCAAAGACCATTCCTTTGACCTTGCATTACTGAAACTCCATCTGCTCCAACATAGACCAACTTCTTCGCTATTGTCAATTCATCCATAGCTCCATATTCAATTAAATTTCTCTTTACTAATTGAAATAAAGTTTTTGCTATCGCATTGTCTCTCAACTTAGCAATAGATAGTAAATGTGGTTGGCAAACATTATTCTGTATAGTATAAACATGCATGCATACCCACGACGTATTATCTATTGTCGTAACTTCGTCTAAGGATAATGCAATAAAGGTTGACTCTTTTATTTTTCTTTGTACATCCTCTATTTCAACCTGCGCAATACAACTTGCTCATTTCTTTCCACTATTTATCAACCAATGACTGACAGGATAGTTAGGAACTTTTAGAAAGCGTAAAAAACCACTCATTTTTGGATAGTCTGTCATTGGATGCTCTCTGCTCAAAATATAGAAAACATTACTTAATTGAACAACTTTTCCACGTTCTTCTACTTCACTTGCTTTTGCAAAAATAGCATTAATAGAACCTTGAACTTCACCAGGCTTTGTCTAAATTTTTTGAAACATATAATATTCTTCAGCATTCCTTTTATGTTGACATTGCTCCTTTGTTTTATATCTTACCACTTTTATTTCCTTACCATCTACAGTTGAGGTTTCGTAAATCTTACCAACATGTTTCTCTATGGTGTCTAGTTTAAGCTGCAACCGCTTTTCCTTTTTATACTTCCAACTACAAATTGCACATTTGCATTCTACTGGTGGCTCACCTACAATTGGATTGTCCATGGGCTTAATGAATGGATACTTTGCTGCCCAATCAAATTTAAATCTCCTGGCCATCTCCCAGTGATGATCAATTTTTTCTTTCAATTTTCCTCTCCCTTTAGTGTTACTGTTAATTGCACCATCAACATCACCGAAGTCGATTGATTCATCCTGGTACTGGTTATTTATTGGATATTATTCTTCAAGGTCATCTTCATTAGAGATATCAGGTTCTGCAACTCCGTCACCAGATTTATTAAGCTCCCCAATTTTTTGAATGGACTCTTGTGTAGGTTGAGATTGTACAGGCTCCTCTAATGATGTACCTTCCTTACTTTGACCGACACTATTGCGTCTACCCTCGCCAAAGTATGAAGATATATTTCTGCATTTCATTGGCCTCTCTTGGACATCTCCACCTTCATTAGTCCTACTCCTCTTCCTATTTAAATTTGATTGTGACACCTTTATCAAATTAAGGCTGCAATAAAATACTATGGACTTGTAGTCGTAGTCATTTCAGTTCTCTACTAATTGCAATACTATGAAGAAGGCTCCTTCTTTTGGCATGTTTCAATAATGAAACTCATATATCTTAAATAGACAACTACAAATAAATCGTTTTCATTTTGGTGAATGGGCCGACCGTTACATATGATAAGAACTAATATTTGGCGAAGCTCACATAATTTCAAGTAATCGAGTGGACGAATAGGGTGGGAATTTGGGACCCCATTGTGTGTGATGCATGGTGAATTGGGTCCTAGGACAAATAAAAATTTCACATAGGAAAATGGGAATTTGGGGAATGATGATCGTCGAAAGAGACACTCAATTAATTTTGTGGCGAATGATGATCGTCGAAAGAGACACTCAATTAATTTCATGGCGAATAAGAGTAAACATTAAAGAGAAATATGGGCAAAGAACCCGACTACCAAACTAAAATTATGTAATAATAGTGGTGAACGTTTCAACCACTATACGAGTATTTTATAAAATTTGGGCGAACCGGTCAACTAGTATACAATTTTTTTTTTTGCCAATTTCTATAGCCTGATCAGGACATATTCGCCAATTGGCGACTAATCGCCACTAAAAAAATCCCTGGTCCTTTTGCATATGAATGGGTGTACTTCCTACCAGGTTCTTCAAATGTACAAACCATGAATTCCCATGCTTTGAGAGATCCATACATCTTCTATAGAGACACAACTATGACTAATACAAACAAAAATGATATTTTTTGGTTCTTTTATGAGACTAGATTGAGGAAGCCTCTTGCTTCAAATCCTTGGAAAAATTTCGGTAAGATTGTAATGCCAGTTTTTTGTCAATGTAGATTTGGTGAAAGCATTGATTAAAGAATACATTCTAGTCATCCATTCATTTCACAAGAAGGATCAAAGTGTATTGTGCATACTAGACAGGGAGACTTTCATTGAAGCTTTTGATCTAGGATGACCCCTGACTATTAAAATTGATTTTGAGAAACTTGAAAGAACTTTTCAAACACATAAAAGTTTCTTCACTAGGAGAGTCATGAAAAAGAATATTCCTCTATCTTTGAAGGAAAAGGGTTAAATTCCAAAGAAAGTAGGGGATTTCATGCCTCTTTAATATTTTAGAAGGTATCTCCAGAATATCATCTTAGGCCTAGATAAAGTATTGGGAATTGATGGAACTATGAATGCTACTAGTGCCATGTATATAATGGCTATCAATATATAAGATCAATTCACAAATGTAGGATATGATTACGTCACACATATAATAAATACTATTGACAAAGAGATTGTTGTGACACAAGGCGAGTTGAAGAATTTTAATTTTCACCACTACTCATTGTTGATGCATTTGATTCTATTTGAAAATGTTGGCTATATCAACCCTAGTTATATTGAACAAATAGAAGATATGGAAGGAAGGTTACTAGTACAACAGTGGACAAGGGTATGGAACATATTTTACCCTTATGTAAATTCTCTCTCTTTCTACAATAATTTGTCTATCCCATTTTAATCATGTTAGGTGTTGTTTCTTACTGGGTCCCAAGAATTGTTAGACAATTGATTAAACCAACTAGATTTTATGATGAATACCACAAATTGGGACATGATTAGAGGAGTGTTTTTTGTTTTTGATAATTTTACTATTATGAGGGTTTATGGATTCCCATAGCCACCCCATATTTTTCCTAAATATGTCCTTGAGAGGTTGGGAATTATGAAATTCATTTGGTAGTTGACTATAATGAATAGGGAGTATTGAGGGCCTACTATTCGAAGGGGGACTTTTCTCTATAGAAACTTTAATATTGGTGATTTCAATATAGGAAAGGAGGCAATTAAGAAATTTGATGCATTTATAAGAGATTTTAAATTTCCAACTACACCTACAAGGACATATGATCCTGATAATGTTTTGAGGAATGCCCTAAGACAAATGAGGGGATACAATTTACCCCTAAGCACACCCATGTGGGAAGAAGACATGATAATTGATTTTTTAGATGAAGATAAATGCATGAAAAAAAACTTAAAATGGAGATAAATTATGGTTATTGACGACGGAATGAAGAGAATTGATCCTTCATTTAAAGGTTTTTACCATAAAGAGAAATATCTAGACAGGTTCAATAAATGCCTTCAAAATGATCAAGAGATTATGTCTCAAGTGCCTCCAAAATTGAGAAACATAGTGGAACCTAAGTCTCCTCAATGAGACATTGTGCTAGAAGTGGATGAGGAGAAAGAAAAACCTAAAACATTATCTTGGGCCCAAGGAGGGAGAAATAAACAAAAAATTGATTGAAATTCCACAAAAGGTTAGAGAGAAGGCCCTCTAAATCATGCCAAGAAAAATAAATACTTTGATGATTTAAGGAAAATATTTCTAATGAGACAGGCCACTAAAATTGATAAGACTCCTAAAAAACTAGAAATTGAAGCTAAAATGATAAATGATAGGATCATTCAAGCTCATGATTTCTTGGGTGATGATGACTTTGTGAAATTTGATTAGTTCAAAAGTTTTATTTTCAAGTCAAAACAAAATGAATTGTCCTTACAATTGCAACCAAGAGATTAAAATGAAAAAGTGGTTGAGATGGTAGGAAAGCTGCAAGCATATGATCTTGACAATGAGACTTTTACTGGAGGAGGCTAAAGATTTAGTAAGGAGAAGTGGTATGCTATTGCTTCCTAGTGAAATTTGAGCTCCTCATTTATGTTGGATTAGATCAAAAGACACAAGAAGTCTATATCTTTTGATAATGTAAGCATAGATGGACAATTAAGAGGGTTAGGGCATAATATTGATGCCAAAACTATGGTAGTATGGAGCATTTCCCTAGAATCTAAAAAACCAAGATTGATGGAAATAAAAGATTCACCATAGGGGAGTGTAATTTTTTGGAACATCCACTCTACTTATGGTAAATAAATTTTTAGTTTGTTAAACACAGTGTCACTTATGAATGAGGATAAAATGAACTTATTTGAAGAGAAATTATATCAGGCTTATGGTAAAGTATATATATAGTAGAAAGAAATATGAAGAAGAAATGAACAAGACATATGTATTTGAGCAAAGGATTGCATAATTGGAACTTGAAGTTAAAACATTGAAAAGTGCTACTTGTTAGGAATAAGGTGTCTCAACCTTGGATAATTCCTATTCTTATTATTTTTTGTGTAAATGTATTTTTTGCAAATAATGTAATTAAGTGTGATTGTACATGTCTAGTTGGCATGTTGATGTGTCAGTCCACTTGAATCTGTTGGCATCTTGAATTGTGTGTAAGGAAATCATGATTGAAATGGTTATGATGGATTCCTATGATGCATAAGAGCTATCTTTGGAATATTTAATTGTGTGTAAGGAAACCATGATTGAAATAGTTATGATAGATTCCTATGACATGTAAGAACTATTTTTGGAAGATTTAATTATGTGTAAGAAAATCATGACTGAAATGGTTATGACAAATTCTTGTGAGACATAAGAGATATCTTTGGAAGATGCCCTAAAAATGTAAAGTGCATTATATAAGAACATTTAGGTCTATAGAGGGAGGGTGAGTAGTGTATTGTTGGTTGCTACTGGATAAGTCTTCCATGTCTTGAAAGAACTTGCACTGTATGTGTGTTGTAACCTTTGAGTTGAAGATAATACATTGTGCAGGTTTTGGAGGGGTGGGGTTGTTTTACCAAAAGGTTTTTCCCCACTAGCATAGCTTTGTGTTTATGTGTTATTATTTCTCTATCTATTTTTTGTATTCATGGTTGATTGCAATATTATTATTTACATAATATTGAATATGAAATTGTAAGGATTTAAAAGAATTTGCACAATACTTTCCTTAAGAGATTAGTGTAGGAAGCTATTTCCGCACCTGAGTTTCCTTACACTACTAGGCCTATCATTGAGGTAAGTGATAAAGAGGTTCAAACAAAAGGAGATGCATGAGACAACATTGGAATGACTAATCAACCATTGGGTATGGATGTGGATGAAAAAGATATAGATAAAGAAGTGGAGCTAAGCACAATGAAGAATATGCTTGCTCGCAAGATAGGTGCATTGAATAAAATGTTTATAGTAGTTACATTGCATTGCAAGGTGTAGTATATTAGCGGTCTAAGGCACTATCCTTACTTTCTCCTTTGTTCAAAAAATAGGGTCCATATATGCAATTTTTTGATAAAAGTGTCCTCATCCAGACTCAAAAGAAAGAATTTCCAAAAGAAATTATTATCCCCACCAAAAAACTTATTATCAAAGTCAAGTAGTTAGATGATTTCTTCTTAGGCAAGATGCAAATGATACAAAATAAAAATAATAATTTTCGAGGGCACAATGGGCTTTGTGCCAAAAATCATTGATGATGAAGGAAAGCTAAAAGAATGGAAAGAGTGGGCTATGTATTTTGAAGATGTTTTGAAGCATCATATATTTGATGCTTATTGTAATGGTGAAATAGTTGTGTCAACCATTTATGATATGATTGATGTTTTGTACAAGGTTGAAATGGACATGAATAAGTTTGTTGCAAAAGTAAGAGTTATAATAGATTCAAATTGGGGTAAATGTTTGAGTGAGTTAAATATTGTTGGATGGATGTTGAGACAAACATTACTAAATTGGAGGTTATAGCTGAAATTAAAGCACTGCCAGATGGAGATAGTGACTGAACAAATTTGGATCAATTATGAGAGACAAATAGAGGAAGGAAAACTAGCTTAATGAGATACTTTACTTTTGTGATTCACTTGCTATGGGTATTCTCACATTATAAATAAAGTGTTGATCCTGAACACCCATCATGCCAATTGTTCAATCTTGAACTATCTCCAGATATTTTATTCATGTTATTTTTTCTTTTTTGTAACAAACTTATTTGTCAAATGAAAACATGACATCTGTAAGTTCTTTACAGCTTGAAACTTGTTGTAATCCTTATTTTATAAAAGTTTTTCCAAGTCTTGGAAAAAGGGCCCAATAACTTTTTATGTCAAGAATGATTTTATTTTTTTTGGTCCAATTTTCTATGTCAATTTTTTGATACTTAGTGAAATAAAATATTAAAGTTATGAGTCTATTTTGGGTCTTTTAGATCATTGTCTGACAATATATATGTATTGTTTCAAGGAAGTAATACAAAGAATACAAATATTGGAGTTACATCATTTGGATCTCATCTCTTTGGTTATATTTTCCCAATTTTATGTAATTCAGTAGCAAAGTATATTGAATTCTAGTTATAATTCTCTTTGAATTGTATTTCATAATATGTTTTGTTGATAATCTAATGGATTATGTAAATGCTTAATGTATTTTGAGAAGTTTATTAAAAGAGAGCAAATGAAGTTGATAAGTATAGGCTCCAAATGTGTATTGATCTTATCTACAAGGTAATTAAATAGATCACAGGGTTTTGGTGTCAGATGTGTGAGAAAACTACCCAACTGGATAAATTACTAATCAGATTATCAATTGAGTAGGGTTATGATTTGCATAATTATAAATTCTTTAAATCCAAATCAAATTTCATATGTTTAATTTATAGATTAGAAAATATTTTCTTGTACTTGATTTAGAGTTATCTAGGGTATGGAGAAATAGCGAGTTTACATCCCTTGTATGCTCTC
This sequence comes from Cupressus sempervirens, assembly GCA_028749045.1. Classification (NCBI taxonomy): domain Eukaryota; kingdom Viridiplantae; phylum Streptophyta; class Pinopsida; order Cupressales; family Cupressaceae; genus Cupressus; species Cupressus sempervirens. The sequence goes on from CM053787.1 coordinate 708,584,751, forward strand.
TAAATTAGAAGATATAAAGGCAAATGTTCTACTAAAATGGAGTTTATAGTAATAAATGTTATTTTGTGAATAAATAATAAACTCTAGGGTCTACCTACCTAAACTTTGTAGAGGCCAAAGAGAAGAAAAAATTTCAAGTCTTGTTAGTTGGTCCTCTTATTTACTTGTGGGGATATCTATAAGTGTTATTAATCTTAGGATAAAGTTTCATTTAGGTGAATACATGCACATGTCTTAGTGCTTACTTTTCAGGTTATATTCATAGTGGTGATAACCACTTGATTGTTTCTAAATTGTATGTTTTGTATTTCATACAAGAATGAAATAACAAGGTACTTCATGATTTTCATTTGGAAAAGCATTTTACACTTGTATGTTTTGTATTTGATCTTCATGTCAGAGAGAAATTAAATTTAAAATAGTACATATAGTGAGCTAATATTTGCAAATTTAGGTTTACTAAGTATGGTTGAGTAATTATTTTGGGAATGTTGTATTTATTGGGCATTTATATTACTATCAAAATAATTTGAACGTCCACACAATTTGTACAATAAATTTATCTTGCACCTAAACCCCTTACAATGAAGAATAAAGAGATAATTTAGAAGAGAGGAGAATTTAAAGTTGAACACCAATCCAACATCTATCATCCTTCAAATCAGATTTGTACTCCTCCTTTAACACATGGAACATTTCTCTTCATCAATTAGATTGAAAAAAACCTCACAATCAACCCCCCTTCGAATTATAATTTGTCACATCACGTTACCTCAATTTTGTAAAACCTGATTCTCTTATGCTCACACATTTATCACTATTACATTAATTTAGAATAATTGAGAGGGGGGGAAGGGGGGACGGGGTGAATCAATTATCCTAATGTCCAGATGTACCAAATCAACTTTTACTAACTTCAAACAACTCAATGCAACTCATAAAACAACTTAGTCAATGTAACATCTCATCAAAAGTTTAAGATTTTGTTCACTTATTAACTCTCTATTCTTTATATGTTCCAACTAATACTAAAATAAATAACTATAAAAAATAACATGCATATAATATTACTCACACAAATAAATGACACCAGGATTTAACGTGGAAACCTAATTTGGGAAAAACTACCAGTAACATGCTACCAAATTTTCACTCTTTTGAAGTGAGCTCGGTTGAGAGCTAACCTTGTTAAAGGTTACAAAACACACTATTAAGTGTGATCTTGTTAAATGATTTAATCACCCTATTATAAGTGGATTTGTTAGAGGACTTAGAAATTTGTTTAGAATGTCACCTTGATTAAAGGATTTACAAAATGATTGTTAGGTCAACCTTTATTAAAGGACTTTGACTACCATAATGGTTAGAAAGTAACAATAGATTTGATTTGTAGAATACAACTCACTTTTCTAAATTCAAGGCTCCATTTGGCTCATGTTGGTTTATTGACTAACATCCATCATATTCTTGTTCTCTGATCTACTTGGAAACCATTCAAGTAATCACACTTCACCAATCTTCACACTTTTCTTTTGCTATTATGTTCTTCACCCGTTCTCTACACATTTGCTAATCAACTAGCCAATAACCCATTTAAAAAAAAAATCTTATGCCTCCTTAAATAGGTAGCTTTGATCTATTTTTGATTAAACATCACCATAGACCTTAGGGTTAGGTCATATTCATTGAATCCTTCCATCATTTTGTTATTCCTCTCCTTTGTTAACATTTCTATAAACTTCTGATCAAATCATTACCTTTTATCACATTAAAAACACAATTCGTGCATTAAATATGATAGGTCATCAATTCTTATCTTTCACACATTTTGACCATCTCAAAATTCCAACTATGTCAACCTCAAAACTTGATTCTTTCACAAATTATTATTTTGTTGACACTCAGTCATCACTTTGCTCTTCTGCTCAATCATCACTAATGCTGGGCTTCAACTAGCTCACTTGGTCATAACTGGCACTTGGATAATACTATTTTCTCAACTAACTCTTAAGTTCCTTAATCTTCTACAACATTTGCTTCATTGACTAACCAACATTGCTACTTGATCAAGCTTAGGGTTTTACTCAATTACTTATTTTCTCTTCAAAACATCAACTTCAACTGTCTTCTACACTTCATATAATGATTAAATAACACATTATCTTATCAAAGACTAGCTGATCAAATGCCCGTTGCAATTCCATCATACTCACTCATCAACATCAGTCATCATATTCAATAGTTCATCTAGTTATCTCTCTCTCTTCAAATCCTCTTCATTAATCAATAGATATGGTACTCAATACATGTAGTAAAAGTCTCTCCAATAAGGTTTGACAACAATGACAACAAAAAATTTGTTCCAATTTTAGTTTCCAACAACATCCCTCTTTGGCATTGATGGAACCAGTTCAAGCTACCATGTAATCCAAAAATCTTCATTATGCCTTCTGTGCTTGTAATGTCAACTCCCTATGTATTTGTGTTCTCTTTTTCTTAGTTTCATTCTGATTCTCATCATTACCATCACCAATATAATACCAATTGTAATAAAAACTATAATAGTTCCCTTTATCATATATATCTCCATCAATATGATGGCTTCCTCTTTAACAAAAATATTCTTTACAAAAATTCTCCCTCTTCCATCTCAACATATACTCTTCATCTTTCTTTGGATGGTAACGTAGCAATATTATCTCCCTCTTTGAAAATAATGCCAAAGACACCATCCCATCTTCCTTGTTTTGTTTCAGTATACATTACCTTCATGTCACTATTCTAACTGATATAGAAATGTCACTCCATTTTTCATATTTCTTCATGACTCCATCCAACTTCATATGTACTCTTTTCACACATTTAGACAGCTCCTAAAGTGTGATAGGTTCCTACATAAATGTGTAAGATATTCTAATCACAACATTTGATGCAATGCTACATCTCTCCTTAGTTTCCAATAGATAAGGAAATGGACCCTAACCTACCTCTTGGAAACTCATAAGTATCCTTTAGTAATTCCTTTGTGAATATGTCAACTATCTGCTCCTTTATGTTCACATATTTTAGTCTTACTTCTTTTTCTTAAACTAGTTCTCTTAAATAATGATACTTGATAGCAATGTGTTTTTTCTTTGTATGCATCACATGATTATTTGACATGTTAATAACACTTGTATTATTACAGTATGTCACCATAGATTCAGTGATCTCTTCCTTCATTCCTTTCAATAATTTCTTGATCCAAACAACGTTAGAACAATTAACTACTGCAACAACATATTAAGATTTTGTTGTAGATTGAGAAAAACAATTTTGCTTCTTTCTTGTCCATGAAATCAATCTCTTTCCTAAAAAGAAATCTCTTCCACTTGTACTCTTTCTATCATCAATGTTTCCTTCCCAATCAACATCTATGTAAACCTTTGGTTCAAACTTGTCATTCTTCTTGTACCATAATCCATAGTCTTTCATTCCTTTCAGGTATCTCAAGATTATTTTCACTTCCATCATATGATTTTCTTTAGTATTAGAAGAGAGTCTAGTTACAATACCAAAAACTAATGTAATGCTAGGTTTTCTATGAACAATATTTTACAATTTTCCAGTCATTGAACTATACAATGCTTGATTCACCTTAGTAGAATCATCATTCTTTGCAAGTTTATGTCTAGTCACCATAGGTTTTCCAATCAGTCTTGAGTCTTCCATTCTAGAGGTCTTCAAAATCTCCTTGATATACTTTGATTGTGTAATGTAAATACCCATCGTCATTTGATAAACTTGAAATTCAACAAAGAATTTGATATCACCAAACATTGATATCTCAAACTCCTTCATCTCATTAGAAAAATATTTGCACAATAAATCTTTCCTCTAAATATGATATCATTAACAATAATTTCAGCTAGTAATATCTTACCCTCAAATTCACTTTTCAAGTACCGATTGCTATTTTCATTTGTTCTTGCAAAATCAATTTTTACCAAAAAAATGTGTAACCTTTCATACCATTCTCTAGGGGCTTGCTTCAAATAATAAAATTCTTTGTGTAGTTTTTATACCATATTCCTCTTGCTAGGATCAAAAAATCCTTTAGGTTTTTCAATATAAACTTCTTTCTCCAAAATTCTATTCAGAAATGTAGATTTGACATCCAGTTGGTACACACTTTGAATCGTTTGTAAAAAACATATAAAAGAAAAGTTCTCACTCCTTCCAACCTTGCAACTGGGGCAAAAGTATCATCATAATCAATGCCTTCTTCTTGTGCATATCCCTTACAAACTAGTCATTCTTTGTTTCTTGTGACTTCACAGTTCTCATTTGGCTTGTTTATGAAAATCCCCTTAGTTCCAATCACATTCTTATCCTTTGTCCTAGGTACCAATGTCCATGTCTTTTTTCTCTCTATCTGATCAATTTCCTTATTCATTTCCTTGATCCAATCTTCATTCTCCAAAGCATCTTTAATTGACTTAGTTTCAAACTCACATAATAAGCATGTATCATTATTCATTCTTCTTGTTGTCATGACTTCTAAATCTTTATCTCCAATGATTTGATTTGTGGATGATGTCTGCTCACATACTTTTCCAGGATATGTTTAGGTATTCTTTCTTCTTTTTGTGGTTCACTTGGTTCTACTTGTTCATTTCCATCTAGTGTACTCTCCTTCTCATCCTCTATCTGATGGTTGGTAGTCTCTGTTAGTAACTCATCTCCAATAGCCTAATGGTTGACAATCTACTGATGCTTGAGAGAACTATTTTGTAGAACCTTAGAAGTACTTGGCTATTGATGCTCGACAACTACCTTCTTTGGTTTAGGTAAGGTACTTGGTTCACCTTTTATATATAGAAAAAATTCTTGTAATATTCAAGTTCATTCTTGCATTCTTACTCTTTTTTTTCATAAATTCATCAACTCTAACATTTGCACTTTCCATAATTTTGTTAGTGTTAGAATTCAAACACTCATAAGCTTTTCTTTTAGTGAAATAACCTAGAAATATACCTTCATCACTCCTTGTAGAAGTTTCCTTTTCTTGCATCTTTTAATATGTAATACTTGCTTCCAAAGACTTTGAAATAATTCACATTAGATGCATATCCATACCAAAGTTTAACAGGTCTTTTGTCTATACCTTTCTTCACTTGAACTTGGTTTAGAGTACAGACTACAATGCTTACAACTTCTCTCCAATACTTTTGTAAAATATTCTTCTCCATCATTAGTGTTGTTGCACAGTCCATGATTGATCTATTCCTTCTTTTAGTTATTCCATTCTGTAGTGGAGTCCTTGGTGCACTCATTTGTCTCTTGATTCTTTTATCATTACAAAATATGTTGAACTCATCTGTGTTGAGATAATGGCTATTGCACACATTGCATAATATTGTCATATTGTATTATTTTATTTTTATATGTAATGTTGTACCTAGATGGGCGTGCAACATGTAAATATTCTCATGGGATATACTTGATGAGTTGTATAGTAACATTGTGATAATATTTCATGTAATTATTTAATATTGGGGAAAATAATTGAATTTCCAATACTAAATGTGGGGTCAATGGGTTAGGTAACACATGGTTTATGTAAGACCACTTGGTGGTTTTGTGGGACTTGCTACTATATAAGTAGCCGTAAGGGTAGTTGTTGTGTGAGAAGATAGAAGGTGAAAAGGAAAGAGTTGAGTAGGACAAGGCTTGATAGGTTAGTCAAGGGAGTATTTGTGAAGGTTGGAAGTATGGCATGGGATGTGTGGATTCATGCTTGTTCACATGGATTTCTTGGTTGTGGCTATGGCTTTAAAGGCTTCCATGGTTGTAATGCAATGGTATTTTTTGTTGAATAATACATGGTGATGGATGCTTTTAGAGGCTAGGTTTTTCCCCTCAATGAGGGTTTCCCAAGGTATAACTTGTGTTACATTTTTGTGGGTATGTTGTCTATTCTCTTGCATGTGGAATTTAATTCCATATTTATTTCAGATCTGTTATGGGTTATGTAGAAACTATTATATTCTTTGTTGCAAGTTTCCTTACAAGTGGTATCAGATCTATGGTTTTATTATTGTAACCCTAGATTGAATACATGGGAATGCATGAGAGAATAAAAAAAGGGGCAAGATATATGAGTTTTTTATTGTAGATTTGAGAGTTTTGGATTTTTTGTTATGATGGGATGTTGGTAGATTTTGGGCATGTGAAATTGTCTGACAAAAGGGTTTTTTGGATGTTTCATTTAAATAAGGTTTTTAGGGGGTGGCTTTTAGAAATGATCTCCTAGGAAAAAACAAACCTCACCATTAAATTCAAGTCAATGTTTCCATAAATTTTGATATATTTATTGAGTGTTTGCAAATGTTGGAGGTTTTTCTTAGATCATGTTATTGCAAAACCAACTTTGACATTTGCATGGTGCACTTGTTATCTTAATGGTATGTGAAGATGGTTAGATCTTGAGGACTCATGGGGTTCTTGGTTATCTTCATGGTGTGTGGAGATGGTTCTTCATGGTATGTGGAGATGGTTTTCTTGATGGTGTATAGAGATGGTTGCATCTTGAGAACTAATGGGGTTCTTGGTAAAGGTGTAGTTTATGCTTTCATTTGACATGTTATCCTTGGTGTTAGGATGGTTTTATTTTTATGTCATGGTATACTCGTGATACACATTTAGAGTTTTGACATGTTATAGTATGTTCAAAAGGAGTATTCTCATTCCCCACTGTTGGTCTACTTAGCGGTTGTCTACTTGAAAGGTACAACTCATTGATTTTCTCAAGTGCATTATGTTTATGCTTGTCTTTCATGGATATGGATCTTAAGCTATGGTATATGAGTTAGTTCTGGAGGGTTCATTTAAGAGATGAATTAACATTGGTTATATCCATTTGCATATGTTGTTGTGTTGGTTGAGTTTGGGAGATGGTTTTATATTGGGTATATTCTTTGGTTTAGGAATGGTTTATGAGTTTGATCTTCTTGTGAGAGGCTTACATCCATGATTAGTTATATGTTATGATTTGGTTGTTGTTGAGGCTTCTAGGTTGGGATTTTATGGAGGAGATCATACTTGTATAGTTTACATCTAGAGGTGTGTGTAGAAGGACATGATACATGTTATAATTTACATAGTTTCTCATTGGTCTTGGTTATCTTCTTGGATGTTTGGTTTTTCTTACATTGGATTTGAGGTTTTTTAGAGATTGTGATCATTGGTTTGTGCTCATATATGTCATGTAAGAGATGACATGGTTATTCCTTTAACTCATTCCTCTATTTTTTGTGGAGAACTTGGGAGAGCATTGGAGATTGGTTATGAGAATTATTCTTGTAGGTTATTGGTTTATGTATTGTGAATATCCTTGAGACTACATGGATTCACTTCTTTGAGATGTTGTAAGTGGATTGGTTATAAATTTGACATTATCTTTTGCAGTGAGAGTTTCTTGGCATATATGTGGTAGGTATTGCTCTTGAGGCTTGTGACTACAGGTTACAAATTAGATATGTTGATGATGTGAGATTCACTTGGTATACCTTTGGAGGTATGGATAGTTGGATGGTTTGGCACTTGCTATGGGTGCTATTTCAGCTATAGATATTTTGACAACTATGGATACATGTGATTACCTTTGGATTAGGTTTTTTGTGCTTGAAATTTTAGTTGGTAAAGAATTTTATGATCTTCTAATGTGACAAGTTGGGTGGCTATCTCTTTGGATGGCTTCTATGTATGTACAATGGCAATGGTATAATAGGAGGTGAGACTATTCATGTTTGAGATGCTGGATACTTTGATTTTTTGTCGGTACTAGGATGGAGAACATGGTGTACTTTGATACATGATGGTGGATGTGCTAGGCGGGATTGTTCCCTTTCTCATTTATGTGGCTACATATTGACCCTATGTAATGTATACAACAAGTGGGAGATTGTTGAGATAATGGGTGTTGCACTCATTGCATAATATTGTATTATTATTATTTTTATATATGTAATGTTACACCTAGATGAACATGCAACATATAAATATTCTCATGTATATACTTGATGAGTTGTATTGTAACATTGTGATAATATTTCATGTAATTATTTAATATTAGAGAAAAGAATTGAATTTTCAATATTAAATGTGGGGTCAATGGGTTAGGTAGCACATGGTTTTAGCATATGGTTTATGTAATACCACTTGGTGGTTTTGTGGGATATGATACTATATAAGTAGCCACAAGGGTAGTTTTTGTGTGAGAAGACAAAAGGCAAAAAGGAAAGAGTTGAGCAAGACAAGACTTGACAAGTTAGCCAAGGGAGCATTTGTGAAAGTTGGAAGCATGGCATGGGATGTGTGGTTTCATGCTTGTTCACATGGATTGCTTGGTTGTGGCTATGGCTTTGAAGGTTTCCATGGTTGTATTACAATGATATTTTTTGCTGAATAATACATGGTGATGGATGCTTTTGAAGGTTAGGTTTTTTCCCTCAATGAGGGTTTCCTAGGGTATATCTTGTGTAACATCTTTGTGGGTATGTTGTCTATTCTCTTACATGTGGATTTTAATTCTATATTTATTTCAAATTTTTTATGGGTTATGTGGAAATGGTTATATTCTTTGTTACAAGTTTCCTTACAATATGATATGAATTCACCTCCTCTATCTAATCTCATACACTTCAAACTCTTTCCTGTTTCCTTTTCAACTCTAGCCAAATACCACTAACATTAAAAAATGCATCATATTTTTCTTTTAGAAACATCACAATCACCATTCTATAAAAGTCATCAACAAATAGAATGAAATATTTTTCACCATAATAGCTTTGTACTCTAACAGGACCACGTAAATAAGTATGAACCAACTCCAAAATATCATCAGAAGAATAGATTTTTCTCTTAAAACTAGACTTTGTCATTTTACCCATTTGACATTGTTTGCACATTAGTTTATTAGGTTTTCTCAATCTTTTTAACCCTCTAACTCTTTTCATCTTACTAATTCTTACCAAATTATCAAAGTTTACATGACATAGCCTCTTATGCCATAACCAAATATGTTCAAATTGTGAAAATAGACAAGTATCTTCAGATAGGTCTAGATAGAACAAGTTACTTCTTGTTTTCTCTCCACTTCCAATTAGTTCACCAACAACATCATATAGCTTTTCCTTCTTATTTATGAATTCAACTTGGTAGCCTAAACCGTTCAACCATGCCAAACTCAATAGGTTATATTTCAATCCATCAACCCAACATGCATTGTCACATCTAATCTTATCATTCAGTTTAATTGATCCTTTGCCTTTCACATAACATGATGCATCATTTCTAAAATTAATAGTACTTCCATTATAATGTTCTATCTTTTCAAAATTACTTGTATCATGAGTCATATGATGTGAACAACCACTATCAACCATTTATCATTCCTACTCACATGAGAGATTAAAGAAAATTTCTCATATTCATTAGAATCATCTTTCATAGCCACATATACAACTTCTTCATGATTTTTTTTAATCAAAACCACTATTAAAACCATCTTCTTCAACAATGTAACAAGATTTCTTACATTTTGCTTTGCAATATTTGTTACCTCGGTTATGTTTGTTGTCTCTCCTTCCTCTGTATTTGATGTCTTTCCTTTCCTCCTTTTCATCTTTGTCAGGACATCTATCTACAATATGACCAACCTTCTTACATGTTATTTTTTTTAAAGGAAGTTTACCTTTGTATTTTCCTTTTCCTCTTGGTAGTCTCCTTGCCAATAATGCTTCAAGCTCACCAAGGTCATCATCTGATTCACTGTCATTTTCCACATGTTTAATCTTCTTCTTTTTGTTAGATCCATCAAATGTTAGTTGAGATTTGAAAGCACTTTCAACACTTGCAGGTGAATAATTATCAAAATTTGACGTCTTAAATGTAGTAAGTCTACCAATTAGACTATCCAAGGTAAGATCATTACTAGGGGGACACCTTAGCTCTTGAATTACAAATACTTTAATTGCATAGATAGAGTACAGTCCTTAATAGTTTAGTGATCATAGTTTCATTAAATATGATTCCTTCATCTCCTCTAATACAATTCACAACCTCCTTGATGTGGTTATAATACTGTGCAACAATTTCTCCTTCTTTCATTTTCATGTCATCAAACTTACCTCTCAAGATTTCCACCTTAGCTCTAAACACATTTTTGTCTCCTTTATGGACATTTTCCAACTTGTCCCACTAGGGAAAACTTTAAGAAACCTCCCTCTTTAAAAATCTATAAAAATTTGGTGAATCCAACATTATTTTAGGGGAAAATTTTAATTTTCTATTGCCGATTTTTTTCAAAGTAGGAAATTTTTTAATTTTATCAGCAAATTTTTTCAAATCCTATTGAAATTTTATAAATATTGGTGAATCTTTCACTATTGAAGAAAATCAAAGCTAATAAGCCATAGGCTCATAAGTACACATACCTAGAAACTATTATTCTATTATTATTATATGGAGCATAATTAATTATCGAACTTGAAAGTTAAATGAGCCTGAGTTAATATTATATTATATACCATATAGAAACCCTATTTCTATAATTTTTGGATGGTCCTTAATCAATGACCCAAATCTTATTTTGGGAAAAATCTTTGAAGGACATCGTGTTTTAGAGAAAGTTCTCAAAATAAAGACATGTGTCTATAATAATATGTATTTTGGGACAAAGTGAGAAAGAATATAAAGTTCCAAGGAAACTCTCCAAAATAGAGACATGTGTCATATATATGTACTTAAAATCTCACCTAACTTAGATTAATACCACACAATGGCAAATATGACTATCAATAAAGGAAAGCCTTAGAAATTGTAGGCAAAAAATATTTAATGTATCATGTGAAAAGATTAAATTCTATTGGCAAAGACATCACCAAAACTAAAATAATGTTGTATCATTATTGGCGATTGGTCTAATCATGGGACCTAATTTTTATTAAATTTGGGTGATAGGACCACCTCAAAAGTGTAAATTTTTTGGCAAATTTGGGGTCGCCAATGAGTGAGATTTTCTAATTGGCAAATATTCACCACTAAAGTAATCCTTTTGTCCCACATTTTATTTGTAGTAGTGTATTGCTTCACATCATAAAATTCAACATAACTAAGTGCAAATTCCCAATCTACCATCATTTGTTTACGCTCCTAATTCTCCTTCATTTGTTTAGTAGTCATGGGTTTGGGTACATCATTGCAACCATTTTCTAGGTAGTATGTTGTAGAGTTTCCAACCCTAGATAGATGCAATCTCATTAGTCTTTTCCATGAAGGGAAGTTTTCCTTCTTCAACTTAGGTACCTCTCTCTCGTATATCTTGATCTTTTACTTGAGTCCCTTTAAAATTTTCTTTCATGCACCAAATTCCTGATACAAATTGTTAGAATGATTTAGAATAATGGGGTGGGTGGGGTGAATTAGTCGTCTTCAAGCAAAATTTACCACTTTAAATTTTACTAAATTCAAACAACTCAGTCCAATTCATAAAATAGCTCGGTCAATGTAACTTCTCATCATCAGTTTAACATTTTGTTCACTTATTGACTCTTTGTTTTTGATATGTGCTGACTAATAGTAAAATGAATAATTATGAAAATAACATGCATAAAATATCATAAAAACAAATAAATGATGCCAAGATTTAATGTGGAAATCCAATTTGGGAAAAATCACTAGAAACATGCTACCAACTTTCCACTCTTCTAAAGTGAGCTCGGTTAACATCCAACCCTATTAAAGGTTACAAAGCACACTATTAGATGCAACCTTGTTAAAGGATTTAATCACCCTATTAGGAGTGGCCTTGTTAGATGACTTAGAAAATTCCTTTAGAATGTCACCTTGAGTAAACGATTTATAAAATGACTATTAGGTCAACCTTGATTAAAGGATTTTGACTACCACAATGGTTAGAAAGTAACAATATGTTCGATTTATAAAACACAACTCACTTTCCATATTCAAATATCTATTTGAAGCATGATGGTTAATTGAATGGCCTCCATCATATTCTCCTTCTCTGATATGCTTGGCAACCCTTCAAGCAATCATGCTTCACCAATCTTCATACTTTTCTTCTTCTACTTCATTCTTCACAAGTTATCCAATTTTTTTTTATCAACCAAACAATAACCCCACCTAAAATATTTCTTATGCCTCCTTCAATAGACAGCTTTGATCTATTTTAGCTTAAACATTGCTACATATCTTAGCCTGGTTAGGTCAGATTCATCAAATCCTTCCATTATTTTGTTCTTCCTCTCCTTTCTTAATATATCTAGAAACATCTAATCAAATCCTTTCCTTTGATTGAATAAAAAACTAAATTTTGTGCATTAAATAAATGATCTCATCAATTTTTATCTTTCACACATTTTGACCATCTCAAAATTCTAAATATATCAACCTCAGAACTTGATTCTTTCATAAATTATTATTTTACTAACACTGGGTCATCACTTTAATCTTCTGCTCAGTTATCACTATGCTCTTCTTCTCGGTCATCATTGATGCTTGACTTCAACTAGATTGCTTAGTCATAAAAAACACTCAACTAATACTATTTACTTGGCTAACTCTTGAGTTCATTAATCTTCTACTTCATTTGCTTCATTTATCGACCAACACTGGTAATTGAGCAAGCTTAGAGTTTTACTCAATTGCTTATCTTCTCTTCAAAACATCAAGTTCAACTATCTTCTACACTTCATTTAATATTTAAATAACACATTATCTTATCAAAGACTAATTGATGAAATGCCCATTGTAATTCTATCATACTCACTCATAAACATCACTCATCATCTTCACTAGTTCATCTAATTTTATCTCTCTTCAAATCCTCTTCATCAATCAATAGATATGACACTCAATATAGGTAGTAAATATCTTCCAATAAGGTTTGACATCAAAAAAGGATGAAAAATTTGAAGTCTTACAACCATAACATGGCTAACCAAATGATTTATATTGTGAGCTCTCTCAATGAAAACATTGTTACTCTTGCTGGAAAGCTAAAAGTCAGGGGTCTTCTGGAGGATAATAAGGAAAAGGATAGAGATGAAGGTAGGATGGATGATGAAACCATCATAGATATAACCCATAGCTAGCTGGATTGAATATGCTTGAAGAATCAAGAACAAATGGTTGAGGATTGTCAAAAAGCCTATGAAGCGGCGAAAACTATGTAGGAAGTTGAAAGGAAGGCAGAGGAGTAAGTAAAGGATTATCAATTTCTGTCTTTTGGTTTCTGTAGGTTTTTTGTTTGGCTTTTTGCTTGTCTTTCGATCTGGCCTTTTTATTCGCCATAATTCTATTTTTGGGCTTATGTTGTTTTATTTACAACCCTTTGATATGTAACAACTTTTGGATTTTAGGATCCTTGTAAAACTTGGTTTTCTTTTGAAAACATAACAATTGTTCCAATTTTAGCTTCCAACAATCACATCCCTATTTTTTTCTTTTACATGAATACATCTTCATATTAAGGAACAATTAATTTCTCTTTATTCCTTTTTCTCTCACTTTCCTCTTCATACAAAATGATTTCACTTGCATATATCTAACTAGCACTTGCACCCAACTGAGGTGCAAGGGATACATTGGTAAGTTTTCTATTTAAAAAAGCATAAATGAAGATTTATGTAATAAAATGAAGTGTGTAAAAATGATGTTCTAAAACATGTAGCATTGTAGAAGGAAGTATTTTAGATAGTAGCATATATTTTGGATAAACTAAAGTTACAATAGTTTCAGATCTCCAACAACTGATATAGAATTAACATAATCAACTTACATTGACAACTTATTTATGTATTTACCAAAAACTTATACATATTATAGATAAGAGAACCTACTTATTATATCTTGGGTAGTAAAACTATTTTCATTGTATTTTCCATAAAACACATAAATTGAGATTACAATTTCTTACAACCACACACTAATATCCAAGAAGCAATATTGTCAACCACCAATGTACAATGCATTTTATCAAATCTATATGTTGGTCCAAAAGTTAGAATTTATTTATTTTAAATAATTTGACCCATCATATTGCAATTCTAAAGTGAAAATATTCTCACATTTTCTAAGGTAGATAAAAGCCTAAAAAAATATTTTTAATATCAATTAAGTGGTAACAGTAGACTTAAAATATTTCATGTAAACAATTTGATAAGTGCTTCCTAAAGTTGTTACAAGTTTTCTTAAATATTATTTTGTAGGTATCAACAACCAACATGCGTTTTGTAGATAAAAAGTTATTGGTATACTCAATTGGATATGAAACTAGTAGCAAATTTTAATTAATTCTTTGAGAAATTAGATTGCATGTGAATATTTTAGTATTAACACACATAATATATTTTATTAAATTATTACGTAATATATAAATATTATTTATATAAATAATATTATAAGTGAGAAGCTTTAAAATTTTATAAATGAAAATAGTATTTTTTTTACATTAATAACTAATTGGACTAAATTATAAATTCAAATAAAGAAATATGTGTCTACGCAAGAATTATATTTTGTATGCAAAGTATATTCTTTGTGTGAATTATATTACTCTTGTAAAGTAGTAATAATATTCAAAGAAAAACTAGAGAATATTATTCAAAGCAATATAATATCTTACTATTGACTACAAATTAAAGGACTATGAATATACAAGCACCTACAAGCATTTTCTTGCGAACTAAAGTAGACTGTGAATTCAACGTCATTAACCTTCATATGTACAAGAAATTCCATTTCCAAATAATGTTAAAGTGAAATCAATAAAAATAAGATTTTAAACTTTCCAACGAGTCAAAGTGAATTTTGAAGAGAAGCAGAGACAATAATACCATTCTTTAGAAAAAATGCTATAACAAGTAGATTAAACAAGAAGAACTCAAAGAAAGTAACTGTTCTTGACAAGAAGACAATGATCAAGTAATAACAAAAGAAGTGGGGCCAAAATTTTGAAGGAAAGGTAATATGTTCTCTGCTCTCACAAATGGAGAATTCTAGATCGAGTATCAGAGTGAAGCATTTACTCTTTAGAATTCAAGGCAAATCAAAGCATGCCAAACAAGAGTCAATTCCAATTTCTACTTCATTCAAAGTATTGCAATCTATCCCAGAGGCCTTCAAGCCCGAACATGGGGAAAAAGATAAGAAATGACTTCAAACAGTGAGCGTACCACATAACAATAATTTGATCTAGAAAATTGATTCAAATGAATTGATTGGCAAACAAAAAATTTTCTTTGCAAAAGCAAGATATGCACTTTATGATTGGGTTGTAATTCTTGACCTATCTTTTGATGTAGGAGCATCCTATGGTGTAAGGTCAATCATGTATCACCCAAAAATATTCTTAGTGTTAGTTTTTGTTTAATTTTGTTTTGTATTTTTATATACCCATTTGGTCCAAATAGAGATTCCAACTCTCATAGTTCCATTATTAGTTTTCTGGGTTAGTGTTTTTGAGCAACTCGGGACACGTGCCATTATAGAAAATGAGTTATTTTGTAATTGAACCATAATTATGATGATTAAGAGGGTGTAATTTGGAGGGATTATTTTATTTTTAATTTCATGCATTCCAAAAAAAGAATCAGGTGAAAAGGATTTACGATTTGAAAGTTATTATAGTTTTAAGTTGCCAAGAGACCTAAGAACACTTCAAAGTCAGATTTGAGGCACTAAATGACCTTGTACATGCCCAAAAAATGGGGGATGAGATAATCTTGTCAATAGGCATATAGAGCACTCAGAGAGATTTCCATAAATGTACATGGATCGTCAATCAAATCCCCACATCAAAAGTTATGCCTCATAGAAGTTGGACTACCATTTCTTGATTCTTCCAAGTTTGCACCAACTTATGACATGTCTTCTAGAACCTTCTACTTTGGCAGTGGATTCCAAATAGAATATTCTAAAATGAATTCCTAATCCTAAACCTAATTGGGGTTACTTAAGGTTATTTCTTGCATTGTAAAGGTAGTTTTTGTGGAGTTTGGGAGAAGGTATTGTGAGAAGGGTTTTTCCTCCATAATATGGTTATGTTGTAAGCCCATACGGCATATATTTGAGTCTATTTTTTCTATAATGAATGTACTAGCATATTATTTTTGAGAATAAAATTATCCTTTCCTATTGTGTTCATTTTGTCTTGGGTTGTGCCTTTATCAAATGGTATCAGAGCCAGAGTTCCTAAGTGTGTAGATAGAACAACACTATGAGGTAGTTTGCATAAGGACTGTGTGGTTGTGGGTTTTGAGATAGTGAGAATATGCCTCTACAAAGATAGCATGGTGGAATATTTGGATGTTTTCCTCGGAGGTTAGAACCCTCCAGAGACAAGTTTAGGTATTGCAAGAGGAGATCTGTAGAGGGATGAATCTTGTTGTAAGGGATGAAAGTGAGGAGGAAAATGAAGAAGAAGGAAATGTTATGCAGGGAGGAGAAGAAGAAGGAGAAGTCTTGAACCAAGTGGAGGAGAAGGTTTTTAAGGCCATTTCCAAGCTGGGCAAAAGACCTAAACTTGAGGTCATCATGTTTTTGGGAAATCTTAACCTAGATGAGTTGATTGACTAGATCAATAAGCTCAAGGAATATTTTGAGTATGAGGATATTGAGGGCCTTGATAGGGCTATGTTTATGATGGCCAAATAGAAGGGCCATGCCAAAAATATGGTGGCAAGAGATTTAGTTAGAGAGGAATAAAGAGGGAAGGATAAAATCACAAGATGAGAATGCATGGTGGACAAACTAAAGAAGTAGTTCATTCATGTTGATTACAAGCTTGATTTGTTCAAGAATATGCAAGGGTTAAATAAAGTGAGGAAATATGTCTAGGAATATACAAAGGATTTTTATCAAGTCCTTATTAGCACAAGGTATGTGAAATCCAACAAAGAGAAGGTCTCTCATTACCTTAATGGGTTGAGACCTAGCATTCATGAGGATTTAAGTCTGGTTAGAATGACCAACATTGAAGAGGCATACCAATTTTCCTTGTGAGTTGAAGAGAAGATAAAAATAAGGTCTGATGGAAAGAAAAGAGGGCACGATCAAGGAGGAAGGGGTGGTGGTAGGTCTTTTGTGGGCCAAAATGAGGACCAGAAGAAAAATGAAAATATGGATCCTAGCTAAAACTAGAGGAATGAGGGTTTCAGTCGCTCTTATGATAAAAACTTTGGAGATCAAAGAAAAAGAGGTAGAGGATGTTGATAAGGTTCAAGAAGAGTAGGTTTCTATGGTACATGTTTTCACCGCAATGAAGAAGGCCATCGAGCCTATGAGTACCCTCAATGCCAAGGAAGGATAGATAGGAGAGATGACGGTCAAGCAAGGGTTTCTCACATGGATGATGATGTTATGTCATTGCATTTAGAGGATGTAAAAAGAGGAGAGGTTTTGGTTAATAAAAGGGTCTTGCTGAGTGTTGAGACTAAACCTAGACAAAGGAGTCTATTTTTTACGGGGCGCAAGTGTGAGGGTAAATATTGTGATATAATTATTGATGGTGGGAGAAATGACAACTTGGTGTCAGAGGAGATGGTATCAAAGATAAAGCTCAAAAGGGAGAAACAATCCCATCCATATCAAATTGCTTGGATGCGAGATGATCATAAGGTCTTGGTTAGTGAACAATGTTTGGTGAAGTTCAAGATTGGGAGTTACCATAACGAGGTTCTCTACAACATCATACTGATGGATGTATGCCATTTATTATTGGGAAGGTTGTGGTAGTATGATAGGCATTCTATACATGATGCTCATGAAAAGACCTATTCTCTAATGAAGGATGAAGTTTATCACAAGTTGAAGCCCTTGATAAACGAAGATGAAAAGGTATGTAGTAGTGCTAGGGTATGGCTTGTTGATGGAAGAAAGTTTATGGATGGCATGAAAAATCAACATATGTGTTATTCTTTAATTCTTAGAAAGGATAAGTAAGGTATAAGTGAAGTTCTAGTTGAAGTAGCATGCCTATTGAGTATGGAGATACCATATCTGATAATGTCCTAGAAGGGTTTTTTGCCAATAAGGAAAATCAATCATCAAATAGATTTAGTCCCTAGAGTTAGTTTGCCTAACAAAGCTTCTCATAGGATGACTCCTACTGAGATTAAGGAGTTGAATAAACACATTCAAGATTAGTTGAGGAAAGGTTCGATTTGGGAGAGCTCGAGTCCATGTGCAATACTAACTCCAAAGAAGGATAGAGAGTGGAGAATGTGTATAGACTCTTGGACTATAAACAAGATAACCATCAAGTACCAACTCCCTTTTCCAAGGATGAATGAACGTATGGATTTCTTGAGTAGAGCTTAGTACTTCAAAAAGATAGATCTTAAGAGTGGCTATCAGCAAATACAGATAAGAGAGGGAGATGAGTGGAAGACTGCATTCAAGGCTAGTGAGGGTCTATATGAGTGGTTACTCATGCCCTTTAGGTAGACCAATGCACAAAGCACCTTCATGTGGCTTATGAATGAGGTATTAAAGAAATTTCTGGGAATATTTGTTATTGTCTATTTGGATGATATTTTGATTTTCATAGTCTTTGGATGAATTTTTTTGCACATTTTTAATATCTTTGAGAGGTTGAGGGAAGATAAATTATTGATTAATTAAAAAAGTGCAGCTTTGTCAAAAAGGAATTAGTCTAATTGGAGTTTATTGTATTACTTGAAGGTCTCAAAATGGACCTAGAGAAGGTGAAGTTATCCAAGAATGACCTACTCCAAGGTCTTCCATTGAGGTTAGGTCATTCCATGGTTTAGCTATTTTTTACAGGAAGTTCATTAGGAATTTTATTAGTGTTTGTGTACCCCTTACCAAAACATTGAGAGGGGATAGAAAGGAGTTGCAAGGAGTTTTGAGTTACTAAAAAAGAAGGTGAGAAAGAAACCTATGTTGTCACTTCCTAGTTTTGAAAAAGTGTTCCATGTGTATTGTGATGCTAGTGGCAGTGCCATTAGAGCTCTATTGAGCTAGGAAAGTAAGCCTATTGCATATTTTAGTGAGAAATTAAATGATGCCAATAAGAAACATTATATTTACAATTAGGAGTTTTATGGAATAGTTCAAGTTTAAAAGAAATTGAGGCATTATTTGTTGCCAAAATAAAAATTTTTGTACACCGATCATCAGGCATTGGAGTACCTAAATAGCCAACGTAAATTAAATCAGAGACATTTGAAATGGGTAGAGTTCTTGTAGAGCTATACATTTTTATTGAAACATAGAAGTGGAAGGTCTAATAGGGTTGTAGATGGCATAAGTAGGAGACAATTATTTAGATTGAAGTGGTTGGATTTAATGAACTCAAGACTTTGTACCCTTAGGATCTTGATTTTGCAAGAGCTTGGGAGGCCTATAAGGAATCTATTATTGTAGACATGACTAAGTGGCTAGATTATATAATCCAAGATGGTATGTTGTTCAAAGGTAGTCAATTATGCATTCTAAGGAGTTCCACGAGGGAGAACTTGATCAAGGAGAAACATAGTGGATGTATGGCATGACACTTTGGTTGAGACAAGACCATTGTCATTGTAAGAAAATATTATTTCTAGCCTTAGTTATCAAAGGATGTAAAGATTTTTGTGCAGAGCTGTTGAGTGTGTCAAATAGCTAAGGGAGCCAGGTAGAATACTAAACTCTATAATCCATTGCATATTCCATTTAGGCCATGGAAAAACATAAGGATGGATTTTGTTCTTGGGTTAACAAGGACACAACAGGGTAATGACTCAGTATTTGAGGTGGTTGACAAGTTTTCAAAGATTCCTCATTTCATTCTCTCTCATAAGACCCATGATGCAGTACATATTGCAAATTTGTTTTTTAGAGAGGTGGTGAGCCTACATGGTCTCCCAAGAAGTATTGTTTCTAACATAGATACACAATTTGTGGGGTATTTTTAGAGGACTTTTTGGAAGAATTTGAAGATAGAGTTGAAGTTAAGTTCTAAACATCATCCACAGACTGATGAAAAAATAGAGGTGGTGAATAGAAGTCTAGGAAATTTCTTGAGGTGTTTGGTAGGAGATAAGCCTGACAGATGGGATTTGGTTGTAACACAATAAATTTTTTCTTATAATAATTCTATGAATAGGAGTACTAGTAGAGCACCATTCCAAGTGGTGTGTAGGAGTAGTCCATGGACTACACCAGAGTTAAGGAAGACAGAGCAAGGAGAGATGACTAGTGCCAAGGCTAAATATTTTTTTGAATATGTCAAGAACCTACATGAGGAGGTACATGCACATATTACCAAGATGAACCTACAAATAAGGCTAGAGAAGATCAAAACAAGAGACAGAAGGAGTTCCAAGTTGGGGATATGGTTATGGTGTACTTTAGGAAGGAATGATTTTTGGCGGGCACCTACAACAATTTGAAGATGAAGAAATTTGGTCCTTGCAAGATTTTGAACATGATTTAGGCAATGCATGTGAAGTAGAGTTTTCATATGGGATCCATATTTCCTCTATTTTCAATATTGTACAGACTTAACATAATATCATGAAGATGGTGAAAAGGAGGAGTTGATATTGGAGCTATGTTCCATTCCTACTATTGGAATTCTTTAGAATAATGCGGGGGAGGGGGGGGGGTGTGAATTAGTTATCCAAGGTCTAGATGTACAAATAAATTTTTTTCATGCTTAGTAGACCCATATCCATAAAACCTTGTTATGCATGCATCCATTAGATTAAACAATACAAAAACTTTGTACATTACTGTCCTAGGTCAAAACAACTTTGTAGAAATGTAAATATGAAACATACTAGATTCAATAACACATTTGACACAAGGATTTTACATGGAAACCCAATTTGGGAAAAACTACCGGTAACATGCTACTAGTTCCATGAAAGGCTAACCCTGTTAAAGGTTACAATACACACTATTAAATATGACCTAGTTAGAGGATTTCAATCACCCAATTAGGAGTGAGCATTGTTAAAGGACTTTAGACCATTCCATTAGAATGTTAGTTAAAAGATTTACAAATGACTATTAGGTCAACCTTAATCGAAAGGATTTACCCTAGGTTGATACAATGATTAGAAAGTGACAATAAGGCTTGATCCAATAAAAAATTACAACTCACTTGCAGATTACAGATCTTTGTTTTAGTCCTTCATTCTTCTTGGCATTCACACACTTTAGCTTTGATAGATTGTTCACACTTCAAGCACTCATACTCTTAAGCCTTCTTGCTTTGCATGCCAACTGCAATCTCTTCTATTCGGCCATTGAATGAAGTAATACCCTAGACTCCTTGTCTTTCTTAGGTCTTCACACATGACAACCTTTTCTTTTGACTAGCTATCTCTATAAATAAAGAATTAATATTTTTTTCCACTTAACCACAATCATTTATTTTAGGCTTAGGTACGATACAATAAATCTACCCACTTTTCTATTTGGTTTGTCTAGAAAATTATTCTTCAATCCTCCTTGAATTCACCTCAAAATGGTTTACCTTGATTTCAATGTCACCAGCTCATCATAGTTATCTTCCACATGCTTCACACAATTCAAAAAAAGAAGAAGTCATGATTCATCAAATATTTGATTTAACATATTTACTAGCACTCGGCATCAATATGTTGTCACTTGGCTTCTAGACTTTTTTTCACTCAGCCAACACTACTTTACTCAAAAAACACTAAAGTTTGTTGATGCTTGACATCAACTAAACTTTACTCGACATATATTAACAATCACTCAACTTGCACTATTTTTCATCTTTACTCAACACCTCTTATTTTTCACTTGTCTTCCACTGATTACTTCTTAGCTTGCACTAATTGTTCAACAAGGCTCAACAAACAATTTTCATACTTATTCTTCTTCCACTCTTAACTTGAGTAATTTTTTATTTTAGAGTTTAAGTAGATAAACAATACACTATAGTATCAATGCCTTACTTGGTCTTAGTGCTTCTTCTACATACCAAATAACTCAACCTTCCTCTAGGTGCTATTGTTATCTCGTCTTCTCAAATCCTCTTCATCAATCAACTAAATGATAGCTTTCAGATCAAAAAGAGATTGTCTCACTAGTAGGTAGTACATTTGACATCATTGAAAAAATAATGATTGTTCCATTACAAGTTCTTCACTTCAAAACAATCTTATATCAACAATCTCCCTCTTTGGCATTGATGACAAACCAATACCAATGACAATACCAAAAAGAAAATAAATCTTTGAAATTTCTCCCTCGATCAGTGTAGTATATATCCTTCCTCTATGTAGGGCAATGTGAGCTTTGTCAAGTTCCTTTACTATTTACTGTATAATCTCCCTCTAACTAATTTTTAGGTATTTATCTCTCTCTGATCTATTCTTATATCTCCAACAGTACTTTCTCTCTCTTACTAGGTAGATGTATAATTCTTTTAGTCATTTCTCCATCTTTGACAACAATGCCAAAGACTTGACATCTGTGTATGCAGATATAATCAATTCCAAATTCTCCCTTTGTCACCTTTTATGTGACTATAAATCTTCTAATTTATCTCCTTCATTACTTTAGGTAGCTCCTATAGTAATATCCACTACATCAAGTTGTAAGATACAACATTCAACTCAGTTGATGCAAGACACTACTTATGCTTCTTAAGTAGTTTTGGACAGGGGTATCACCACTAGTTTACCTCTTAGATACTCATGAGCATCCTTAGGTAAAGCTTTTGTGAAGATGTCAACTATATGCTCTTTTGTATTCACATATTCCATCCTCACTTCTTTGTCTTGAACTAATTCTCTCAAGTAATGATACTTGATTGCAATGTGCTTAGTCTTTCTGTGCATTATAGGGTTCTTTGATATATTTATAACACTTGTATTATCACAATAAAGTACCAAAAGTCAAGTGATTTCTTCCTTCATACCTTTGAGCAGTTGTTTGATCCATACAATATTTGTACAATTTACTACAACAACCACTTATTGAGCTTTGGGAGTAGATTGAGATATGCAATTTTGTTTTTTGCTAGTCCAAGTGACCAACCTCTTTCCTAAGAAAAATGCTCCACCGCTTGTGCTCTTTCTGTCATCAATGTTTCCAGCCCAATCAACATCAATGTAGACTCTCAACTCAAATTTCTCAAATTTCTTGTAGTATAGACCATAGTCTTCTATTCCTTTTGGATATCTCATAATTCTCTTGACAACCAACAAATGGTTCTCCTTAGGATTAGATAATAATCCTATAATAATCCCAACATATAATGCAATGTGGGGTCTTCTATGAACTACATATTGTAATTTACCAATCATAGACTTGTACAATCTTTGATTCACATCAGCTAAATCATCATTCTTTGACAACTTGTGTCTTCTCACCATAGGTGTGCTAACTGGTTTTGAATCTTCCAATCCAAAAGTTTTCAATATTTCATTCACATACTTAGACTGAGTCATGTATATACCATATTTTATTTGATATACTTGCAAACCAACAAAGAACTTGATCTCTCCAAACATAGACATCTCAAATTATTTCTCCATTTAATTTGCAAATGCCTTACATAATGTATCTTAACCTCCAAATATGATATCATCAACAAAAAATTCTACTAGTAAAATACCTTTACCTCCCCATGTCTTCAAGTACAAATTGTTGTTATCACCAGTCTTTGCACAACCAATCTTCACAAGATAATTGTGAAGCCTCTCATACCATGCTCTTGGGGCTTGCTTTAAACCATATAAAGCTTTCTGTAGTCTACATACCATGTTCTTGTTGTTAGCATCAAAAAATTGTTCTGGCTATTCTCTATAAACCTCTTATTCTAATATGCCATTTAGAAATGTTGACTTTACATCCATTTGATAAACCTTGAAACCTTTGTATGCAGAGTAAGCAAGCCAAGTTCTTACTCTTTCCAATCTTGCAATAGGGGCAAATGTTTATCCATAGTCTATTATTTCTTCTTGTGCATACCCATTGAAAACTAATTTTTCCTTATTCTTTGTGACTTCATCATTTTCATCTTACTTGTTTTTATATAACCACTTGGTTCCAATCACATTCTTATCCTTTGGTCTAGGAACTAGAGTCCATGTCTTGTTCTTCTCAATATGCTCAATCTCTTCTTTCATGGCCTTACTCCAGTCCTCATTTTCTAAGGCATCTTTCATTGTCTTAGGCTCATGCATGTTCAACAAACATGTATCACTTCTTAGCCTATTTCAGGTCATTGGTCTAGCATCTTTATCTCCAATAATTTGTTCAATAGGGTGATGTCTTTTGACATACTTTAACAATCTTGTTTTTTCTCTTCTTCTTCATTAGGTCTGTCAACTTTTGAATCAATATATCCTTCTCTATCAGGTCATTCAACATCTCTTTCATATACACTAATCTCAGAATCAGAATGTGCCTCAACTTCTGTTTGTAACTCAGTTCCTGAATGCAACTCGACATTCATTGTATGTGACTTGACAGTCTTAGAAACTTGTTATTGATCTGCAAATTGATTTACAATATCTTCATTAGTAGGCACACCTTCATAAAAGTATACACATAATTTATACTCCTCAGGTTCCTTCATAGGTTCATCTTCATGTACCTCTGTATATTTATCAAACTTCACATTTGGACCTTCCACAACTTTGTTAGTATTAGTATTTAAACACTTATAAGCTCTGCTTCTTGTGGAATAGCCAAGGAATATACCTTCTTCACTTTTACCATCTAATTTACTATTCCTAAAATCCTTAAGAATATAGCACTTTCTTCTAAATACTTTAAAATATTTTACATTGGGTGAGTATCCATACCATAATTCAAAAGGTGTTGAATGAGTACCTTTCTTGACTTGCACACGGTTCAAGGTATATACAACTACACTTACAACCTTTGTCCAATATTTCAAAGCAACATTCTTCTCCATTATGAGTGTCCTAGCACACTCCATTATAGATCTGTTCCTCCTTTCAACAATCCCATTTTGTGGAGGGGCCCTAGGTGTAGATTTATGTTTTTTGATTCCTTTATCATTACAAAACATCTCCAACTTATTTGATGTAAATTCTTCACCTCTGTCAGATCTCAAACATTTCAATCTTTTTTTTGTCTCTCTAGGTAAGTACCACTTAAACATTTGGAAAGCATCAAATTTTTGTTTTAGAAAAATAACTGTCATTATTCTAGAATAATCATCAACAAATAGGATAATGTACTTGTGACCTTTGTAGCTTTGCAAATCAATCGGTCCATATAAGTCAGTATGAAAAATCTCAAGAATTTCTTTAGAGATATGAGTCTTACTTTTAAAACTAGATTTTTTCATCTTGCCTAATTAACATTGTTTGTAAATTATATTGTCAGGTTTCTGCAATTTAGGCAAACCTCTAACTCTTTTCATGTTACTAATACTGACTAAGTTATCAAAGTTAACATGACATAACCTCTTGTGCCATAACCACACATCATCAAATTCTACAACAAGACAAGTAGCATCATTCATATCAAGATAAAATATACTAACTCAAGTTTGATCACCTTTCCCAATTAGTTTCCCATCAGTGTCTTAGATCTTTTCTATCTTATTCTCAAACTCAATTTTGCAACATGAACTATTCAGTTGTGACACAGTCAAAAAATTATAGTTAATTCCTTCAACATAATAAGCATTGTCACACATGATCTTTTCTATGAGTTTTATAGATCCTTTTCCTTTTATCAGACATGGTGCATCATTACCAACCCTTACACTATTTCCATCAAATAATTTAGGGTAATGAACTTACTTTTATCTCTATGATGTGATGTGAACACCCCACTATTAATGATCCATTTGTCACTCTTTTTCACATAAGATACTAGTGCATTTGCCTCATCCTCATTAGAATCATCCTTCATTGTAACATACATCACTTCATCATCATGGTCGTCAGATCCATCTTTGGTTTCCTCTTTTGCAATGTAGAAAGACTGCTTGCCTTTATCTTTGTAATCTTTGTTGTCCTCATCTCTTTTACTTCTATATTTGTCTCCACTTTTGTTATCCTTCTTCTTTTGACATCTAACAACAATATGACCAACCTCATTGCAATTAAAACACATGATAGGTAACTTACCTTTGAATTTTCCTTTGCCTTTGTGAAATCTCCTTGCTAACAGTGCTTCAAGTTGTTCTACATCTTCCTCATTTGTATCATTATCACTAGAAACATATTTGACCTTTATCTTCTTCTCTTTAGATTCTTTTAATGATAGAACTTAGCTTTGAAAGTAGATGCCACATTCTCAGATTTGAAGTTATCAAAATTAGAGAGTTCAAAGGAAATGAGCCTACCTACCAAACCTTCGAGAGTCATATTAGAACATAGTATACATCTTAATTCTTGTATGGAAGAAACTCTAATAACATATATGGGCAGAAATGTTCTCAATACTTTTCTTAATATAGTCTCATTATCAATCTTACCATTAGCTTCTCTTATAGAATTAACACCTTTTACTCTAGAGCAATATTGAGCAATGTTCTCACCTTCTTGCATCGTCATGTCATCAAACTTACCTTTGAGACTTTTAGATTTGGCTCTCAAAACATTTATGTCTCCTCCATAAATAGTGTGAAGAGCATCCCACATCTTCTTTGCACTGTCACAACCATTGATATCATTGAACTCAGAATAACTTAGGGTAGAGGCAATCTCCAACATTGTCTAATTGTGTTCTTTCTATTTTTTAGATTCTCGATAGTTAGGGGTCCAACAAGGTCAACATGCTCAATGGTGATGGTAGATTGTGCATGGTCTCTAAGACCTTTTAGGTGTAGCTTCATAAGACTTTTCTATGTAGGGAAGTTCTCCTTGTTGAGCTTGGGTACCTCTCTTTTAGACATTTTGATGTTTTGCTTCCAATACCTTCAAACTATTCCTCTTAAGCACTATCGCACTCTGATACCAATTGTTGGAATTCTTTGGAATAAATAAGAGGTGGGATGAATCAGTTATCCAAGGTCTAGATGTATAGATAAAACTTTTCAATGCTTGGTAGACCCATATCCATAAAACCTTATCATGAATGCATCCATTAGATCATACAATACATAAACTTTGTAGGTTATTGTCCTAGGTCAAAAAAACTTTGCAAAAATGTAAATATGAAACATAACACATTCAATAACACATTTGACACAAGAATTTTACGTGGAAACCCAAATTGGGAAAAACCACCAATAACATGCTACTAATTCTCACTCTTCTGAACTGATGCCCTATGAAAGGCCAACCCTATTAAAGGTTACAATACACACTGACCTAGTTAGAGGATTTCAATCACCTTTTTAGGAGTGAGCCTTGTTAGAGGACTTTAGATCATTCCATTAGAATGTCACTTGGTTAAAGGATTTACAAATGACTATTAGGTCAACCTTAATCCAAAGGATTTACCCTAGACTAATACAATGATTAGAAAGTAACAATAAGGATTGATCTGATAACAAATTTGATGGGGACACAGCCCAAGAACAGAATGGACACAACAGAAAAGGGAAATTGTATTAACTGAGAAAATAAACTAGTACAAATAGTACAGAGAAAATAAACTTCAAAACATGCCCTAAGGGCTTACAATAGCATAAATCTGGAGATAATTTCTCCTTTCAGTACCTCCTCTCAAACTCCACTCCGAATTTCCTTTTACAATGCCTAAAATCTCCTTAAATAGACCCCGAAGGGTTAAGGACTAGGAGTATATTCTAGAAAGTGCTAGTAGGCACCCACCGACCAAACAGAAGGTTCCGAAAGCTGCGGTAGAAGTCGACGCAAATCTAGAAGAATCCAGAAACGGTAACCGAACTTCCGGGAGGCATAACTTTTGAACCGTAGCTCCGGTTGACGAACTGTTTACATTTTCGAAAAGCTCTCGAAGCGCTCTATAACCCATTTTTTGACCCTTTTCGAGGTCATTTAATGCCCCTAACCTGACTTTGAAGCATTCTTAGTAGGTCTCCAATACCCGAAAAATTGCAATAACTTTCAAACCGTGGGGCCTATTGACCTGATTCTTTTTCTGGAATGCTCTAAATCACGATTACATTCATTTGGCCAATTCACACCTCCTAGTTTACCAAAATGATGGCCCAATTACATGCTCCTATTTTTTTGGGATTTTCAAACACACTGATAGTGGAACTGTGAGAGTTGGAACCTTTATTTGACCCAAATGGGTATCCAAAAATGAAAAGATATGAAACAAAAACTAAGTCTAAGTACATTTTTTTGGGTGACACAGGATTGCCCTTATACCTCTGGATGCTCCTGCATCAAAATTACAACTCACTTGCAGATTATAGATCTCTATTTCAGTCCTCCATTCTGCTTGGCATTCATACACTTCATCTTTGATAGCTTGTTCACCCTTCAAGAATTCATACTCTTAAACCTTCTTGCTTTGCATGCCAACTACAATCTCTTCTATTCGGCCACTAAATGAAGCAATACCCTAGACCCCTTATCTTCCTTAGGTTTTTGCACATGACAACCTTTTCTTCTGACCAACTATCTCTACAAATAGAGAATTAAGATCTTTTTTTGCTTAACCACAATTATCCATTTTAGGGTTAGGTAGGATACAATGAATCTACCCACTTTTCCATTTGGTTCCTCTAGAAACTTCTTCTTCAATCTTCCTTGAATTTGCCCCAAAATAGTTTACCTTGAATTCTGTGCTGCTAACTCATCATGGTTATCTTCCACACACTTCACACAATTCAAGAAAATAAAATAGTCGACTCAGATTCGTCAAATCTTTGATTTAACATATTTACTGGCACTCGACATCAATATGCTTTTACTCAGCTTCTGCACTATTCTTTCACTCAGCCAACACTAGTTTTCTCAGCAAACATTAAAGTTTACTAATGCTCAACATCAACTAAACTTTACTTGGCATATATTGACAATCACTTGGCTTGCACTATTTTTCATCTTTACTCAGCACCTCTCTTTTTTCACTTAGCTTTGACTAATTTCTACTTAGCTTGCACTAACTGCTCAGCAAGGCTCGACCAACACTTTTCATACTTGATCTTCTTCCAGAATTAACTTGAGTAATCTTTCATTTCAGACTTTAAGTAGATAAACAACACACTATAGTATCAATGTCTTACTTGGTCTTAGTGCTTCTTTTACATACCAAATAACTCAACCTTTCTCTAAGTGCTATTGTTATCTCCTCTTCTCAAATCCTCTTCATCAATCAACTAAATGATAGCTTTTAGACCAAAAAAAAATTGTCTCACCAGTAGGTAGTAGTTTTGACATCATTGACAAAAAAATGATTGTTCCATTACATGTTCTTCACTTCAAAAAAATCTTATATCAACAACTACTTCTAAGAAGAAGGAGATTGAAGATATTTTGGATAGTCATGTGTGATGGAGTACTAGAAACATGTAGTATGAGGAGTACCTAGTGAAGTGGACGGGATGAATAGTGGAAGATTCAACATGGTTATCCAAGATGGAGGTTTCCCATTTGGGTTTTCCTCAACAAACTATAAAGTGTTAGGTTCACTTTTCAATTTACCCTGGGTGTTTGATGTAGAAGTATCCAGTGTTGTAAGGGCAATCCTGTATCACCCAAAAATATGCTTAGCATTAGTTTATATTTAATGTGTTTGTATTTTTGGATACCCATTTGGACCAAATAGATATTCCAAGTCTCATAGTTCCACTATTAGTTTTCTTGGTTAGTGTTATTTAGCACCTCAAGATATATGCTAGTGTAGAAAATGGGTTAATTTTTAATTGAGCCATAATTATGATGATCCAAAGGGTGTAAGTTGAAGGGATTATTGTACTTGTAATTTCAAGCACTCTAGAAAAAGAATTAGGTTAGAAGGCTTTACAGTTTAAAAGTTATTGTAGTTTTAAGTTGCCTAGAAACCTCCTAAGAATGCTTCAAAGTCAAATTTGTGGCACTAAGTGGCCTCACACGGGCCCAAAAAATGGGGGACAAGATAAGATCATTCATAGGCATATATAATGCTTAGAGATATTTATGGAAATGTAAATGATTTGTCAATGAGAACCCTAGGTCAAAAGCTATGTCTCCTAGAAGTTGGAGTACCATTTTAGGATTCTTCTAATTTTGCACCAACTTCTAACGTGTCTTCTATAACCTTCTACTTTGGTAGTGGATGCAAAATAGAATATTGTAAAATTTATTCCTAACCATAAACCTAATTCAGGTTGTACTTAAGGTCATTTCTTGCCTTTTAAAGGCAATTTTTGTGGAGTTTGGGAGAAGGCATTATGAAAGGGTTTTTTTTTCTCTAGAATCTGATTATGTTGTAAGCCCATAGGGCATACAATTGAGTCTATTTTTGTGGTAATGAATGTACTAGCATATCATTTCTAATAATAAAAGTCTCCTTTCCTATTGTGTTCATTTTGTCTTGGGTTATTCCTTCATCATCTTTCAACCAACATTCACATTCGGTGGCAAAGAAGAAAAGTGAGTTGGAAGATGATAAGGAAAAAGATAATGACAAGAAGGAGGCGACCCCCTTGGTAACCCAGGATAACCCCAAGAAAAGAAAATTGGACCAAACCCCTACCCATGATCATCTCAGCGATAACGCTGATTTGCCCCCCAACCCCACTGCGCCCACCTCCCCCCTGGAGATCCCCATTTCGTCCCCAGAAGAGATGATAGAAATTATGGTTGAAAAGGGAGGGGAGGCCATCAGGAAAAATAAGAGAAGAGCCTGGCGAAATTTCAATATGGATAGTGTTAGTTTGGGCATTGTTAGAGAACTTGCTAAAATCCAGGTGTTGGGGGATCTCGACTGTAGCACCCACTATGACGAGCTCCTTGACCCGACCCTTCTGGTTCTCTCTGACAATGCCTGTGAAACGGTTTCAACTTCCTCAACAATGCAAAGAACAACCTGATTGACAATTTCCACTCCATTAAGTGGCTTTTTCAGGAAATTGAGACTCTGAAGGACAGGTCCAACCAGACCAACAACAGGGGGAAGACAAGGATCATGAGGCCAGAGGCAGTAAAGACCAGGTGGGCAGCCAGGAAAAAGACAAAAGCAAGGACCCCAGTGACAATCAGGAGGACAGAATCACTCGGCTCGAGCAGAAGGTCCAAAGGCTGGATTTCGTACACCAGGTTGTGACTAAACAGATTGTGGAAACCCTCCATACCTTGAATGAAAACATTGTTAATCTGGGGAACTATCTGACCAATGCCGATCTTGTGGGGAACATGGAGCAGAGTACAGAGAATGGAACCAGCCGGGAGGATCCTTAGAAAGAGACTGGAATCCAGGAAAGCTAGGGGGACTAGATGCATTTCCCCCCCGCGACCTAGGAGGAGGAAGCCATCCAGAAGGAAAGCGACGCTATAGAAATCCTACAGGCAATGGAGAAGAAGGGGCACTAGTCTGCTCGCCAGGCTCTGTTCCTGGCCTTTGCTTCCCTGGTTTCGAGCCTTTTGTTTTTGGCCTTTTGAGGCTGTTTTTGTTTTTTCTGACTTTTTGCTTTTAAGTTGTTTATTGCTGTAAAACTTTGGGTTTTAGGATCCCTGTAAAACCTGTTTTCCAAATAAAAAACATTCACATTCAACATTAGGGTAGTATAACCCTCATCATAAGAAAAGGAGGGAGCTAAAAAATGCTAACAAAACTGTGAAATCATCTCCACCAGCAATAGAAATATTACAAATTTATTGAGGGATTCATCAATTGCAAATATTGGTAAGCAAATAGATTATTATGCCAAAATAAAATACACAAACTTCAAGTGGAATGAAGTTCAAAACACTCAACTCCCATCACAACTAATTCAATCACAAGAACATGGAAATCCTTAGTATTGGCATAACAAAAAAAAGACTAGAAGATGGAGAAAATATAAAACATTCTCATTCATCAACAATAGACAACCACATCACAAATTGGAAGCAAATAGGTTTTCTCTATGACACAAGGATTTGAGTAAACAAAATCTAGGGCAACATAAAAATCAAACTAATTAAGAATTTAGGAAACTTCGAGGTGGTAATAATTCCTCCCATTCGGGGTTATACCCCATACATACTAAAAAGGATGAATGGAAAATGGTATTCTCCAAAAGAAACCAAAGAAGGATGAAAAAAAATCATTTGGAAAATAAGACTAAGGTCCCATAAAGCATGGGAAATGCTAAGTTTGTGCTTTACACTAGTACATTTTGACTCATTTTGCAATGTCCAACTATCCAAATTTAGACACCTAGCCATCGCAAGATATCATCAAAGTTTTGGTGTCATAGATTGTGATGGGCACGACACCATCTAAATTTGGATGGCAATCTATCGCAAAATATACATAAGCCAAGACAAGATTAACGATGGCAAGATAATAGTTCTGACGGAATCTTGTCGCAAATGACCATCATTGTATCATCGAAAAGGTCGTTGATCATATAGTTTGCGACAGATATTGCACTAACCATGCTATATGACTTTTTGACAACTTTCTATTAGTCAAACAAACAATGTGCATTATGTGCATTATCTATGTTTCCATGTTTGGTACCTATTTCATTCTAGTTTTCAATTTTTTTAACAAAATGCCTATTTTCTATTTTGAACAAATTGCCTACATTTCAGACAAACTGGAGTCAGAGTTGACACAATTGTGAGAGCTTTGCACATATTGATGATTTATATTGGTTTTTTTTCTTTTGCATTGAATATTTATTGTTGGCATGTTTGTAAATAATGCTAAATTCGTAGAGTCTATTTGTGATATTAAGTTTTTACAATAATACTATGTTATTAATTTTAATTCAAACTTTGTTGCATAATTTATAATTGAGATGATGATCCATTTTTTAGAATCTATGATGCTATTCTTTATTTGATTATGCAAAAATTTTAATGTACTCTAAAATCTATTAAGAAAATAAAATAAAAATTAAACAATAAAGACAACTCTTAAAATATGATTGAAAATGTTGATCTAAAATTGGCACAGAACTTTCATAAATAATAATAAACATCATCTGAATAGGGTAAAATGATGTGAAGCCTTCTACCTAAACTGATCTTAAATAAAGTTGGAATGTTATACACTACAAAGAAAATAGTCTTGTACATTAAACTCTATTTTTTGTTTTAGTTTTAGGATCATTTATCCAAACAAAGCAATATTTCTTGTCTAGGAGCTTCACTATGTTTATGAAGCTTGTTCAAGGATATTCTATAAGCACATTAACAACATTCTATCTGAGTGAGTAGTTGGTTATTTATTTGGATATTATATTTAAATAATGAGCATATTTGATAATACAAATTGATAGATGTTCATTGTGGCATGAGAATGCAACTTCACTCTCTAGGTGAGAATCATGATGAGATTGATATGGAATTCATTGGAAATAGTTTGGAAAACCCATACATTTTGCCCACCAACATCTTCATTCAAGATTTTAGAAATAGGGAGCAACAATTTTCATTATGGTTCGACCCCACGACCAACTTTCAAAACTACACCATCCTTTGGATCCTGTGGCAGATCCTATACTAATCCCCAATCATCCATTCTCATTTTCCTCTGTTTATTCTAGACCATTTGTGTTGATGATTAGGTTCTTTGGTTCTTAAAATTATATTATAGTTCAAGCGCAACACTTTTAAGTTTCAGTTATTTGAATCATCTAAATAAATAAATAAATTAAAAGTGTATTGTTGAAATAGAATTTATAAATGAATGAACATGATTTAACTTGAACAACTTACACAAATTAAAATTCAAAATATATCACTCATGTCAATATTAGATAAAAAGTATTATTAATGTAAACAAGCATGGTGCATTAGGTTTATGGTAGATGGAAGGCTTGTAAGAGTGTATGGAAACCATGAAGAAGGGGTTCCATACATAAAGAAATCCATAAAAGTGTTGTCAAGCTTGTGGAACGGAGAAACATGGGCTACAAAAGTAGGGCGTGAGAAGATTGACTAGTCACATGCACCATTTGTGGCTTTCTTATCCAATTTCAAGCTGGCAGCCTACACAAACAGTACTGGTTAAGAAGCTAATGAACTATCAAATTGAAATGTGTCTATAGATTGTCACAAAAATGGAGGTGACAATATGACATGGGAAGCCTATATATTTGACAGTAACATTCAAGTGCTCAAAGCTGAAAATAATCCAACACTTGTTTTAAATAGTTGGAATTGATACAAAATGAAAAGAAGAATTTCAAATAAACATAGAGACTCATTCTAGGGTGGAATAAGATAAAATTTTGTGGGCAGATCATGAAAAAGGGGTGAAAAAAAACACCTCCAAAATTAGTACCAAAAATCATTGTACTCTACAACATTGTTGGTTATGGTTGGTGCAGGAGCACCGAGGATCTTAGGTAAGGTCTAAAGCAATTTTGGCTTGTACATGGTTCTAGCCAACCACCAAGGAATAAGGACTAAAAATAAAGTCCCAAGTGTGTTTGAGAGTCAATGTATATAGGTTGTTAGGTGTGTGAGGAGTTGGTGTCAATAAGTTGTCAATGTATTGACATTTGTGCTCCAATTGCTTGTAAAGACTCCAAGTTGGTCAAACGTTGACCTGACCTCGAGGAGAGTTGAAAATGTGTAGAAATAGATTGGAAAATGGATTTGGTCCAAAATAGATCCATTTGAATTGGGTTGAAGTCATGGAACATGGTAATGCAAAAATATTGCATTATTGCTCATGCCAACTTGACAACTTTGAAAAGTTGTCATGACAACTATGACAACTATGACAACTTTTGTCAAAACATATACAAACTCTCCAAATCAGTTGGAACCCATTCAAATAGTTTGTACGAGTGTAGAAGAGGTATATAAGACCAATCCTAATCAGAGGCAAGGGTTGGAAGGAATTTTTGTACGGAGTTGAAGTCTGAATGTAATAGAAAACGAAGTAAATCTATCACAATCTTCTTTGCAAGCCCATCTTTCGCATGACAATGGATTGAATGGGAACTCTGTGCAGCATGATATGATGGAGAATTTTGATTAGTTTCTTAGGTAGCAATTTGGTTTCAAGCTACTAATATTTGATAGGTGTATTAAAAATTTGTTTCAAGTTGCTCGTTCACTGTCCAAATAGGCTAAAATTGGTTCCATTTTAAAAGTACAAATCAGATTTTGATTTGGTAAATACTGATTTTTTATTTTTGCACATCTGATTTCTTATAAGATCTAAGTGGGCTGAAAGAAGTATCATGTTGGTGGGAAATATAAATCATTAAGTGCAGATTTCTTTTTGTTTTTGTTCCAAGATTAAATGACAGATAGAAAATCTGAAAATGTTTCTTGGAATTCGGTTGCATTGATTGAAATTTCTGATTTTAATCGTGGTTTGTAGCAGCAAATAGTGGGCTGCATATTACCACTGTGAGTAGACATTTCTTGGTAGAAACTTAAGAACAGATTTTATTACTAAATTTATGATTTGATTTGGGAGCTTTGACTACTTGGAATCAGTTCCTTGTGCCATTATGTTGAGTGGAGATTTTAGCATGATTAATTCTGATTTGTGTAGCACTGATCACATTTATGAGGCCTCCATATAAAATTGATTTAAAGAATTGGTTAGGGGGAATGGAGTATGATTATAAAGTCTTGGCGTTGATTAAAAAGTGAGTTGGGAAGTGATTTTGAATATGTGGATTGATATTTGATGGTGGAAATATATTTTTGAACTGAATGATAAAGACTTCTTTGTAATACACAAGCACCCATCTCAATGAATCAGTTTGGGTACTGATTCAAGAATAAGATATTTTGAATGTGCTTCTTTTGGGTTTAAAATTGATGAAGTTGCATATGGCCAAGATCTAGTTTTGTTTGTGAATCAAACCATATAGGAATGTAATTCTTCCTGTACATGCCGACCAAGTAGTGAGAATTTTGTGATACGTTGAATTAAAAAATGCATGTGGTGGAGTTTTATATAAGTTCGAGCACCAACTGTTTGATAAAATGTCGATGCAAAATTACAGCAGAAATAAGAGACCTTGTGTAAGCCAATTAAGCTAAATCTTTATGGAATTGAAGCATTTTAGTGCTTTATTTTGTGTCAGTAAAAACATTTATTGTTTCTCTTCATTATGGAAGTATGCTGATAGAATTAGTAGCATGTCAAGGGGTATTTTTGGTTCAGTGACATTGTAAAAGAAGCTTTAGTAAAATTTCAAGGTATGTGAATTCTTCTCCACATCAATGGCCACGTACAACTTATACTCTACAATATTGCTGGTTATGCTCATTGTCGCCTCATCTACTGGTAGGTTAGGAGGGGTATTTGTGGGTATTACCATAGGGATAGCAGGGAAAGACATGCTATCTATAATACAGATGGTGGCTTTACATCAAATACAAAAGTTCACTTAACCATAAATTTTACTTTAAAGGCACCTAGTCAAGAATATACTTGTGGCCCAACCTAGAAAGTCAAATCAAGTTTATTTTTATTTGCAGATGGTCATCGGTTCACTCATGCACTAATGGCATGGAATGTAACATGTATATACTCCTAATTTCTAGTCATTTTTCTACATAAACCATCAAGACACAAAACAATAACATGGAAGGCAAGAAAGAAATACACATTCAAAATTATGAGAAGATCATTTCTGTTAACAAGACCAGGATGATGGACTACAAAAACACTGAATTTTTTAAGGAAGCTCGAGCCTTGTGTTGGGATTCAAAATTGAAGCCTTAATTTTTAGTACCATTGAAAAAATCAAGCTCTATAAGCGCTTTTAATGCATATGTACCTGACTTTTTTTTGAGGCCTAAGAGGTGTTTAATGTTTCTAACACCTTGCATTCAATACATCTATGTGTCTCATGATGATAAACTGTTATTCCGAGCCATTTTGTGAAATTCCATTTTGAGCAATGTCCAAATCTGCATTTTGCCGAAGTGTCAAAAAATGATAGGAGGCCTTGTTTGCAATTAAATATCTCACACCTAGTAATGTTTCATGACTTGCCGCTTTGGGAGTGTTTAGTGTCCATACCAAAGAACCCATGTTTTAGATTGTGAGTCGTTTCAAATCTATTTGACTAGGTTTTGAATCCTTCAAAGTTGGTCATTAATTGTTGTCATGCTGATGCAAATTGCTTAGAATTCTGGGAGGCCCTGTTTGACTTGTTATAACTTTGACCGAGTTGACTAAAATAAAAAAATTCCTTTTGCATTGCATTCTAGATGTTAGAGACATGTTATATTTCAATTTTGAGCTTATGATAATCCATTTGATAAGTTTTCAAATGTGATTCTAAATGCAATTTGTAACTTTTTACTAGTGTCAAGAAATGTAGATTGGTTAGTACCTTTGTTTGTGATGTCATATCTCCGAATTCGTGCTAGGTGAGATCGAATGGATTGTATCGTTATGATCTACTCCGAAAATAATTTAAGTGTGCTAGTTTTAAAGTCTTGATGAATTCATCTACACAATTTCTCAGGTCAATTCCATTTGCAAAAAATACTTTTCTGCCAATGCTTTTAGTCTGCAAATTTTAAGTAGCCCACTTTGACCGCTCATCATTTTTTCTCTATTATTTGTCATAAGCCCTAATCTTAGATTTATGTTGTCCTCATGAAATGAACTAATGCCCCAGTTTCCGTGCCCCCAAGTGTTAGTCTGTCCAAATTTTGAAGCCAGATCCAAGCATGTTTTATGATTTTTTGACATGTTTTCTTGCAGGTAGTTCTGAGAGGGCAACTTAGACAGTCAATATCTTTTGACTAAGAATTCGTCATGAGATGGGATTCGAAAGAGTAAGAGTATGTGGAACAGAGAGTTAGTGTGTTTATTTTCAGAGCCTAGCCAGGTATTTTTATCAATTTTTAAAGCCGGTCAGAGCACCCTTTGTCACTAAATTGACATTTTGTAGAAAATGATAAAATGAGTTTTTGATGGTGTTTTAGTGCTCAAATTTGATATCAGTCAGTTGAGAAGATCTCAGTGGATTAATTCTAATAATCAGTTGTTTAAAAATAATTTTTTTTTAGTCAATACCCACTTTGGGTTCGGACTGATTCCATCAGACAAAAAGAAAATATATTGGGTGAAGGTGGATATGGAATTGTTTACAAGGGTCAACTTACAAATGGAACCATAGTTGCAGTGAAGAACTTTTTTTTTTGTTGCCTTGGAACTTTTAAGGTTTCTAAAATCAAGGTATCCATTGGAATTTCTTCCTGGAAGGATTGGAATACTAACACCCTACAAACAACAATCTTCATTGTTAAGGCAATGGGTTACAAAGGAGTTTGGACCTAGCATTGTTGGAGAAATTGAGTTTAATATTGTTGATAGTTTTCAAGGTCATGAAGTGCATATTCTTGTATTTTCAACTGTACGGGTTTCATCAGAAGATGTGGAAAGGCAAACTTCAAATACGGGTAGTATTGGATTCATCTCTGATGTCAGGTGGATGAATATTGCTTTGACATGAACCACACTTTCACTATGGATAATTGGACATGCTAGGAAATTGTAACAAAGCCCCCACTAGAAAGCTTTGCTCAAGAATGAAAAGGAAGGAATTTGCTTTTATCAATTCAGAAGCCATACAAATATATATTTTGTAATGCGCAGACTGGTTCTTTATTAAAAAAAATGTCACGCCAGTGACATTAGCATTGAACCAACATTGATAAAGAAAATGCACAATTTGAGTAATATTTCAGGAAAGCAATTAAGAAAGGGCATGAGTAAGCATGTTGTGGGTAGAGCCAAACAAATCAGGTGGAAGAGAGTTCACTTTTGAGACTAGCAAGGAACATGGAAAAACATGCACAGAGAAACATGTTTGGGAACTGGGAAAATGATCAACTACAGATAGAAGTAAATATGCCATTAGTTCTTTGGATGTATGGTAAAATAAGTAATGATTCAAAAGATAAAGCTAATGAAAACAATGGACAGAAAACACAAAATTGGAATTTTTCCGACATAAGTGATGTTATTGATAGAAACAAATCAACATTAGAAAGGACAGGGAAAAGTGATAGAAATACTAAACTAATCATGGAGAAAAATTGCTCTCTGGAAAGAGATAATAAAGCCTTTATACCTGATAAATCTAAACCATAGGCTAAAGGAATTTTAAAAGAAAGTGCCACAGTTAAAGAAAGACATATATTGGCAAAGAATAAACACAAGAAAAAGACTGTTAGAATAAGCATGAAAGCAAATCAATCTGTTATTTCTCATAGTGAATTAATTGAAACAAATGCATTACCAACAAAAAGAGAGTCATCATTGCACGAAAGCATTGGGATCCAAAATCTAGGAGAACCCAGCGGTGAGCTTCATGGACAGAATAAATCCAATGATACTTTACACCAAAAAGTCTGTCAAAGTTCTAAGGCCAATTATATTGAAATCTGTAAAAGGCAACGTGATGCAGTTGATGCCATTTTACCTGGGAGTTTTATTCCTTCTAAGTGACCTAATGTTACAGGGACAATATTACTGCCAAAATGCACCACTTCAGCCCAAGACAAATTAGAGATACAGAGTACAAGAAAATCTCCCTATCTCTCGTCTCATGAGGTTGGATGACTCTCATCACTCGATGGAAGTACAGGGAGGCTAGGGGGTAAAATGCCAATTTGGGTTGGAAGGAGAACATTTGGTCATGAGATGTCGAACCTGTGCCCTACTAATCTAAGGGACATGCACAATCCATAATTGTGTGCACTTCCATCATTTCATCATTCATTCTCATTTCATGCATTTCATGCTTTTTTGTTCATCATCAACAGCAAAAAGCTAAAGTTTCAACTCAAACTTCATCTTGTGAGAAGGCTGGCAAGAGAGTGCCTTCACTTGGAAAGAAGGGAAAACCACCAAGGCAGTGACAGAAGAGTAGAAGCCATAGTCGAGGCATCATAAAAATGAACCCTTAGCAGGGCAAGGCCACTTTGGAGTTGACTCACGGAAGGGACAAAGGCCGCAAGATGCACCAATGACACCCATTGCGTGTAGTGTGAGAAAGGAGAAACCATGGGCAGACGCCATGGAAGAAAGACTAGGAGTAGAAGGAAAATAGTTTGAGTCTTTTATCCCACATTCGCTAGGAAAAGACA
The DNA here is from genome assembly GCA_028749045.1 of Cupressus sempervirens. Taxonomy (NCBI): domain Eukaryota; kingdom Viridiplantae; phylum Streptophyta; class Pinopsida; order Cupressales; family Cupressaceae; genus Cupressus; species Cupressus sempervirens. The sequence continues at coordinate 708,624,950 of CM053787.1, forward strand.
TTTGTAATTTTTAAATACCTTTGCACTCCTTTCTAAAGTGTCCTAGAAGACACACGTGTTTTGGAAGTCACAGGCTATATGAAGGGGCCCATTTGGTTGGCTGATCAAAATGAGGTCAACAAATTTTGACTTAAGGCCCTTGCCAGAAAGTTGCCAGATTTTGGTGGTCGTCATGTCGCCATCAGAAAATGGGAGGATCTCGCCGGTAGCAACATGGCGACCTCCCAGTAAAATAGAAAACATAGTGGGTCATAGGTAGAATGACTCAACGTTGATGTGGTAGAACATTTGGCAGTGACGTGGTGGAATGAGTGAATCGAGTGTTGATAGGTGGTGATGTGGTATCATGTTCAGGCCAATCAAAACATGCCACGTGGTACACATTCGGTGCCCGAGTGGACTTAGGAGAAAAATTAAAGATTAATAAAATATTTTTGTTTTAATATTTTATTAACTAAGTGAAATGACCGTTCATATCAAAAATTTCATGGTTATAAATGTAAGACTTATAGTTTATACTATAGAGTTTTTAAATTTTAATTTTTTTTTTTGCATTTTAATGTGCAAAACTGGAGTTGAATGCCTAAAACTTTAAATGGCTGCCAGAGGGGCAAACTTGAACCAAAATATGGACTCCAATATACAATTGGAACCAGGAGGAGATGAATTTTCTAAATATGGGGTCAGAATTTGCACAGATGTTCAGTGGTTCATTCTATAAGTAGATTTGTATTTTTTGGGGCATTCTCAGTAGAATGGGTAGAATTCATCATTGAGCATCAAAATTGGTCGGAGGGTAGATACGAAAGTTTGTTGAAGCTTGAATGTGAAGAAAAATGATTTTAAAAGTTTTATCTTGCCTCTAGAGGTCATTTGACTAATTTTTTGCCTTTACCTTGATCTTAGATCTGGCATCAAATTAAATTATGTTTTTCCATCAAGTGCTATAGATATTTTATGCTTTTGAGAGGCAAAATGAATGATGATCTGATTTGCTAGTTGTAGAGAGAGATTAGAGAGATGTTTTTAACTTCTTGAGGAGGTTTTCCAAGTGGACACATGTCAGACATAGGAGAGATCCGAGAATTCATTCTCTTCTATATCATTCTCTTTCTTTCTCATTTTTAAGGGTTGGCAGTTTTCTCTGTGAAACTAGTAGGGTTCTAGTTTTTATTGTGAGACCAGGCTGTTGTTGGTTTTACTTCCTTTCTAATTGAGTAAAGCTCTAGCTGTGAAGGTCACACATCCATTCTTGTGCAAGTTTCATTTCATTTTCATGTATTGTTTCTCTGAGATAATGAAAATTGATGGCAGATCATGTGACATATCTTGAGTTTCATTTAGTGTTACTAGTTAATGTATTTAGTCTTTCCAAGGATAAATACAAAAGGGGATTTACAATAAACCATCTCTGTTCTCTTATTCTGTCTCCTAATTCTTCATATGCCGTTAACTTTGTGATTGAATGAATAAGGTTCATTTAATTTAAGACAACTTGGATGAGTTGTGTGTCAGAACTATTGTTGCTTTTAATTCAAGTAGTTAAGTGAATGCTTCAATGATTTGATAGGGTTTCTGGATGTATGGAGGGGATGCTAGTAAGAATGGATTTTGGGGATTTCAGTTGATAAACTTAATTGTAAGGTAATCAAGTTAGGTCATCCTGCTGGTAGTGACTCTATGTTGCAATTGATAAGGAACTTATCACTAAATTAGATGCAAGCTAAGATGAAGGTCATTTGCACAAATATTTTTAATTAAATCAATTCATCTTTTCATATTTTGTAGTGTGATGAAAGGAATTAACCCTCACTTGACTTATGAGTTCATAGGTTATGATTTGTAGCTATTTCATTCCTATGTTATTGCACAAGTATTGAAAGATATAAGGGTTTCATCTGCTGTTAATAGGTTTAGATTTTATGTTTTAGCACTGGTACCATATATTAGAACCTCAAGTTTTACCCGCCTAGGTCATACAGAGCTTGAAGCGAAGGAGTTATGTCTTATAGTTGGTCCAAGATTGGAGTCGAGTACATCCATCATAGGAATTTACTAGCCTTAGATGTATTGGTCTAGTTTCTTGGTTAATTTTAAATCTATCAAATTAGGAGCCAACACCTTGTACTAAGGGTTTGCATATCAGAAGGGTATCTTGAGCTGAAATCCATATCCAAAGAGATAGGTAAAAGATCAAGAGTTACAATAATTGAACACCAATTAAAATGTCCAACAATTATGACTATGCAATTATTTTTCAATAAGTAGAAACAAGAAATGAATTCATAAGAGAAAAACATACTTCTGAGATAACCAATCCATCAATATCATAGCCAGGTACAAAAAAATGTCATCCACTATTAGATTGCAAAAATCTATATCAATCTACAAGCTAAATGAACAGCAGGTCACCAAAATGTCCTAAATAAGAACTACCATTTATGTGGATAATGTTTGTACACAAAAAACCTCATGAGAGCCTCAATGTTAGACTATTAATATTGGGTGGGAAGAAACTAGCTTGTATGTCCCCATAGTTAAAGATTAGTAATAAGAATCGAGTAATGAAAAAACATAACAATTAAGAAAGCAATGGTAGACAAACATTATAGATCATCCCCTCCCCCCACCCCTCACAATTTATGCAGAAGTGTCATGTGAAATACTCCTCAGGGAACTACATGTCAACAAATGAAATACTCCTCAGGGAACTAAAAGTCAATAAATGAAATACTCAGTATAGATCATCCTCCCCCCCACCCCCCAATTTATGCAGAAGTCTCATGTGTGAAATACTCCTTAGGGAACTACATGTCAACAAATGAAGTACTCCTTAGGGAACTGAATGTCAATAAATGAAATACTCCTTAGTTGTATTGATGAAAACTCTTATAGTGATAAAATCTCACTCAATGTATGTACACAAAAAAAACTTTCTTCATTGGGTGATAAAATATACTTGAAAATTAATAATATAATTATTCATATGTAATTGGCCTCCTAGCCCCAGGTTGATTGTTTGGATTTTACATAATGTTTGGTTGAAGATGTTGTAGATGTGTGGATTTATACTGTACAAGCATCAAAGTTTAGATTTCCAAGGTGAAAAACTAATAAGAATTCAATCCTAGTAAAGAAACCTTGATGAGGATGACACAAGGCACTATCTCTTATGAATCCATAAAGATAAGCTAAGTTCTATACATGTAGATCGTAAGAAAAATGAAACCAAAACATTACTAGTCAAATCTAATGTACACAAGTTTCTTGCATTGCTTTAAAAAGATGCTTCAATGGAAGAGAATGTCAAAGTGTTGCAAGCATAAGGTGCAACACTTGGGATTGGAAAATTGTGAGAAACTGATGACCTATCAATGACTTCAGCCACAGGGATCCTTATCGAGCTTCACTTTGTTTTGAGAATAGTTTAATATTCTCTACTAAACAGGGCCAACCATGTGAAGATGGAAGCTCATTTGGACCCACCCCCCACCCTAAGATGACTTTGAATTCCCTGTTAATATCAAAGTACATTCATTCACTCTTTCATCCATTAATAAAATGTAACATTCATTAATTATCACATGATATTATTCATTAACACATAAGATTCATTAACATGCAACACTCATCAATATTCATAAATATATTATATAATTCATGAATGTTCATTAACACATAATTAAATTCATAGAGACATAAAAATCAATCATTATCAATTAAGTTGCATAAATAACAATCACTTATTTTTCTTCTTTGATATATTTTTTGAATGCCTAAAATCTCAAAGAGGAACATCCATGCCATCATCATCATTCCCCCCTCATCAATCCTTCTTTTTGGCTCTGCTCGTTATCTTAATTGCACATGCCTGGTGCTTTGCCAATGATGCAAAGGGGGGCCCTCTACAATAAAAAACAAAAGTGTTAAATTAAAAACATTATCTTATAATTGTTACAAGCATTTCAATACCGTAAAGAACATAACCGCGATGATCTTTACCTGATCCAACCACATCATCTTGTCTTGCATCCTAAACCTCAACATGCTCATCATGAACAATTATTCTACATCCTCTATATCTTCAATAAAAATGTGTCATTAATCCAAATACCTACCGCAAATACATTTGTATTACTGCACCAATTTGAATAGAAAATTTATACCTCGACCATTGTGATGTACATCTTAACCACCACCTTCTATTAGAATGTTTACTGAGAGGGGGGTGAATCAGTTACTCAAGGTCCATAAGTACCACTTGAACAATGAAAAATTAAACATTTACTGTCCTACTTATCATATTCTATCTCGGTCTCTACTGTATGCTGATAAACAAAATTACTAGTAGTTTGCTGTTTTAAGATAACATACTTGTTGAATGTAAAACACCACAAAACATTTAGCACAAGTTTGACACTAGGATTTAATGTGGAAACCCAATTTGGGAAAAACCACCAGCAATATGTTACCACTTTTTCACTCTTTTGAAGTGAGCTCTATTAGGAGCCAACCCTGATAAAGGTTATAATACACACTGTTAAATGTGACTTGGTCAGAGGATTTAATCATCCTACTAGGATTGGCCTTGTTAGAGGGATTTGATCATTCCATATAAAATTTCACCTTGCTAAAGGATTTACATAGACTGTCAAGTCCTTTAATAACTTTTAGGTCAACCTTTGAATAATAGGATTTCAACACAAGTTATTTACAATCATTAGAAAGAAAATAATAGGGTTTGATCTGTATGATTAAAACTCACTTTGCATTTTCAGATCACTATTTGGTTCTTGTGTTGATTCTCTAATAAGCCTTTTTATCACCTCTATCTCTAATTCACTTGGCAATCCTTTAAGCAATCACCCTTCTCTTCACAACAAACTTAAGCCTTCTGCTTAGATTCACTTATCAGCTTCAGCAACTTTGTTCCCTCTTACTAAAAACATACACAGATTCCTTTCTTTGTTCTCATCATCGCATATCTCATTCATGCTCTTCTGATTGCTTTCTATGTATACTCTTAAATTTTATCTCTGTACCTCCTTAAATAGGTAATTCTGGTCTTTTGTCATTTTCATGATCACCATAGATCTTAGGGTTTACAATTCAATCCAAGAGATTCATTATATCTATTCATCTTCTTCTTTTCTATAAACTTCTCATCCATCGAATTTGATCTTAAGTATCATACCTAATCCTCTACTTGAAGTAAATGATCCAAATCATCAATCTTATATTCAACACTCTTTCCATATCCTAAGAAATCAACTAAGTTGGCTAGAAATTATGATTCCTTATACGCATTCAAAATATTGTCACTTGGCCATCACTCAGTTTTGGCACTCGGTCATCACTAAATTTCTCAGTCATTGTAGAGCTCTTGGCTTGGCATCAACTATCTTGCCCGGGCAATACTGATGCTTGATCAACACTAGATTTACTTAGCTTGTATTGTGGCTCAATTGACACTAGCATTACTCGGCATTCCTTAATCTTTTACTCTATTGCCTGGTCAAGCTTTATATCAATGATATATTTTGACTTATAATGTAAAGACTTGAGCATCAACATGATATAAACAATCACTTTGTCTTATCAAAGTCTAACTAGTCAAATGTCCATTGTAATTTCCTTTTCATAACTCAACTTTTCCTCTAGGTGCTTTTGTTATAAACAAACTCTCAAATCTTCTTCATCAATCAAATAGATATGACATTTAGATTAGATAACAACATGTCTCATTCGTAGATTTGGCATCAATGACAAAACAACAATTGTTCCAATTGTAGTTTTCAACACCTTAATCATGCTTGGGTGGTGTACCAAGATTGGTAGACTACATTCCAATGTCATGTGCATTGTTATCATTATTTTCTTACTAAAACACATATACTTACTTTATATTGGAACTTAACATCAAATACACTAATTGGTAAAGTATTCAATTTGAAATAAAAATAATTTTCCTTACTTACCGTGATGGATCCATCAGTGGAATTTTGCACACTAATTTCTTAAAACTGTTCAGTCAGGACTTGATAGCCTTATTTGAAGCTTATTTTCTTGTCCTCTACTATGAGCTTTTTTTTTGAACTCTGAGCCCTACATTTTTTCTTATTATTGTGAAATTTTATCGTGGCATTTCATCAAAACCAAATTCATGATTGCAATTTATAAATATTTGCATGCAATTTTTTATTTACTAATACTTACAACTCATGGAACAGGTTTTGAATATCCACCCGAGCCAAGCTTGTGTTGTTTGTGCTTATCTAATCTTGCATGTGTTGCCTTTGATGTGACAGGCAATCTATGCAAAGTTTGAAATATGTTAGATCATATAAATATATAGATTATTTAGTACATAAGTACATTCTTAACAATATCACATACCTTCTTTTCCCATCTTTTAGTACATGTCCTTTATGTCTTTAGCTTCTCTCCCCGACATCCAAAATAAGATTTTTCCACTCTAAATTAGGAATATAGGGGGTCAATGGTAATTAGGGTTTTTTTTTTAAATTAGACATATAGTGATCCCTTAAATACCTCAAAGAAGACCCTGCTTTCTCAAGGAGCTTAATTTTATGAAATGCAGGAGGTCCAAAACAATTTGTCATACTATCAAGAAGACCATCCTTTAACTTTGAATCTTGGAGATTTCATCTTTTAAGAAGAAAAAAAAACCTATTAGATTCATAAATGGATCAAAGGAAAATAATTTTATTAATGATATGAAATCAAAATAATGAATTGAAGTTTTAGTTCAGATATAATGTTCCACCCTGTACGCATGGTGGGTCCCAATATACACAAGCACTCATCGTTAAGTTTTTCATAATAAATATTATTGCCTACAAAATAATCATGGGATCATTAGTTATTGCATTAGATTACGAGTATAAGATTGTATAGTAAAATAAATGACCAATCTTTAAAGTACCTAGAAGTTGGGATACTTTCAAGGAAAATCCATATTCATCACTTACGATCAAGTCATAATCATTCACCATTCCTGTACAATGAATACAGGTACATCTAGGATATCCCTCATCATGTGTATCATCTCCTACTACATACACAAAATCCAATATTATGAAATGCCCCCAAGAAATAATACTTAAGGGAAATATAGACATAAAAAATGACAGAGAAAGCGAGGGACCTATGTACTAATAGGTGGTGCAATAGCATATGTACCCATTCTTTGTGTTGTTGACATTGCAATTGACAATACAATTGGAGTCTTGTTCCTCATTGAAAGTGGTGTCACCATAGGATCATTAACAGTTGCTAAAGAATAAAATTGTTAGAGCATAAAAAAACATGGACTAGCATGGACAAGATTTTTGTAGTGTAAAAAAAAGAGAACATTTATTCAGTGGAAAACACAAGTAGGGGATAGAACATGCAATATACCTGAACCACCTAAAGCACCCTCATTAGGGCCTTGTTGAGGTACATAATCAAACATAATAGCCTATAAAAACACCATGTCCAAATTTTAGTTAATGACATAAAATAGTATAATATTAAAACCATTATTGAACTTTTGTTATAATTAAAAAATACATTAATACTTACTCTATAATTTTCAGCCTTGTGCATTAATTTAGACAATCTATTGTGTGACTCAGGGATTCGAGGGTATGTAGATACCATTCGATCCAATTTTTTTCCAATGTTACGGTGGACCTTTTGAATTGCAGATCTAAGGTTAGTGGCTGATGCAAAATCAATAGGGAATGGATCCTCCTCACGAGACTCCTCCTCAAGGACTGTAGGTTCTTTTTAATTTCTCTGACCAACATCCGTATGTGATAACAATATTATTAGCACTTTTAAAATTACTCCAAAACATTTAGTAAAGGAAAACAAATAATAAAAAATACTATTTGGATTTTTCTCATATCTAATTTGTACAATAATAATGAAGTTTACCTTCTAGTAAGAAGAACTGCATGGAGGATCATCGTTGTCATGTTTATGTGGCTGCTCCATATTGTAGCCCTATGTTTCAACAAAGTTTCATTATGACATGTTAAAACACGTGTTGTTATTCTAAGTTATGTTGAATAATAAAAAATTATAAGAGAGTTTCAATTAAAAGAAGTGATAATTAGACTATACAATAACTCTATATGACTCATTTGTTTCCTTCTTAGAAGATTTTAAATAATGTACAAGTTCATTTTACTATTTCATACCAAAATATGAGTCTACAAGAAAATCCAAATATTTATGAAAAAACAAGTGCTATTATGCTCAACTATCTTGAATGATACTAATAGTTTATAGTATAGGAAGAGAGTATCATATGTTAGTAGAACCATTGCTTTAAATGGTGCATAGTACTTACCACTCCAACCATGATAGCGACTTTGTTTTTATCTATGCGATTCAAGTTGTAATCGATGAGGAACTCTTCCCCTACATGTATTAATTTTACCACACATACAAATACATGATTTCTCTCATGTGCCTAATATATGCAATTGGGTTTCTTAATAGTCAACACAGGTTGCATACTATTTATAAAGCCTACGATATTCCTTGATGCTTTTCCCCCCATTAATGTATATAGATATTCTTTTACTTTGTTCATTTTCTTTCTATTGTATATAATTTGTAGAGAGTGCATACCTACACATACTTTTTAATGTATAACAATCTACATCCAACTACTATAATCATAACAAGGTGTGGTATACTCCATCAATTTGACAACTTTGTTGTAAGATACATTTATATCATCCACAAAAAATAGGCCCAATCCATGTAATGATGATAGTGCTATGCAATATGTCCTATCCCTAACACAAAAATTATTATTTATTGGAGAATTTCCTTTGTGACCCATAGTTTCTGTAGATGTTGGTACCTAAATGGCACCTTAGAATTGCCTTTTCTCTCATCATCATAAGAACATGATCCCCCTTGAGCAAGGAAAAAATAATGTGTTTATTGAATTTATTCCTAATTTTTTGACCTCTAGTAGATCTCCCTAATTTATACCTACTAAATGTCTCAATTTCTTCTTCCATTCCTATATTTTCCTTGCTCGAGGAAGACACATTTGACAAACAACTATTTTTTGGTACCTACACTCAATGAAATGAGAGAGATAGCTAGAACGAGAGATATATTTTACAAATGGTAAAATATATTAATATCTATAGGTTGTATTGACTTATGCCTAATGATCCATGAGATTGCATGGGATTCTCATGAAGGGGGTTCATGCTCCTGCATATGTAATTCAATTGTCTTACATTAGCTAAAAAAGTCATGATACATATATACAAAATTTCATAGTAGACAATATCAACAATATGCTATCATCATAATCATATGTAACATGAAATTTTCACAAAAAATAAATACATATGTATTACATCTACCATAAGCATCACATACAAATTAAAAAGACTAAATGGTACATCACAAATTAATCACATAATTGTACATTTCTATCAGGCAATCAATATTAAATAGCATAAGCATTGATCACATAACTATACATTTGGATCAAGAAATCAATATTAAATAAGAAAAGAATTGATCACATAATTGTACATTTTATTCATGTCATTGATCTTCTTCTTCATCCACCTCATCATCATAATCATCATCATCATCATAGTCATCATCATCATCATCATCATCATCATCATCATCATCATCATCATCATCATCATCGTTGTCATCATCATCATCATCATCATCATCATCATCATCATCATCATTAGTAGGAGCATCATCATCATCATCATCTTAGTGAGTAGGAGCATCATCAACATCATCTTCTTCTTCAAGAAAATTTACATCAGGAACATTATCAACTAACTCTCGATCATGATCATAATTATCTACATCATCTTCTACTTCTTCTTCATCATTATCTTGTTCTTCCATCACATTATACTTCATCAGCCTTCCTCTTGGATCAAGTCTAACAAAAAATGACCATCCCTATTTATGTGGAACCTCTGAGTAAAATTCCTGCTCACATTGGCTTGGAAGAACATAGGGCTAATCCTCAACTGGCTCAAATAACATTTTATTAATCATTGGAAATCTATTGTCATGTTCAATAATAGTTCTATCAAGATCATTTTGATTAAGTTATAGCCTATACCATTTAATGATGAAGATAAATGATTTGAAAAAATTAAATTTGCACTCAAGTATATCTTCAAAAATTCCATAGTATTAAAATTTTGAGACTCTCAAGGATGTAAGTCATTTCTAGATGAAATTTTAGTCACCTAAAATACTGCATTTATCCCAAAATCACAAGTTTTCTTCATGTTGTAATCACCTAAAAAGGGTCATCTAGACTATTAGCTCCCTTCTCAACATTTTGGCTAATTTAATTAATCATTTACCTAGACCAAATTGCCAATAATCAATTAATTTGATTATAACCTATAGTTTGACTATGCTATCCTAAGTCCATTATTTGATTAAAAGAACATATCCTCTTTTAATTAAATAAAATCCCCCTTTCTTCTAACCCACTAAAAGTGCACACATAAAGTCCCTTTTCTATTTTACAAATTAAAAGAAAAAGGCTTTGTGACTTTTGTCTTATATGTGAAGTCAACTTATATTTTATTGGTTGACTTGTGTGTGCACATGGATCACTCTTATTTTCAAACTCCACTTTTGATCTTCCATCATCTTAACCTTGATCTCCATTATCTGTATGCCTTAAAAGAAAGAGCTCTCCCCTTGTCAAAGGATTCATCTATCTTTTGAGTATTGTTGTGCTATAGGTTTTCTAATAGGTTTCCTTGGCACTTTGTGGAGAACTTCTCATTCCTTGTCTCATTCTATCATCACCATTGCATATTAGTTTAGAAGCATCTTGCATGGTAGTTTAGTTCTTCTTGCAATAGTCTAGCTTACATAGCATAGTTAGTTTGGATGTTGTAATACTCTCATCTTGTTAACATAGCTGCACTTTGCATTTCATATTAGCTTGCTTCATATTTGCATTGTATTTTGAGAGTTCTTATTGTAGAAACTTGCATTCTTGCTCTTGTCTCAAAGAACCTCCCGTTGCATGGTTTACTAGCAAGAGGAGTATCTCTAAGGCCTAGCTAAGAGCCTTCTTAGTTTCGAATCATACTCTCTTGCACTCTGTGGAAAGGGCACTCTAAGCCAACATCCAAGCATTCCAAACTCATGGAATCACTTGGATATAATGGTTTAGAGTGTGTCACAAATAGAGTGTACATTATCTCAGAGTGGCTACCCACTAGTGGTATGCTATAACACATGTAATCCAGCTCCCAAGAGTCAAACCATCTATGACAATCTCGATATAGCTACCACACAAATGCTGTCATCTCATAAAAATCCACCTATAATATGTGACATCGCCACTATGGGTCTATGGTACAAACCTTGTGTATCCAAAAATGTAGGTCTGGCTATGTTCCCATGGTCGAACCCATAGTTAGATGACAACAATGTTCTTCCAAACCCATATCTGCCCTAGCATTGCTATGCATGCCCAAGAGTGACCATCATGATATACTATCTCATGTAGCTTGTGGTACATATCAACAAGTATGGCTGGTCCCCATGCCATCCTATGAGGCCGTGTAATTGGATTTGTCACCAGTTTACCCCATCCCAGTGGGAAGCCCTTTTGGCCCCTATCAGTAACCAGAACCTATGCTACTAACAAACATAACAAACTTGGCAGTGGGTAATCAGTGCCATACTCATCAATGAGTCACTCCCAACTTAGATGGTGGTCTAGGATTGTAACATCCTAGAATATCTCTTGCATCACTGCCATCCCCTCTGTTGGGTTTTGATCATAGGACACCTATGACATATAATCACACCTTGCATCAACATACCTCACTTGGATATCACAAATTTGAAAAAGAAAAATAATGATCAAACTTAGAACTCACCAGATCACCATGGCAGAGTACTCAAAGGATGCGACACACATCCTCCAAACTAATGGTCACCTCTCTAGTAGGCAAGTGGAAGGTGTTGTGCTCACTATGCCATCTCTTGTCTATCATAATCAACAACCTATGGTTCACCCATATATGGGGCATCCACATGACCCACCTTAACCCCATGCTTGTTATGGTTGCCCTCTCAACATCATTAAGGTACTCTGATATCCAAAACCCCACAAATTTGGGGGCTCTGATGTGAAGGGTTAGGAACACCATCTGCAATGCAAGATAATAAAATATTAGCACAATTCAACAAACATGTAAAATCCAACAAAAAAATACAAAAAATATACTATGCAACATTTCTTCCTATAATCAGGCGACATAATTCATTGATTAAATGTCATGTGATGTTTCTCAAAATACCTAGGTGATACATTTTTTTGGGGTAACTTTTCACATTGGTCCGTATGACATTTGGGCATGTCTCATATGACACAACTCAAACATTTGTGTGATACTTTTTTTGATACAAAGTATTGCACAATATTTTTTAAAATAGCTGTGCAATACTTTTTAAAATATCACACGATATTCCATATAAAACTCCTAAAACATGCTAAAAAAGCTCATAAATGCTCAAAAAAGTGACAAAAAGTTGAAAACTTACTGGTGCCTCATAGTCGGCAGGCTGGTTGTGCAACTGACTACGCTCAAAATGGTGTTGGTGAGTCAGAATGTTTGCCAAAGCCATGATGCTCTCTTGACCACTCACAAGTTCTCAAAAATCAAAAAAAGACAAAATGATTTGAAAATGACACTTGGACCCCTTATATAGCCTTCTGACCTAATTTTGACCCATTTTTCAAACTCCTCTAAATTCTACGAAAATTGCACCCTTGGCTAATTTCAACCTCGTAGATCCATTTTCAGGATCAAAATTTGAGTTAATCTTGATAGTCAAAATTGCATTTTAAAATTCTACCTTCTTCCATGTAGTTGGCTAACCTCTTGAGGTCTAATCTTGAAATCATTATTGGGGCATCTTCATTTCTTGATCATTTATACACTTTATATCTACTCTAATTCATATTTTCATGTCTAAAATCACCTTTCTACTTGATTTGACCTAATTTTCATGCTTTATCCCTTATGGTCAACTCTGGTCAAACTAAGGCATCCCATCATTTCCTTATGGTGACTCTTTGGTCTTAATCATCTATCTATCATCTTGGACACTACTATATCTCAATTTTCTCATATCTAGCTCATTTTTGCATCTCTGTTACCTCATTTCAATTTTGTTCCGAGGGGGCAGAAATACTCTATCATCGCTTGCTACAACTATCTATTTCTTAGGAGCATATGTTTTATCTTTTCATTTTCTCTTGATCTATTCTTCTTGAATTCTGACATCATCTCTTTCCTAGTATTCAGTACTATCACTATTAGGCTATACATTCAGGATTTGCTATCTCTTTCTGCATTTCATTCTTTATAATCATATATCTATATCTATTGTTGCTTACTTGGCTTATGTTTTCTTTGACGTAATGTGTTCCTAGATCGATCATGCATTACTCAAGAAGGAGCAAATTTAATCACCTAAAAATGGTCATCTAGACTATTAGCCCCCTTCTCAACATTTTGGCTAATTTAATTAATTATTTACCTAGACTAAATTGCCAATAATCAATTAATTTGATTATAATCTATAGTTTGACCATGCTATCCTAAGTCCATTATTTGATTAAAAGAACATGTCCCCTTTTACTTAAATAAAATCCCCTTTTCTTCTAACCCACTTAAAGTGCACACATAAAGTCCTTTTTCTATTTTACAAATTAAAAGAAAAGGCTTTGTGACTTTTATCTAATATGGGAAGTCAACTTATATTTTATTGGTCGACTTGTGTGTGCACATGGATCATTCCTATTTTCAAACTCCACCCTTGATCTTCCATCATATTGACCTTGATCTCCACCGTCCATATGGCTTTAAAAGAAAGAACTCTCCCATTGTTAAAGGATCCCACCATCTTTTGAGTATTGTTATGCTGCAAGTTTTTTAACAGGTTTCCTTGGATCTTTGTGGAGAACTTGTCATTCCTTGTCTCATTCTATCATCATCATTGCATATTAGTTTAGAAGCATCTTGCATGGTAGTTTAGTTCTTTTTGCAATAGTCTAGCTCACATAGCATTGTATATTGTAATACTCTCATCTTGTTAACATAGTTGCACTTTGCATTTCATATTAGCTTACTTCATATTTGCATTGCATTTTGAGAGTTCTCATTGTAGACACTTGCATTCTTTCTCTTGTCTCAAAGAACCTCCCATTGCATGGTTTACTAGCAAGAAGAGTATCTCTAAGGCTCAACTGAGAGCCTTCTTATTTTTGAATCATACTCTCTTGCACTTCGTGGATAGGGAGCTTTAAGCTGACATCCAAGCATTTCAAACTCATGCAATCACTTGGATAGAATGGTTTAGAGTATGACACAAATTGAGTGTACATGTTTCATTGAACTTTTTGATACAAAATTCATAACCATAGCATAACATAGCCTCGTGGTGTTTCACCTACAATAATATGTCAAACATGTAAAAAATATTGCATTATGAATTGATAAACATACAGGTGATTAAAAAATTTATACGTACCTAGAATTCTCTTAACCCATATGCTAAATCTATTCCCCTTTGTGCAACATTAGAATCCCCATAATGATGAGCTTCTTTAACCAATGAAGACACACCTTCCCATGTTGATCTGCAAGAAGAATGTTGACATCGTTCAATCCATACTATCATCCAATCTTGATTATTTGCAATATATAAATGTAGTGCATCCCACTCTTTAGTAGTTGTATACAAAATAAATAGATGACTCACAACATTTTTATTTTGAAGATTAAGAATTAATTAGCTATAAAAAAATCTTATAATTTATTACCTTTCACTTTCCTCAATCTACCTCTCCCCACCAAGTACTCCCCTTCAAATTTTTTAATGGAGTCGGTATCCCAAATGCAATCTATATGGGCCTTTGTTGCAAAATTAAGAAGATACTAAGTAACATAAACCATAATCTAGTATACCACATATCCCTCCACCATAGAACCCTTAGGATGTGTTCTTTGTTGAACCAAGAACTTTCAAATTTTAAGTGCCTCTCAACCATCCACATTGACCTAGTCTATACAGGTCCACACAATTCAATATCCTCAAGTTGTTGTCTGAGGTAGTGCTCTTTGTGCATTGAAAAAGTTGAAGGTAGACACTTTTTCATTTCACACATTAGATGAAGAATTATTCTATTCCAATATTTTATATCTTCTTTATCAATTTCTTTAGATGACAACCACCTACAAGAGGTTCAAGACACAAAAATATATAAATACAAAACTTTGTAATATATTACACACCAAGAAAGAAAATTGAGATTATAATAAATATATACAAAAATTTGAATAGATATCATTGCTTACCTCATGTATTTTCCAAGAGCATATATCACTTGTTTGATGTTATTATCGAAGTTCTCTAGGAGAGATAGGGGTAGCACATACTGCAACAATTTTAAACTGATTATTTCATTCTTTTCTAACATAATGTAATAAAAACCACATATATTGTAAATACTAAATAACACAACTTACCTTGATGACAGTATGCCAATTGTATGTTTTTCAAACCTGACCGAAATTCACTTTTATTTGATATGAGATTGTTTATATTTACAACAAATCCTATGGGAAATTGAATTTTTTGTATGACTTATTTTATGGCATTACTTTGCTGCTCCATTAATAACCATGGAAGGACACTTATATTAATTTGGTCTCCATTGCTATTTGATTTAATGAAACTTTTCATTGCATGATTGGATTCATGAATGCCACCGTTAATTTTGATAGTTTTTTCTTCGTCACACCTTCTATCCAATATTTTCCACAATGTCTCTATTATATTCTTTCCAATATTCATAGTATCAAACAAATGCACAATTTGTAGTTTCCTATAGTAGGGCAACCTACTAACTATCCCTTTGGAAGGTTCTTAGTGATGTCATGATAACCTTCTTGATCATAAATTACACAATCAACAAACAAAACACAACATAAATATATAAATTCAAAACATAAACCATTAGGCAAAATGACATTACTTTGACAATTAGTTCTTTTATAATTCAACTTCCATAGGCAAGGTGTCATCCTTCATGGCTTTTTTGTAGTCTCTTCTTTCCCATTGAAAAGATTTTTTTCAGTAGTTTGATACTTATGATTTATGTGAAGGAAGTGCCTACACTCATCAAAGACTTTCTTTCTTAAACTTTTTGAATGATGAGATTTCATCTTTGGACCAAACAATGGACATGCCAATTTTCCCTTTGTTTGAAGACCTACAATATAGTGATACAATAAGGTTAAATATGTCAATTTTTATAATTAGAATTATCAT
This sequence comes from Cupressus sempervirens, assembly GCA_028749045.1. Lineage (NCBI taxonomy): Eukaryota > Viridiplantae > Streptophyta > Pinopsida > Cupressales > Cupressaceae > Cupressus > Cupressus sempervirens. The sequence continues at coordinate 708,641,351 of CM053787.1, forward strand.
GCTCATGCAACTTGAATTCACCATAACATACTACAAAAATGTGTTAACCTTGGGGTATCATGGATTGTCCATACAAGAATTACATGGAATTGAAATTATCTTTATCCAATTGGTCTAGAGATGTCATACATAGTGACACCATTCCATAGCTCTAGCAAATCATCAATAAGAGACTCAATATATACATGCATATATTTAACTTGGTACTTACCTAGTTGAATGAACAACAACATTAGATAATTATTGTGACTATTTTACTACAAGACTTATAGTTAAATGTAGATAAATATTAAATGATAAAATAATTGGAACAATAATTTCCAACATAATTTTCTCCCTCTTTATTAAAATTTGTGGAGGAATGTTATTGTTGATAACAAAAACATGCCACACCATGTAAATAGATATCTGATCTCCAAATGGATTGACACCATTTGCTACTATTGAAATCCTGAGATTCTTCTTTAAAGTGTGGCCACTTTTCCTCTATGTCCATAAATTCCAAACCATCTATAGGCATTCTAATAATGTCATGCTGACCTTTATTGTGTGCATGGTAATCCATAAATTGTACCAAATGTGGAATAATGGGGATGTAGTGGAGAACCTTACGAGGTAACTTTTTTTGTTATTTGATCTAGTTGATATTTTCTTGTATGATATTGAGGGCATTATGTTGAAAATTTATGTTCTTTATGATAAATAATATAATCATTGGAACAAGCATATATTGTTTGATACTCCATTCCAATGTCTTTCATAGTGGTACATAAAACTCAATATGAGCAAGGGAGAATATTTTATGGTGGTAACAAAAATCCACTTATTAATCTACCGAGAAAAAATATAAGTCATTAGTATAAACAATAGTAATGGTACATGTTTCACCTTTTAATGACTACAATGACATATATAATATACCTTAGCATACATGACATTGTTATGTTGGATAAACCATTCATAACCTTTAAATTCACCAACAAGAATACATTAGAGAGAAGAGTTGTTTGGGAGCCTTCATAAAGGGCCATGTTTTCCTTCTAACGTAGAGGTTTATCATGTATGGCATCAACATCATCTTGATCATCATTATCAATTGCGCTAGTACCAAATGTGTCATGGATCAATGTATTTGTACCATCATCCTCAAATGTATTTTTTGATGCATGATCATCAACTTCAATGGGTTCATGATCTTCAACTTCATTATTCACACCTCCATGTTCCTCCACTTCCAAAGCCATATTCTCTGGGATAAGGTGGTCCATATCACGTACTACCCTAAGGAGATTAACCTATATAAAAATGATGAACATAAATAAACCATGATCACGATCTCTTGATCAAGTGATTTCATATGTATATTAATTTTTAAAACAATAAAATGAACAACTTACCAATGGATGATAATCCCTTCAATGTGACCATTGTCCCTACAATGTCTCTTAGCTATTTTGATTTTGAGTCCTTTAGTATTTAAGCCCTTACAATACCTATAGGGACAATAACATTTGTCATCACCTTCTCTTTGAAATTTAGACCACAATATAGAGATTGTATCCCTATTTTGATCTAATTCACTCATATTAGTTAACATAATCCTTCTTCACAATATCTTATGCTTGCACCCTTTTTCAATTGGTTGTACTTGCTAGATCTATCATTAATAACCATTTCACCATATGTACTAACATTTGATCTATCATTGAAAATACAACTAAAAAATTAAATTATAGATACTCAGATGGTGAAATAAAATTACGAAATATTAAACTCACATACCCTCTTGTTGATAATGAAAAATAATGGACATGAAACAACCACACCATGTCATGTATTCCAATTTTGGTAACATAAGAAAAATAAAAAAAATCATTGTAAAAAAATGCAATACAATTTTTATTTTCCAGCATTCAATTCATACAAAATTCATCCACTATTTCTCTAATAACAATACAAAGATCTCCACCTGCTGCTATGATTAAATAGGGATGTGATGTTCACCTTCAATATTTATTAGAGCCCTATGTATCTTCACTTTTGATTCCATGTAGTCCATGCATGCTTTCATTTCTATTATCTAATTAGAAGTTAGAGGCTGATGTAGCTCTTGGAGAAGTAAAGCAAGGCCTAATAGTTTGTTGATGTAAATTTTATTTTTGCTTCTAGAGATGTGTGATGGAAAAAATCCATGTTGATCAATATTCTTACGTGGGGAGCCATTCTTGTATAGAAAATTGTAGTTATTGTACTCAACAAGGAGACAACTTAAGCTTATGAAAAAAATGGCTTTCAGTGTGTACAAACTAGTGCTTTTGTTGCAGAGATCATGGGAGGTAAGAGGAAACAGGTCGACTTCCTAGCTACATGAATTGGAAGAAGAAAACCGAGGTGTGGGATATCCTTATGCGTGGAAATTTTATTGGTTACATAGAGAGACTCAAAGGTAACAACCTAGCTATTACACACCATTTTGTGAAATCTTGGAAGGATGGTTTTGTTATGGTTGGGAACTAGAGGCTGGAGGTTACGAAAGAAATCATTGCGGAGGCTACGGGTTTGGAGTTGGATGGGATGAATTTCTACAGGGAAAGGAAGATCTTAGATAAGGTGATTGATGAATTTGCCAAGATCGAACAAGAAAGAAATCGACTGGTTAAAATAGGTACTTCTTATTTTAACCCAACTTCTGTGTCTCATCTGTGGCGGTTTGTCTTCTATGTTATTATGGAATATCTGACTTTGGATGGAAGATATACAAAACTATATGGTTACCATTTTGTGTTGGCAAATCATTTTCATCATGACATTAGGGTAAATTTTCCTTCATACCTTTTGCAATCTCTCTCCAATTCCACCCTAGCTATTTAGTGTGACCTGACTGGTGAACATGTTTGTCATGAAGGATTAATGGTTTTGATTATGAATGTGCTAAAATATAAAAAAATCTCAAAACTTATAAATTTTAAAGGGGAAGATCAAGATACTGAAGGAAGTATTCAGGAAAAGGGCTACGACTTTGAGACACAAGATGAGGCAGAAGGGGGTCTGGTTAGTCCTAAAAGAGGTTCGGGTGGTAGCACTAAAAAGAAAAAATAGAGTGTTGAGAAGGATGATTATGATCAGGAGATGGAAAGTGATTTTGTTGATGAAATTGTTAGAGAACATGCAAAAAAAGGAGATGTAGCAAAGGGAAGGGCAAAGGTCGTATTGATGAGAGGGCTTCTCGTCTGTTGGATGATGAGCCCCTTGCTAAACGTTTGGAAAGAAAAAGAAAGTCTTTACAGCGACAAGAAAATAAAAATGTGAAAACAAGGATTGAGGCTTCCAACTTTACTAATGATGGTGAACAGGGGTCCAAATTTGACAGAGGTGATTGTGTTGGTGGTGGAATCGGGCCCTTCTAAAGGCTTATTTGGTAACCTTGGTTCTATAAAGAAGGACATTGATATTCTTAAACATAAAATGGTGCTGTTGAACAAAGAAATGGAGCATCTTAGCAAGATGGCCAGAGGGGAAAGAACATTAGGTTAGCATATCAACAAGCTCTTAGAGGTCATAGGTAATGCCAAAGAAGTAAAAAATCTGATGCATAAGATCCTTATGTTGGAAGCCAAGCAGAAGGTGATGGAAAAGGACATTAGCAGTATCCAGGGGAAGGTGTCTAAATTTGAAACCAGGCTGGGTAACATGGATAAACAACTCAGACAATTGGGAGATAAAATGACCAGCTTCCTGAAAAAGAATGAAGTAGATAAAGGTCAGGTTTCTCCCCCGGGGGCCAATTCAAAGAAGATGGAGGAAACCACTAAGAAGGACAAGGTGAATGCTACTGCTGAGACTATGCATTCTCTGGTGGACCAGGCTATGTATTTGATTAATACTCTTTAGCTGGTTGGTTGTTGTTCCTTTGCTAGTCTTTTGCTGTCTTTTCCAGCAATGTTGTCTGTGACCTCTTTTTGTTTTCTGAGGTTTGTTTCATGTTGTTTGTTTGTTCTCTTTTCATGATACTTTCTTAATACTCTGCTGATGTAAGGTTTCAGGTGCTTTAAAACCTGTTTTTACATAATCAAAACACATGAAGAAAATCACAATTATAAATGTAAAGTCATACATGTGGTGAGAGTTGTTACTTATATAAGATGTCAAAAAATTGTATCGGGCAATGTTCAATGGGGCCAGGGCATCTTGACCAACTCAAGTGGAATTCTTCTCAACACAAATGTAGTACAAATGTTCTCTTCCAAGCTCCAATAATGCATATGTGGTGGTGATCAAATCCAACCATGAAAAGAATCAATTCCATAAGAGATAATGTCCCACCAAATGCATGATAAGTGGGTGTAACAGGAGATACATAATATATAAGAATTGTATTCATTGGTAATATATAATATTTATTGATCAATATATATTCAATAAAAAAAATAAAAAAATAATCACAGGGAACAAAGAAAGGGAGGGGAAGATATGAACTTAATTAGAAAGATAATTAGAGGTGATAACTATACATACATTCATTATGAGCCATATCTTCAACTTTAAGAATTGTAGATTGTATAGGTGTGTGCATAGATGCTCCTTGACATGCCTTTGTAATATTTTGTTTGTTTCATCATGTGGGTGATACTAGGTTTCATCAAGTGGGTGATATAGGTGATACCAAACTTTTCTTTTAGACTTAAAAATTTGTGTTTACATAGATCTGTTTTGATATTTTAAAAATAAAGAGTTCATTTAAGAGTTAAAATTTGCAAAGCCCGTTCATAATATTTTGCAACTACTCATTTCCACTTTATCATTTTAAGTAAATTAAAGCATCACATTTTCATGCTTTCTAAGCCATTTTGCCAACTTTTGCTCAACACAAAATCATGGTTTCATTTATTTAATGTCATTTAAATCACTCACTTAGAACCAACACCATTTCTAGCCTCTATTATTTTTACCTTTTTCATTCCTAGCTAGAAATTACACTTCTCTAGCCCCTATCATTTTTCCCTTATTTATTTCTAGTTAGACATCATACTTTTTGACCCTTTTTCTCATTTTCTTCTTTTTCCATAATTTTCTAGCTGGAACTCTAATTTTTCTGTCTTTTAAAGTGTTATAAATATCTTCTTAGTGGCTATAAGATCAAAATAGTGTTCTTTTGAAAAACTTGAAATAAAATTATAAAAATGGGTATTTCAAAATGAAGGATTACATATAGGAAAGATCAATATTTAATACAAAAGTGAGTTGGGAACAATTTACACAAGACTACAATCCATCTACAATGCAAGAAAAAGTCAAGAGGAAGCATAAAGAGAAGTGAAGAAAGAACCACATGCTAATACTAATATTGATTTTGAATTTTGTGTGTGGAAATATCTAATTTGTGTAATCCACCACCAATCATTTGCAAAAAGTAACCAACTCTAATACCAATATTCTACAAACTTTTGTTACCAAGTAGATATTATTTATTACTTTGAACCATGCATAAGAAAGTAAACAAGTAATGCTAAACAATAAGAGTAACCATGCACAAAGAGAACTCATAACATCATATTTTGTTAATTAGGGAAACCCTAGGCAAGTAAAAAGCCTGGTGGGAATGATGCCCACAAAGATATATATATATATATATATATATATATATATATATATATATATATATATATATATATATATATATATATATTCCTTGTTAGAGGATCAACCCTATTAGGAGTCTATAAAAACATTCAATATATAAGAGTCCCTATTAGGAGACTTTGAATCCTTGTTAGGAGTTGTAGTAAAATGTATGCAAGAAGAGCTCATTGCCCAAACAAGTAATTTATCCTTTAAGTTCCTCAAATATAGAAGTATAGATGCTGTACCTTCATTCTAGCTAATCTCTGACCTTAGCTTAATCTAGATCACAAAATTAGGTTATAAAAAACTCGCTTCTTGCATATGACACAAAATTTTGCATTCATATCTTTTGTACATAACTGCACAAATAATTTCACAAGATGTCTTTGCATGAATACCATGCCTTTTCAAAAATTGCTGCTAGGTTGGCTAGGACCAAAATAAATTTTCCAACTTAGAGTAAACATCTAGGATGTCATCCCTAATTGGTCAAGTAATTTTTTGCAAACAAAATAATTCCTTTCCCTTTCATTCCACTATTCTATAAACCTTAAATATTTCTTTTCCATAATGTCTGTACTGATGTCCATGATTATACACATCATCATCAACATATTTACTATTTCCATATATCTTCTTTCTAAAAAATAACATCAGACAAATAAGTTATACTTCAAATGTTGTTCTCTATTCCTATCTAATAAACACATAACTACATTCACTAGAACTTGAATAACAAGTGTTAGAGTTATTATTCCTGCAAGCAATGCCAACCACATGTTCAGCTTACTTTGTTCTTCCTCCATGTAACCTTGCTAGTTATAATATGATGTCAACACAAAAAGTTGCATACAAAACAATACACTATTGTAAACCATTTTCATACTTAAACAATTTTTTGAGTACCAAAAAGCTAAGTATCTTTATTTATGAGGTTTTCTACAAGCATGTAATAATGTGTTTCCATTAATGAAAAAATTTACATATCTACATATTGCCAATTGTCAACAATCTCCCCCTTTGGCATCGATGGAAACAAACTAGGGAAAATTAGCTAAGTATCAAAACTTTACCAAAACTTACAACATTACTACACTTACCATCTATTACAAATGGTCCCCCTTTTGATATGATTACAAAATGCATGACTTACAATTTTCTCATACAATTTCCCCCCCTTTGACATCATTGACAAAGGTTAGAATGTCCAAAAATTGTCAAAAAGTTCTATCTAACTACTGTAAAAAATTGTCAAAACTTCTGTCTCCTTGCCTCAAGCTAATATCATCTTCATACAATCATCAAAATTTTCCTTTAGACTATCCATACATTTCTCTCATGTGTCCTTGGCTACTTCAATAGTAGTGAGAATTGCACATAAGGCATATGATGCAATCTCAACTACATTATGGTCAGAATATATGAAATTGGAATAAGTGTCCTTTGTTTTAACACATTCCTCCAATTGTCTCTCAATGGATGATAGTCTTAGAGCTATATATTCTTTGAAATCTAATAATCTTCTCAAAATTTTCTCCTTTTCAAGTTGCGATATCTTGATTTTAGTATGAACACCAACAACTTGTCCTTCAAAATCATCAACTCTGCTATAGGGTTGGTGTAACTGACTTGTCAGAGCTTCTAGCTCACTCAACTTCCCTTCCATCTTATTATCCAAATCTTTAATCAACTTGTGAGATAAAGTAAATTTGATGTATAGTACCTTGCCATCTTGTTGAAATCTTCAAAGTTCCTTGATATAAGTATTAAGACTCAACAAATCATTCTTAATGTTCTGACAAATAGTGCTAAAAGGATTAGCATCATGAGAAATTTGATCCTTAGACTCTGCAAAACTTAGCAAATCTATAAATTAATCATCAAAAGATTTTACTACTACTTTGTCTTTTTGTTCAATGTCTTCTTCTATATGTTTGGCTGCCAGAGTGCTATGCAATCTATTAGTCACCTCCATTAATGTCCTTTGTAGACTCTTGACTTTCCTGTTCTTCTCAATCAACTTGGTCAAAGATGAGATCAAGTTAGATTGATCATCATCATCACCTGTAAGGTTGGCAAGATATAGTGGAGTAGATGAGCTAGATGCTTGAGTCTCATCTTCCTTTGGCTTCTTCTCTATTGTATCCCTTGTTTTTCTCTCTTCTTCTTCCTTCTCCTATTTTTCTTTTCTTTCCTTTCCTTTCCTTTCCTTTCTTTTCTTCTTATTGTTTCTTTTTCTCCTCAAGCAACTTCAACTTTTCTTCTTCAACCTTTTTCTTTTCCTCTTCTAACTACCTTTTCTCCTTTTCAATTAGTTTTAACTAATCTTGAATATTTTTAGAATTGGATTCAGGCTGATCACAACTTACAAAAGGATCATCTTCAATATTAATAGTAATATTTTTTTGATCAATTTGCATTGTATCACCACTTATTGACACTTCAAAACTTTTCTCTATAGTGGTAGGTGTTGCCTTTAACTCAAACATCATCTTGTTGATGGTTGCAACTATTTCACTTCTTATGAAATTCTTCTCACCTCCCATGAACAAAATGGCCTCATCTTACTTTGTAAGTAAGGTACTATATTGTTCATTAATTTCTTGATTTCTTCTTCATCATCAATTTTGCACATAGTTCTTATGATGGATTTCTGAAGTTCCATGTCTTCTTCATGAACTGATGCCTTCTTTTCTATAAGTCTATCATAGACTTTTTGATTCACAATGCCTTCAATGTCTTCAAGTTTCAAATGGTTAAGAATCATGTATCTCACATTAGATATATCAATATGCTCTTTCTCAATATCATTATACAAATCATAAAACTCATTCATTTGCACAAAGTTCCCCTCACTGAAATCTTCAATTTTCAACAATGTTTTCTTCCTTTTCCCAGGTCTAGTAGCTTGTTGCTTGACTCTTTTTGACTTGTGAGTCTCAACTTCTACTAGCCTTTTAGACTTCCTTTTGGGTTCACTTGGTTGCTGGGCTGATACAACAACATATGGGATGCTTTTCTCTATAGGGGTTGCTGTAATGGATACATGTAATGCTTAACCAATTGATAGAGGTGGCACATACATCACACCTTGTTCACTAGTTTGTTCCAATTTAGAGATTGTTTGTCTGACTACTTATGATTATCTTTCTATCATACCAAACTCAATCAATGCTTTCTTCATCATAGTCTCAACCTTCTTATGAGATGATTTTTCTAAGGATGCCTAGTAAGCTAACTGAGTTATCTCTTCATATGTTCCAAATCTGTATGAGGCTTCTTCCTTTCCAGAGTTTAACAATAGATCAATGTAACCAATAGCTACGTCATCACTCAATTCATATCCTAAAGGTTCAAGAAATGTTTCCCTTGGTTCTTCTGCTTCAACATAAGTTAGGTCTGTATCTACCATAAAGCATATGCCATCCTTAAATGTATCAAAAATTGTTGGTGCAATTCTAATTCTTTGTTTCATTTCATTCTAGAATTTTCTCATAATCAAATTTCCACTATCCAAGATTTTATCTACACGATGCCTTCTGCATACATCTATTATCTTATCCATAGTACATCTTTTACTACTCATGATCTTTGTAACTAATAGAAATGGAAATATTTTAAGTGCATGAAAGAAAATATGTTTGATTAGTGACTGAAATCTAAATACACAGTTCTTAGTTCTCTTAATCTTGTCCAAATTCTCAAGGAGTTGTACTCTCAAAATCTCACTCAATTTTACTTATTCTTTCTCAATACAAATCTTGTAGGCTACATAGATAAAGCCTACTAATAATACATCACTCTCAGAACTTGCACACATAGAATATGCAATGGTTCTGCTCAAGAATCTCATTCTACTCAAGAATCTCACATCATGTTGTCTAATGGTGTTGATCACCATTGCCTTGCCACTATAAATTGCTTTAGTATTGAGTTCAACCTCCTTCTTGACTAATTTCTCACTAATGGGCATGCTGTCTTATTTGCTAAGAATAGTAAGCTCATGAATAAGGTCAACAGATATGTCAACTACATTGTCTCCCACCCACAACTTCCCATTATGAATTCTACTTAATATAAATTAAGTCCATTCTTCATTATCAAGTTCACAATAGAAGTAATATCTGAATAAATCTAAATATTTTAGATGTTCAAATCTAGGCTATATGGTCATATCATGGTTGAAAACAATTTCCATATCCTTGTTCATAAGTTCACCTCCAATAGTTTCAAACTTGCTAGACAAGTAACTTCAAGTAAAATACATTGTTCAGAGTTATTGATAGAACCAAATTAAGGTTTCCTTCTAAGGGTTTCACAAGGAAAACCTTCAATTTGGGTCTCTCAATATTCTCAACATTGTGAACTACTGTCATATCCATCTTTTTACCAAATAGAAATTTATCGAAGAAATTCTGCACAAAAAATGATAAAATACCTTTTTCAAAGTAGGGTTTTGCTCAAAATTGCTTTGACAAATCTCTTCTGAGTTCTCTAAGCTTCTAAGATAATTAGAATGTGGAATTAATCAAGTTTGTACTCTATTTATTTATCTAGCTTGAACTTGCATTAATTGCATACTTTGCTAAATCCAAAAAGCTGTTGGTTTCATTCTAAAATCAAATATTTGCTCAAAATCATTTGTTTGATCTTCAAATGCTACCTGAGGTTAACCATAGCATCCTTTCATCATGAAAATGCTCCACAAAACTTCACTCCATGAAATTTGCTGTGAAAACATAGATTTCATCTTCTGTCATAGAATAAACTTTCTCTATTGTAATAGTAGCTCTTATTTCCATCGTAACTTGTTCTGATAAGCTCCAAACTGCAAGCAAGCTTAGCTACAGTCTAAAATCATCTAGATACGTCTTTTATCAACCTTGCTACTCATAGTTCAATCTCTAAATGAAGTTTCAAATTATAGTGTTGTGAACAAGCTTAATTCAACTTGGTTGAATCAGAATCGATTATTGACTTCAATCTTCCTTTATCTACATCATCTAGCTTTTCTCTAGATCCAATAGTTAGTACCTTTACAAATGTCTCATCAAGTTCTTCTCAAAATTCACCAACTACATTTCTTTGATCTTCATTATCTTAGTTAGTTTCAAAGTTCCTTTCATGATTCCTTCCGCCATTTCCAAAGTTTCTTTTATTGTTCCTTCTATTTTTGAAGTTTCTTCCATTGTTCCTTCTGTCCATTCTACAATACTTTGCTATATGTCCAAAGTTGTTGCATAACTAACATACTTAGGTTCTTCTTGTAGGATTTTGTTGATCAATAGGTGCTTGATAGTTCTAGGCTATGTGTCCAAAGGTGTTGCACTCATAACACACGATCTACTTTCTTTCTTCATAAGGTCTTGCTTCTTTTGATGTCCTCTCAGTATATCTTCTTCTATCTATAGGGATAGTATTTCTATACATTCTACTATTCCTTTTATCATTATCATATTTAGGTTTCTTACAATCAATTTCTTTATGACTAATACCATGACAATTATGACAATAAAAATTTGTAACATGATTAAATGACTTATTTGTACTATCTCTTTTCATATAACCTATTTCATTACATAAAAAACACTTACCTCAAAATTCATACCTGGTTTCTTTAGGATATTCAACTTGCTTAGGTTCATCCAATTTGTCAGTTTCCTTGTCTTGTCCAACTTCTTTAGATTTATTAGAAGATTTACTAGATTCAATCTTATCATCAGATTTATCTTTTTCTTTTAGATCTAATCCTCTTCCAGGTTTCTTTGCAGACATGTTAAATAGGTAACCAAGACTAGTCTTATCATCAGTAGGTCTTTGTACTAACATTTGTTCTTTTCTATGCTAGAATAAAGCTTTTCAAGTTGTACTTTGCTTTGAGTTAGTTCACCTTTCACAATAGTGTTGTACTTTTGAAGTTCTTCATGATCTACTTTTAATGATTCAATTTCAAATGTCCTCTTTGCTAGATTGGCTCTAAGATCTCTATTTTCAGTCTTCAAATTAGATTCAACTTTAGATTGGTAATCTTCAATTCATGTTTCAAGATCTTGTACTCTATTTTTAGCTTTGAATATTCATCATCACCAATTTTAGATTTAGGCTTGAATTTGAGATGTTCAATATTATCTTTCAGTTGTCCAATGTACTCTTTGGAGTCTTCATATCTATTTCTCAATTTATCTCTTTCTTTAGTAGGGAGTTCAATTTTTTCAAGTGCCTCTTCAAGGTTCTTCATCAGATGTTCCATATACATAGGAACATTACTCAAGTTGTTAAGCCTCTTCTAAGTAATTGTGCTCTCATACCTATTTTTTGAAATAGGGAATACTGAGAAGGGGGGGTGGGGGGAGTGAATCAGTATTTTACAAACTTTTATTACCAACTATGTATTATTTATTACTTTGAACCATGCATAAGAAAGTAAACAAGTAATGCTGAACAGTAAGGGTAACCATGCACAAAGAGAACTCATAACACCATATTTTTTTAACTAGGGAAACCTTGACTAAGGGAAAACCCCAGAGGGAATGATGCCCATAAAGATATACTAATATATATATTCCTTGTTAGAGGATGGACCCTATTAGGAGTCTATAAAAACATTTAGTATATAAGAGTCCTTGTTAGGAGACTTTGAATCCCTATTAGGAGATTCCAACCCTATTAAGAGTTGTGGTACAATGTATGCAAGAAGAGCTCACTGTCAAAATATGCACTTTCAATTACAAGAAGGGCTCATTGCCCAAACAAGTAATTTATCCTTTAAGTTCCTCAAATATAGAAGTATAGATGCTGTATTTTTTTCCAGCTGATCTTTGACCTTAGCTTAATTTTAGATCACAAAATTAGGTTATCAAAAAATCACTTCTTGCATATGATACAAAACTTTGCATTCATATCTTTCTTACATAACTTCACAAATAATTTTGCAAGATGTCTTTGCATAATTACCATGCCTTTTCACAAATTACTTCTAGGTTAGCTAGGACCAAAATAAACTTTCCAACTTAGAGTAAACATCTTGGACGTCATCCCTAATTGGTCAAGTAATTATTTTACAAACAAAATAATTCCTTTACCTTTCATTTTGTTGTTCTGTAAATCTTAAAAATCTCTTTTCTGTACTATCCATATTGATGTTCATGATTATACACATCATCATCAACATGTATACTATTTCCATATGTCTTCTCTCTAAAAAATAACATCATATAAACAAGTTATACTTCAAATGTTTTTCTGTTTTCCTGTTTGATAAGTGCATAATTGCATTCACTAGAACTTGAATAACAAGTGTTAGAGTTAGTATTCCTATAAGCAATGCTAAACACATTTTTAGTTCACTTAATTCTTCCTCCATGTGACCTTGCTAGTCATAATATGATGTTGGAAACAAGTTTCATACAAAAAAATACATTGTTGTAAACCATTTTCATACTTAGACAATTTTCTTATTACCAAAAAGCTAAGTATCTTTATTTCTGAGGTTTTCTACAAGCATGTACATCATGTGTTGCCATTAATGACAACATTTACATATCTACATATAGCCAATTGTCAAAAAATACTCACCATAAAGCCTCTACATTTGACATCACCAAGGAGGGTAAGTCTATATTCCATCATGAATGTCTCGTTAACTGGAAACATGTCCATGTTATCATCACAATAGAAGCTAGAAGACTATCATAAGCCTTAAGAGAAAACCTCATCCTCTAGCATATTGATAAATTTTCTTAGGACATGCAAGTCAAGCTCCAATCTATTTTCAAGAAGGCATCAAGACCATGGAAATTCACATGTCTTTGACCAACATGAGACTACAAAGTTGGGCCAAACATTGGCCCATTAAAGTCAATAACTACCACTATTACAATACATTTTTGATGATTCAAGAAAATTCGGTATCTGCCAATGCATCTTATGTAGAAATTCATGTTTCTTGTGATCCTCTCAAGAAATTTTTTTTTCTTAAGATGTTGAACCTTTAAACAATACCAATGCACCACAAACATGTTGTCTTGATCAACAACTTTAGTAGTAAGGAAATCTTTCAAGATCTTTGATTCTAAATGGATACCATAATAAAAAATAGAATTTGGAGAACAATAAGATTTGGAATCAAATTCAAGATCTCATTAACTAAGGTAGAATTTAGCCTACATATTCATCTTGTGTTAGCATATACAATATCCTATCCTTATTGCAAACTACCATTTTTTGTGGATAAAATTGGAAAACACAGACCCAACATGTTAGTTATGACAGTGTAGTGATAGAGAATTGGAGAGAGCTTTAGTGATACTTATTATCTATTGTAGGAAAATAATCAAAGTATAAACCAAAAAGGGACCCACCATTGAGGGGGTGGGTAACTTCGTGGTAGAGTACACTAGCTGCAAAAGGGGGATGCTAGGTTCAATTCCTAGTTATTTCATGAAAAGTTGGACCTAGTATGAAAGCCTAGGTTAGTACAATTAGGACAAGCTAGGATCACCAAGAACATGTAAAATGGCTCAAGAGGGATTTTTGGTAAACTAGCCACACCTAGATTGAAGATAGACCAAACATCGACAAGGCCAACAACTTGATGATAAAGCACCTCAAGAGAAATTGGGGCAGGGGGGTGTCATAGTTTCAAATCCTAGAAGGTGAATAAAAAATTAAATGATATGCTATCATCAGTTCAAATTCTCTAGCACACCTATTTCTCTATTTATTGGTATATAAATTGACATCCCTACCTAAAGAATTATTTTTGAAACTAAAAGGATAGTATGTTAATAGTGAATAGCATGACAAAACTATTACAAAATAGAAAATCCAAATTGAAGTAAAAGGTCTAGGGAAAAAAATAAAAATATTTTATACAAGAATACAAGGAAGAAAAAGTTGTTTAAATAGTGCACAATTGAGAATTCTAAATGGGAATACACCCCATCCTATAAATCAAAAGAAAGTTGTATTGAGTAATAATAAATTTGTTGGTAAATTAAGTATATGAGCAATAAAATATGACAAATGATCTTTTAATGATAGTGATAGTGCCTCTTGATAATCATTTGGCCAACAGATAAATAGTTCTCCTAGTTCTATAAGCTAAGAAGTCAAACAGATCTCCTCAATCCACGACTACCTTGGAGCATATTTCATTAATCTAAGGAGATAGGAAAATCATTCATAGGCACTGGTCACAAAATGTGAGTTCTCTTAGTTGTGAAAAATTTATGCAATGCAAAAAATTAACAAATACCTACACATCAAAAAATATTTCCAAAAGCTTCCATTTGGAATTGGAGACTCTGTTACCGAGCATTGTTTTAAGGTATTGTGTACTTTGCAATAAACAATATTTCAAAGACAAATAATATAATAGATACCTTAAGGCCCATTTAGCTGTGGGAATATGAATATGAGAATAGGAATAGTTATTATATAATAGAAAATGGGGGTACATATTCCTATTCTCTATTTGGTTCACCCAAAATTGGATGGGGACTTCACAAACCCAAAACTTGATTTTTTCTAAAATAAATAAGATTGGAATAGGAATACGTATTCCAATTCCACCTATTTAGGTGGAATTGTAAATTCTCATTTTTGGGTCAAATTTGGAATACATATTCCTATTTTATTCCTATTCCAATTCCAATTTGGTGAATCCAAACAAAGAATTTAAAATTTTAAGAATTTACATATGCCTATTCCACTTGTATTCCCACTGTCAAATGGACCCTTAAGGACCATTGTACAAGTAATTTACCCATTCATTCAATTTTACTAAAATAATTTGATTGTTTCATTTTGAAGTTATAGGTAGATAAGTTACAAAGAAAATGGATGAACTTTGCAATATATTTTCAGGGATAGATAGACACATGATACTATCAAGCATAACCTTTAGCCTTTTCTTATTTGATAAACTTTTAGTTACTTGTTAGATGACTAACAAAGAGGCTAAACAATAAAAATTCATAAATGATATTGTTCTTGAGGAAGCCATTATTGGGTTCTACCATTGCTTGTTCAAAATAAATAAATTTTCTTGACTAATTAATAATGATTTATCTAATTGCCACTTCTTATTTGGACAAATGCACTCTAGATTACAATTGACAATATGGAATAACATCAATTTTACAATATGGTTATATGGAGAAACCTTGTACTAATACCATATATCATTTGAACTAAACAAAAAAGAAAAGGCAGAACATATTTAAAAAAAATTCACAATCTTGACTTCAACTATAAGAAGCAAGGATCTTTCTTGAAAAAACTTCATTTCCCTTAAGTGTTACCATCAAGAATAAAATCTTTAATCCTTAAATTCGAAAAGAAATATCATACACCATTTTTGAAAGAAAATTTAATAAATAAATTACTAATAAGAATGAAATATAAAAATAAATAAATATTATCAGTATAATATAATTAATTAATCATATTGAAGTGTAAAAATAAATAAATAATACAATAAAAAGTCTCTAAAGAAACTAAATTATAATTTTATTATTATAAACCTCTAGGGGCCATTGTAGAAGTATGTAGGATAGATGAATTGCCATATCATACCAAGGAGAAAATCCTCATCATGGTAACTGATTAGAAAACTAGGATGATATCATCGTCATAGAAGAATACAATTAGCTTGACAATTATCATTTTATAGAAAACAAGACATGACTGATGCATAAGGATGTAAAGATAGTAATAGAATGTTTGAAATAGATCTACTCTTTTAGATGGTTATCAAGTGCATTTAGTAAGTTCATTCCAAAATTAGTAGGGTAGGATCCAAAGTATAGAACAACATACCAAGGAACAGTAACACACCTCAAACTGGGAGTTTCATAAACTATGGCAAACAGCATACAAGGGAAATATCATGTAGGCTGATGGGTTCATAGTGCATCCATCAAATTTTCTCTAGTCTTTTGCCTTTGACTCTAGTATTCATTGCAAACATCATAGCAAGTTGATACCATGATAGATTGCTGGCAAAGCGGTTGAAGCCACCTAGGATCAAGTTATAATTTGATCAACACACATATTGATATATTAAGATATTGACTAAATAAATGACATTAATTGAGATTACTAAACATCTTAACTATTACTGATTAAGGCTAAGTAGCTATCGATTATATTGTTAGCAATGATCACTGATTAATGATAAAATAAGGCTCAATGATAAAATAAAACTTCCTTAAGAAAATTATCAATGATTACACAAATATAAAAATTGATCAATATTCCTTGAGATTAAGGTTGAATATAGATTAGTCATGATACCAATGATTATACTAATTGGATAATTCATTAGTTATAAGAGAAATAATTATAAGTAACAATAACACCATCTATCATGAAGATAATGATAACATGAAGAGGCATGATTAAGGATGAAGAAAACAATTGACATAAAGAAATGATCATTATAATTTAATAAAAAATCAATGGATAGGTGTGATTAGCATGCAAGAAGAAACATTAATGAATAAATATTAGTCATGTCTGTTGATGACACAACTTATCATATTTTGGAGTAGATATATAAAGGCATTCAAACTCTCTTTAGTGGAAGTAATTAAGGAAAACCATTCAAGAAGAAAGAAAGTATTAAACAAATGTAGATTATCTTAGATTAATTTTAAGAAAAAATGATGTCCATATGTAAAAACATATTATATGAAGTCCATAATCATAGAAGAGGACTATGTAGTGTTGATGCAGAGATAAAAAGAAAAATCTTGCCATTATAGAGGATGAGATTCAACATATATATGATATATCTATGCAGATATGAAAGAAGAATCTATACAAAGATGAAGAAGATTGGATTAAATCAACACACAATAAAGAAAGAAAAACAACAAAGAAATCCAACCATTCTTGCAAGGTCTATTTGAGTTCGTAAAACAATACAATAAAAGAGAGAATCAGGATGAAGAAGCAATGTCTACAACCCCAAATGCTCAACTTTATATATCTCCATACAAGAAAGGTTAATGCTATAAGAAAATCCAAAATTAAAATGTGCATACACAAGATAGGTAAGGCAAATGCATTTAGGTCCTTACCAAAGAAGAAAACTCTTCTATAGAAGGATGTTGTATGATGGAAATCCACTTCTTACCTGGAGGAAACTATACATCTCTTCACAACAAATATCCTTCCTTCTCACGCATTACAGACTAGAAATCTTGTGCACCTAAATGCTTTTCGTGTGTAGTTGAAATGATTTAGGCCCAAATGAGTACAATTTCTTTGTCATGATCACATGCGACAAAAAATATTTACCAATTTTTCTTTTTCTTTATTATGTTTTCAATACCATCCAAATACTGATGATGTCATCCAAATTTAGATGGTATTAGGTGTTGGAAATATAAGAGGAGTAACTAAGAGGGGAGGGGTGTAGTGCCTACCCCTAGTTTGCATTTTTGTTATCATTGCCAAACTCTTTTAGGCCAGTTTTATGCTTGATTATTAGCAATATTGTTTCCAGATTATCAGATATTATTACTTATTCAGTTAATTTTATGATGAGATTACTTGGTACTCTATACTTCATGTGTGCATGATGAGTATTACAGTGTTTTTAGTTATTGATAATGATTAGTTAGATGGATTATCCTATGTGCTTTCTTATGGATACTTACCCCATATTGCATGTGTATGGTGTGCGTGTTTATTTTCTTTATGTATGGCATTTCTGATGTGGTTAAGGAAGGGAGTCATAGTCACTTGCTAGTCAGGATCTACACGATGCACCACTTCCTGCCATTACATGTTTAGCTTAGAATATTGTGTTTATACATGCATGGATTTTATACAGGTTGCATGTACTGGGTATCGACTTCCCTAAATTGCCAAGATGAGCGTACTCTATCACATTATCTCAATGGTAAGAGAGGGGAGATAAATTCTTAAGTCCAAATCCTAAACCTTTAAGCCACTTGTCCTAGATAATTAGGACAAGTATTTGAGTTGAGTACCCTCCGAATGCATCGAATGACGTTAATTTGTGATTATAACCCTTTAGTTTGATTTTGAATGTGTTTTGCTATGATGGGTTTTTGTATGTTGTTTTATGAGTCTTTGGTGAATTTTCTATTAATTAAGTCTAATTAAAAGATTAAATTAATGATTTAATTTAATGAAAAATTATTATGGAATTTTTAATATTTAATTAATTAGGAAATCAATTAAATAAAAAGAATTTAATTTGAAGATAAAAGTTATAAGAATAAATTTAGAATGTGATAATGTTAATTTAATTTAATAATAATATATTTAGAGTTCATTTTTAAATAAATGCTAAATAATATTATTATTTAAGTTAATAAATATTTTATCAATTAAGTTTCAAAAATAATAAAAAAGGTGAAAAGATATTAATTTATTAAAAGTTTTTAGATTGCACAATGTATGCATGAGATGAAAATATAAGAAATTAATTAAAAAGATAAAACAAGTATATTTAATAAATATATTTTAATTGCATAAAGTGCGCATGGGATTAAATTTAATAAATTAATTAAAAGTGAAGTCAAGTGGAAATTAAATTAAGTTATTTTATAATTTAATAAATGTGTATGAAAAGATAAAGGATTAAGAAAAGTTAATTAGGAGTTGAAGTCTGGTCAGCAAGGAGTGCTCTTGGGTGAATGCACAATTAGTGCCCTGATTTTAGGAGAGAACTCCTTATCACCAATTGAGGGTTCATTTTCAGTGGACCAAAGTTTTTGGGAAGGAACCACAAATTTTAGAGAAGGAAGGAATTTTTGAAAAGGAGAAGGTTTTGAGAGGAGGAATTTCTCTACAATTTTCTTGGGTGTAGCGATTAGCATCAGTGTCCACCTAGATGCTTGTGATTATTCACTAAATTTTATTATGCTCTTTCTTCTTGTCTTCATCGTGTCTATTGAAAGGTTATTTGAATGATTCTCTATGACGAGTGTTTTCAATATTGTGAAATTCTAGTATGCATTATTAAATCTTCTGAGTACATAGAGATTGCAACATTTTAGAAACTTCGTCCATTAATTTTGCAAATTTGATATTAAACTAGAGAGAGTTTTGAGGTTTTAAAAAGAAAAAATTGAAAATTGAAATTTGATTGGTTAATTGTATTTTTCCTATCAGACTAAAATTGCAAAGTTTTATATATATATATATTTTATTGGGGATTTTTTTAATTTAAATTTTATAATTGATAAAATTTAATTAAAATCAATTAAAATATAATATAATATAATAAAATTTATATTAAAAAAATATATATTAAATTTACTAGGGGGTTTGTTATATATATATATATATATATATATATAGGGCGGGGGGAGATGGGGCCACCACCCCTCCACCTCCCATCACCCTAGCTGGTGTCGGTGGCATCATAGGCCCTACGACAACAAGACAGGGCCGCACGACCTTCATTCAAATCGTAGGTATGTTGTTAGTTTTTTAATTTTTTATTATCAAAGTTCTAATAATATGTTATAATATTTGTATTTTAACATAGTTATTATTTAATATTAAATTTATTATATGATATAAAGTTTGGTTGTTAATATATTAATTAATATTATTATTTTTAGTGAATGTTATTTAATATATTTAATAATTGATAAGTTTTTATGTTATAAAATGTTAATAAATAATTATTAGTTATTATATTATTAATTAAACTAATAATTGTCTAGTAATAATTTAAATTATATTTAAATAAACAATTATTATTAATAATTTAATTAAGTGACTTAAATTTTTAATAATATTTAATTAAGTCTTAATTAAGTTATTATTAAAATGATTTGGAATCTTAAATTGCGAATTATATACTTTATTAAATAAATTAAATTAAGATTAATTAATTAGTGGGAGGCATTCACTCAAGTTTTAAATTTATTTAATTATTATAATACTGATTTTTAATAAAATTGTAGATTATTTCAATTGAAAATCAACAAGTATTATTCTAATTTAAATAAATTATTACTCTTTGATTATTAGGAAAATTTACTTAAAGATTCAATTAGGGTAATTGTACAATTATCTAAATACAAGAATGGGTTAATTCATTGGGGTAAGTTATGAACTTTATCTACTTAAACATATGTTAAACTAGAAACTGAAACATTACACTTAACTCAACTGCATGTTTTTAAATCAAACCAAATTGTGAGACTATTCTGTATCTGTATTGTTTATGTTTTGGGGTTTGTCCTAGCTTGACCAGTTTAGGACGTCTACTAGAGGCTTGGGAGTTATGTGATTGTGATGTTATGATGTTTTGATCTCAATTTTTTTAAACCCAACCATGGTAAAGTGATGGTATGCTCTATGATATGTTTGTATTTAATTCTTCATTATTTCTTTCCAATTTTCTTGTGTGAAGTCGAGGTGTATGTATATGAGATACCTAACTTAACCATTTTTGAGTCCCCAATCAGTTATATTTGGATTGCTTTCCAATTGCTTTGATAGGACTGAGGTGTTTTTTTTCTTTGATCTTGGTGATATCATGTTGTGAAATGTTTGACTTAACCATTATGAGTCTTCAATCAGTATTATTTTTGGGATGCTTTCCAGTTGCTTGTAGAGAATTGATGTGTTATTATGATTATCTTTTGATGCTTTCTAGTCACTTGTATGTTAGATTATGGTGACTAATCAAGAAAGTACTGTACATACTTCATAAATAGTGGGGTTCGGGCTGTGGCCAACATGGTAGCCGACATATTATGGTCGACATGGTAGCCGACATGTTATAACCCTAAAGTGGTTTAATACTTGTATAAAAGGGTTTAGGGTTGGGTATTTTTTCATTATGTTGTGATGCGAAATTGGTTCTTGCGGCAGTATTGAGCTATAAGGGATTACAGATTGTAATTAGGTTGTAATCATTGGATTTTAATAAGATCGGACTTGCTGTTTGGTGGACGTAGCCCAGGGATTGGGTGAACCACATTAAATCTTGGTGTCTTGTGTTCATTTCTGTGTGATCTATTATTTTCTGTTATTGGTTATATTTTCATGTAGTTTTTTATTTCTATCCGTGGTTTATCCTAACATTGTATAGGGTTGAGGTGATTTTTATATGATTCTTTGATTTATACTTTTATGAGCCTAGGGTAGGTAATCTACATGTAGTGTTAGGAAGTGGCTTGCAATGGGGGTCGAGGCTCAAAGTGGTTCCCAGGGTAACCCATTGTAAGTTGTTTGATAAGTGAAAACATTATACTAAATGAGAATAAAATGAACCTAATAAGAGTCTTTGTATGTTCTCGCCCATGCCTCGAGTGCTAGTACATACTAGGATGGGAGTAGAGAGAACACTTGGTTGTGACCTTGCATTTTGTAGTATGCCTTGTCAGTACGAGAGGATACTAGTGGCCGCATAGGGATCATTAGGGGGCTGTGGTCCTGAGAGATTCCTAGGGTAACTCTAGCGTGATTCATGTGATGACACTTGCTCACTTATATAGTAGGTTTCCTACATGTCTTGTGTGCCTCTAAGAATTAGATGTCGATTTATCTTAGAACCTTTGAGTTATATTGCTTTTAAGATTTCTTGGACTTAGAGAGTTCTCGTGTTATGCAATTTGATATCCTGTTTGGGACTTGAGACTATCTCCTTAGCACAGTGGGAGTGGGCCATTTAGGTTATATGTGGTGAGGTGGTAGTGCTTTTTTACTCTTACCATTGAGATCCATCCATAGTCACCATGGCTGGAGCTTCTTTGTCTACATTTCCTTTCATTCTATCTTTATATCATTATGATGGATGATTATATCTTATGATAGATGTTTATATCTTTTATGATGGATGGATATATCTTTTATGGTGGATGGTTTCATTTATTTTATTATACTTGTATCATGGATCCAAGGAGGATGATGTATTTCTATTTCTACATATGTATATTCTTTTAGCCTTTCATATCCTATGACATGTACAGTGGATGATTGAGCATTCCAAATATCATTTGCCAAGAGGCATTTAGAACAAATGTATATTATTTAAATGGACATTAGACTTTCAATTCATATGGATGTGGCATTTATTATACTTAGTATTAATTAAAATTTAAATATGATTTAGTGTCATGGGATCCTTATGGAATGTAACCTGTTATGTATGCTTTTAGTTGGTTGTATTTTATTGCTTCTGCTACTATGTGTTTGATGTGAATGATTTATCTTTCTTGTTTTAGTTTAAAAAAAAGTTGGCAAGCTTAGTAAAATTTCACATTATTTCTTTTGGATCCATTGGTGGGGCATTACAAGGTGTGAACAAATTACCACTAAAATAAATCCCAGATCCCTTAGATGACAGTAAAAAAATAAACTCTAAAAATTGAATACTGCTGATGCTCAATAAATACACATAAAATGCTGTAACTCGGTAAATACTAAATATGAAAATCTTTAGATGTTATCAGTGATTACCATTACATAACTTAGTTTTAAAAACATAAAATAAAATAGCATGAAGATATTAGACACCAGGATTTAATGTGGGAACCCAATTTGGGAAAACCACCAATTGCAACTAGTTACTATTTTCACTATTCTAAAGTGAGCCCTATTAGGAGCCAACCCTATTAAAGGTTACATAACACACTATTAGGTGTGACATTGCTACATGATTTAATCACCCTATTAGGAGTGGCCTTGTTAGAGGTCTTTATACAATTCAACTGAATTGCCACCATGTTAGAGGATTTACAAATAGTTGTTAAGCCAACTCTATTAATATATTTAGATCACTGCTATAATGGTTAGAGAGTAACAATGACATGACCTGATATGAATGCAACTAAATTTTTGATTAAATATCTCTATTTTGGCTTGTAATTGATCCTTCCTGATCGAATATCTTTTCTACTCCACAAGGATATTCTGCTTATCCTTTAAATTCGCTTCCTCTCTTCATCATTAAATCTTCAACACATTCATAATTTCTCACACTTTAACCCAAAACTTGACCTTATACTTATATCTTTCATATAATCAAGTAATCTCATATACATCTTAGAATAACTAATATTCATCACCTCAGTTGGCTAGAACCAATAGCTAAATCAATTAAGCTTATTATGAAAAAATAAGAGAATCCTTTGTTAGCCAACCTAGCTTAGTAGATACTAACTTAGAAATGATTTTCTTTTTTGACCAACAGAAGCTCGGTTAACACTACAAACTCACAAAGATCCTTTGGAAACTGAGTGAGTTTGGTTAACATTGGTTCCATCCAACTTTTCCTTCATTAACTAACTAAGCTCAGTTAACACTCATCTTCTGTAGATTTTCCTTTGACACCCAAGTTAACTTTGTAGACACTATCTTCTTAGCTTGGAAAACTTAGTAATGCTCAGTAGACATAGAAAACTATCTTTATTACCTGAGTGAGCTCAGCACCAACTAAATGATAATGATATGAAATTTGTGTAACATCAAAGACACTACACAATTAATCAGTTGTATCCAACAATCTCCCTCTTTGACATTGATGGCAAAACAAGATGTCATAACATAATGAAATTTTAGGATAAGAATAAAGAAAGGAACATATCCTTAGTTTTATCCATGTGAACTCCCTCTCTTAGTGTGAGCTCTTCTACCTTTAGTTTCTCCCGCTTACAACAAACTTCTCCTTCTTTGGAATGACACAAATTTCTATGAGATATGATAGTAAACTTCTCCCTCTTTGACAACACATACCAAAGAAAATTCTATTAATATCAATGTACCTTAAGTACTGATTCATTTGCAATATGCCCTTGTCAATTTTGCACCAACTAATTGATCTTCAACTTGCTTTGGTTGATGCATCACTAAACTTTATTTAGTGAGCTTCAGATAGGGGAATGAACCCTAGCTTACCTCTAGATACAGAAATGCATCTTTAGGTAATGGCTTGGTGAATATGTCTGCAATCTGTTCTTTTATATTTACATGATCTAACTTGATTATTTTGCACCAATTCTCTTAAGAAGTGATATTTTGTAGCAATGTGCTTTGTTTTGGTATGCATCACTAGATTCTTTGATATATTGATTGCATTGGTGTTATTATAGTATATGACTACTAGATCTTTGATCTCTATCGTCATTCCTTCCAATAGTTGAGTTGAGCTATCATTTTACATGATGCTAAATGGCAGGAATTTTTGTGAATTCCTTTTTTGAAAAGCTGATTTTGTAAAATCGAATCCAAGGTTCCAGGTGTTCTTGCGACCTACTAGAACCCACCTAGTTGAAGATAAATGTGAATGTTCATGAGGAGGCCTTTGCTGGTTTGTTTTGATCTCGGATGGAATGTAGAATCTACACATTGTTTTAAAAATAGCACACAAAGAACTATATTTTTGTATTTTATGTTTTTTATGAACGCAATCTAACAATGCAACTAATATGAGCTCCTATTCTAACAAGGGGTTAGCAAAGCAAATAACATGAAATTAAAAGTAAATAACATGACATTGAAATCCTAATGGACATAAGCTACAGAAAACAACACAGTGCAAGTTAAACTTTCAAAGAAATCAGTGGGTAACGAATGAAAATAGGAGTAGCACTTCCTAGATTCCATTGATGCAATTGTCGATGGAAAATTTCAATAACCGAATGATGTTTCACTCTTAATCAAATTGCAAGGCCACGAAAATGCGCTCATGCGAGACAAAGAGTTATGCAGGCACAATTTGGTGATTTCTTCTTGAGCTCATTATGTTAGTGAAATTCATAAATTTGTAGCAAACACTATAATTAAAAGATCGCACAACCAGAAACAACGTAATAAACCTTTGGCTCAATCAAAATCCCATGAACAAAATTCACAAAACAATGACACATTCAGGCAAAATCACTACACTCCAAATGTGAGCACCAAAAGCATAATTTTATTGCATAATAATAGTGGCCCTTGTTACATACTACAATGGGGTATTTATAAAAAATTGTCTCCTCAATTTGTGTTGAGAGAGAGATATTCTTCATGCAATAAAATGCTTTTAATCAGTAAAAACAAACTAAATATATTCAATCTAACAATTAATCTAGTGCTTAGTAGGGCTCTATCCATATTTTATTCATTAATTGGATGCATGAGTCTTTATATGTCAAAAATAAAAAAATATGAGAAAAAAAAGAGGAGGAAGCCTCAAGTCGAAGTAGAAGTGTCAGGAAGTGCCAAAAATAGAAGCTGATCCTTTACAAGGTGTTTATAGGAGCTAAACTACCATCAGAATGTGTTTGCAATGCATGGAAAGTGCTATTTTTGGAACAAGAAATTAACTGTCAGTGCACCTCTAAATTATAGAGCTATGGACCTACGTACCTGTAGACCTGTGCACCTATGAATTTGCGAACCTAGACAGGGTCAAATTCTCAAAATTTTACCGAGTGTCAAAATTGAAATTCTAGCATCTGGGTTTTGTTCTTCTTCATCCCAAAGCTATGTTTGGATGTTTTCCCTTGAATTTCTCTATCATCTTAGTAATTTTGGCCACATATGATAAATCCACAGACTCATAATTATCCTTAACCTTTGGTCTATAATTTTCTACCTCAATCCGAGTGTCAACAAAATCCTCAAGTTTGGTATCCAGTTCTAACAATGCTTCTTCTATCTTGAAGGCTTGTCAGATGTCTTGCAGCTTCCACAAAAATCTTCCTAAAATTCTCAACCACTGTGTCTATAGGTAACAACTTTTCTCGTTCCTCATCTTCAAAAATATCCAAGCATGCATCACTGTAGTGTCTCTCTGCTTCCAGAATTTTCTCTCGGGCTTGGTCCTTGAGCCAATGAATCTCCTCATGTAATGTTCCCATTACTTTATTTCTATCCGCTATCTTTTCTATCCAGCCATCAATCATATCTAATTCTTCTTTGGTATATACATCAATCAAAACCTGATACCTTTTCCCCTTTATGGCTTGTAGATTTTGTAAGTCCTTACTCCAGGCTCATACATCATCCATAATATTGAAGTCCTACTTCAAAATTGCTATGATTTTATTCACATTCTCCTATATAGCATGCAGTAACTTCAAATTCCCTGTGATGATCAAGATACCTTTCTCCTTAAAAATTTCCTGCTACTGTTGATACTCTTTCAAAAATGGATTAATGTGTGCCACTCCCCCTTCTCTAAGTATAGTGTTAAAAGTCTGCTTGGGGTGCTCAAGATCTAGAGGACCAACTACTTTAGCTAGGTATCCCTTTAGGATCTTAACCTGCCTTTAAAGTGCTTGGAGTTCAACCTCATCTTGTTCCATATGCTTAAGGACCTCTTTGACTCCCAAGGTCATCATCAATCAGGTTAAATCTTGTGTAGGCCTCCCCAACATAACATCCTTCAGTTCATAATCCTCAAGACCAAGGCCTTTTGCATCTGTGTCTTCAGGAGGGATATCCACTTGTGCAAATAATTCTTGGTTTTGTGTGTGAGTGACAAATGCCAATAGCATTGCCTCATGTGATGGAGACTCAGGTTTATTCAAAATCTCTGAAATGTTCGAAATGTCTTCCTTTGAAGCACATAATTGAGGCTTAGTACTCCTCATTATTTCCTTTTAGATCCATCTAGGAATGTGTCTTGCTGAGGACCTAGCTCTTGATGATGAAGGGGTATGTTCTACAACTTCCTTCCCCTTGTCGCTCATGCTTGAAGTTGTTTCCTATTGGGAGGGCTCTTCTTCTATAGTCACAATCTCAATAGACCCTGTAGCTTGAACCCTAGTGTCTTGGGGAGGTGATTGAGAATATTGCACTATTTGTCCCTCTTTTGACACTTCATTGCTCGTTATTTGTTTCGATTCTTCTTCTTGTGATAGTTCCTTCTAAACCTATTCTTCTTCTGAACTTAGAGGTGGAAGAGTAACTAAACCCTTATCTACCACCATAATTTGTGGTGGAGATGGAGGAGTAAGATCAGGACCCTGTGTATCTGGTGACATTTGTGTCCAGTCTTCCTATTGAGGTTCACCTATAGGGGTGTCCCTAATCTTATCCCCAATCAACTCTGTACCCATGGGCATAAAATCAAAATCTAACATTGAAAAAATGTCATCACCCATTCACTCTGCTCATCCACCCACTGCTATACTTCATCTTTTGAGGAAGAGAGTTCTAAGGGTTCTGCTTGGGTGGATGGTGAGGTACCCATGGAACTCTTTCTCCTTTGTAATTTTGTGGTTCTTGCTAGCTAAGTTCTTCCCTGTAGGGGCACTTATTCCTCTTCCTCTTCTAATTCTTCTTCTTCTTCCTCTTTGTCTCCCTTCAAAATGATTTTAGGAATAGATGGGAAGGCACCAATCTTCTGTTGATTCTTTGCCTCTTTTTCATTCTGATCTTAATCCTCTTCTTTTGTTTCTTGGAGGTAGAAGGAGAAGCTAGCTCTTCTTGAATAGAGGGAATGGAGGCCTCTGGAATCTCTCCCTCTTCTAGTTGGCTAGGTACAATGAGAGGCAATTGAGGTTCATCCTAGACTTGAGTAGCTCTAGTATCTTCAAACCCTTGTGTACTCTCTTCTTGCTGCTGGGGAGGTGCCTGTTCTGTTTGAATCCTCTAAGGGGAGGTCCTCTTCCTTTTGTTTTTTCCCTTCCTTTTTGGAGGGTGATAATATCCAACCAAGCAATCAAGCTGGTATACCATCTCTAGCATGATAGGAGACTGGGCCACAAAGGTAGGAATTGTTACTTTTTTCCCTCTACCTCTTTCTAGGTGGGTATGTGCATGGAAGATCACTGTGTCAGGAATTGGATCAAGTGGAAAAGGTTTCTTGATCCACTCCTTCATCATTCTGATGACATGCCTTGCTCGATGATTAATATCATTAGCTTCTTCCCTATCAATCTCAACATTCATAATGGGTCTATCACCAATTTTTTTTGAGTTGAACAGGATTTCTAGTAGCTCCTTCGAATCTTGTTACCTTATCTCCTTCGAAATGTTCAACTGAAGAGCCTTCTCTACTAGATACAAAGTTATCTTACAATAGTCCCTTATGCGTACATCATAGTCATTTGTGGTATTCATTAAGTGATCCTTAATAGCATCCTCATGATGGAAGTCTTTCCTTGCCAAACTCTCCACTCTCCCAACATTGTCAAAATAGGGCCAAGTAGAGTTGTGCTCTTCAAGGGGATAATTCTCCCATTCCCACTCAAAGGATGAAATGTCTTGCTTTTGCTTCACCTGATATGGTGCAATGACCTATGGCCATGCCTAGAAAGGTCTCCGTTGTCTCTTTATATTCTCATAGGCTGACTCAATTTGTTGGGCAATCTCTAATAGCACCAGTTTGTCACTTGGATATCTCAAGAGCTTCTTAGGATTGATGGAGGCACCAACTACTCGAAGATATGTGAACATTTTGAATTGGATAAAGTAGGCTCCAAGAACTATAATCTATGCTTTGGCTTCATCAGATAACCTCTTCCCATAGTCTCCTTCAATGGATCAAATGATCACATCATTCATGATTCTATATTCTTTGATTTATGCTGAGAGCTTCTTCTTTACCAACTAGGGGTAGACTATGTATGGCCAAGCATTGTGATCCTACATACTGCATCTCCTGTACAAACTAGGATAGTTTGTTGCCCTTGCTGCAAGTAGGTATACAATGTAAGAAATCATGTAAAACTTCTTTTTTTCCTTCACCATCCTCAATTTCTCACACAAGTTTTCACTTAGTGTGGTGGCCCAGTCCAGTGGTATCTTTGCCTATCTGGTTGTCTCAATGAAGTTGACCATGAAAATGTTGAGGTGGCCTACTACGGGTAAACCCATGACTCTGCTTAAAAGAATGATAGAGTATCCAATGTCCTCCTTAATGTATCCTTGAGTCATGTCAACTTTTCCTATTATCTTTCCCTGAGGAGGCTTCTCAATAAGGTAAAAGGATTGTATGATGTATATTGCCTCCTACTAGTGCTCCCTAGACCATCTTTTTGCCACTTCACATGAGAGTCTAATGAACTGGTCTACTCTTGGGAGATGGAAGACCCTCTCAATGTTGTTAGGTCATAGATCCAACACAACCTCTCTAGTGACACTCTTGATGACCCTTTCTTCAGGAACAAAATGCTATGCCAGGGCCATGATTAATTTTGCTAACTGCACTGAAATGGGATGCGATGCTGCATTCACCAACTCGGAATGGATCAACGAGGATAGTAGTGA
Organism: Cupressus sempervirens; assembly: GCA_028749045.1. Taxonomy (NCBI): domain Eukaryota; kingdom Viridiplantae; phylum Streptophyta; class Pinopsida; order Cupressales; family Cupressaceae; genus Cupressus; species Cupressus sempervirens. Next base: position 708,671,180 of record CM053787.1, read on the forward strand.
ATATCTCTCGGTGGGCTTGTTGCAAATTCTTAGGAATTCTCACAAATCTGTGTCCTAGGTTAGTATCTCTAGTTTTTGCGTAATCATCATGGAATCTCAACTTTGAGGGCATGCCTTGGAACTTGAATACGATGGATTTGGGTGCTACTCTAGATGTGGATGCCATTTGATCACTTGCATGTCATAAGAAAAATAACTTGTCAAGTCAACAATAAAACTTAGAAATAAAATATAAAAGCTTTGAATTTAAATAAACAAAAATGAAATGCCCAATTTGGGCATTTTAATTTATTTATTATTATTTTTTCTATCTTATATGTATATATATATTATTATTTTTAAAATTATTTTTGGCTTTTTTGAGAAATGTATGGGTGTATGGTTATGGGTGTGCACAAGTGCCACCATAGAGAGGTCATGCACAACACCTTAGTGGAGGGTGCATGTAAGTGTCACCGAAGAGGGCCCGCACAGTGCCTTAGTAGAGGGCGTGCACAAGTGCCGTCAAAGACGGCACGGGCGGTGCCTTAAAGAGGTGTGCAGTGCTTGCCATGAGGGTGTGTGTGATGCCTACCTTGAGTGGTGTGCATGACCTTCCATGAGTAGCACATGCAGTGCCCACCATGAGTGGCATGTGTGGCCTGCCATGAATGGCGTGCATAGCACAAAAAGAAAAAGGGGCGCAACGCTATGTTGAACATACCTGCATGTGTGATGAGTAGTGAAGTCTAAAACACAATGAGAGACAAATAAAATGTTAATGGGGAAAAAAGGGTTTTATAACCCCCCCTACTGGGAAGGGTGCATGACGCGCATCTCGCCCGTGCGTGCGTGTGCACTTGCGTGACCTAGATTTTTTGATTTTTTAAAATAAATTTATAATTTTTTAATATTTTTCCCTTTTTTTTTGATTCATTGTCTTTTTTTGATTTTTCAATATTTTATCATTATTTTAAATTCTTTAATTTTTTTGTGTTTTTTAAACCTTTCGACTCTAACATCTTTTATCAACTCTCAAACTATGAGTTCAAGAGTCTAAAAAAAGTAGGGGGTCCCATTCCTGACTAGGAATGTGGCATGTGTTGTGAGACCACAACAAGTTGTTTGAACCAAACAATGTTAGAACAATTAATTTCCATTGCCACATAATATTCTACCTTTGCTATAGATTGAGAGATGCAATTTTGTTTCTTACTTCTCCAAGACACTAGTATTTTACCAAGAAAGAATGCTCCACCACTAGTGCTTGTTTTGGCATCAAGGCTTCTTGCCTAATTAGCATCAGTAAACACCTTCAAGTCAAAATTACATCCAACTTTATAGCATAAGCCATAGTCTTCAGTACCTAATTTTCTCTGAGATTTTCTAAGAATTTTTCCACCATACCAACTGCTAATGCAATATCAAGCCTTGTATGCACTACATACTACAATTTTCCAATCATTGATTTGTATCTCTGATCTACTTCTTTGGAATCATCATGTTGGAATTTTTATTGAAAAGATCATTGTGAGAAGAAGATTGAAGATCAAAGAGGGAGATTGTTGTTAACAGATTATTTTCAATCATTGTTTTGTCATTGATGTCAAACTTGCTACTTGTATGAATGAAAATTTCTTATAAGATCCAAGTACTATTACTTAGTTGATTGATGAAGAGGATTTGATCAACAAAGATGTAACAAGAGTACCTAAGGGAAAGGTTGAGTTATGATGTTGTAATGAAGCACAAGTATTAGTTAAGACATTGATTAAGTGATGTATTGATAACATACTCTAAGACATAGAGGTTGGTCACACTTAGAAACATTGGAAGAATAAGTTGTAACAAGGTTGATTGCAAAGCTTAAACTAAGTTCATTAGTGGGTGCTAAGAAAGCTAGTTGAAGCCAAGAAAATTCTCAATTATTCTAAAGCATTTCTAAGAATTGGTATTAGAGCCATCTGCTGATTTAGTTTCAAGGTACTAGAAGCTAGAAGATCAAGATGTCCAAGAGAGAAGTTCCTAAGCTTAACAAAGACAACTTTGCTGCATGGAAAAGTCTAATGAAGTTGCACCTTAGATCAATAGGTGACTATGCAAAAATCTCAATTGGAACAAAATATGTAAATCTAGCTGGGCCTCTTATTGTAGATGATTTGAGCAAAAGGAAGGAGCACAATCAAGTAATGCTAGAGATCGCCTCTAAACTCAGCTATGTAGAATATGATGACATCAAAGATTGTGACATTGCATTCAACATGTGGAAAGCCCTAACATATATCTATGCAGTATATCAAAATTTCTAGAAAGCAAAGAGAGAAAGCCTAAGAGAAAAGTTTGATGACATGAAAATGGAGGAAGGAGAAAATGCTGTTCAATATGCTGTTAGAATGAAAGAAGTGGTAAGTGCAATAATAAGTCTAGGTGATCAATTGGAAGAAAAAACTATCAAAAATAAATACTTAAGAACTCTACTTCTTATCTATGCTATTAGAGTTTCAGCCATCCAAGAGCTAAGGTGTGTACACGGAAACACACTAACCTTTGAAGGTATAGTGGGAAGACTTGCTACATTTGAACTATCCAACTTTGACAACTACAGACCTTAGAACCTTGAATCTACTTTCAAGGCCAAGATGACAATAAAAGACACTAAGGAGGAGACATCAAGCAAGAAAAGGAGAAAAGGAAAACATGCATCTAGTGATAGCAGCACAGATGAGGAAGATGTGGAACAATTGGAAGCATTACTGGCTAGGAGATTCCATAGAGGCAAAGGTAAATTCAAAGGTAAGCTCCCTATCATATATTTTAATTACAATGAAGTAGGTCATATTGATATAAGGTGTATAGAAGAAGAACTAAAAAGAAGGAAACAAGTACAAGAACAAGAGAGAAGATGATAGCAGAGATTACAAGGATAAATGCAAAAGATGCTACATTGTTGAAGAAGATTCTGATGAGAATAATCATGAAGTAGTCTATGTGGCCATGAAGGATGAATGAAGATGAAGCAACATCATTGGTAAACTGTGTGAACAAGAATGACAAGTGGATCATAGATAGTGATTGCTCACATCACATGATAGGAGATAAAAGTAAGTTCATTACCTTTACTCAATATGATGGAAATAGTGTTAGATTTGGTAATGATGCTCCATGTCAAATCAAAGGGAAAGGTTCCATTAAACTTATTGAGAAAATTTCATCTGATAATGCATACTATGTTGAAGGATTGAATTACAACTTGTTGAGTGTATCACAGTTAGGAAATGTAGGTTGCAAAGTAGAGTTTGGAAACAAAATTGCCAAGATCTATGACATTGATGGGAATCTGATAGGAAAAGGTGAACAAACTAGGAGTAACTTGTTTTACCTAGATATGGAAGATGCAACCTATCTTGTTGTTAGACCTGATGATGTGTGGTTATGGCATAAAAGATTGTGTCAAGTTATCTTTGACAATCTGATTAGCATCAGCAAGAAGAATAAAGTTAGAGGGTTGCCCAAATTGAAGAAACCTAAAAACATAATGTACAAACAATGTCAAATAGGGAAGATGACCAAGTCTAGTTTCAAAAGAAAAACATACACTTCCAAAGAAGTACTAGAGTTAGTCCATACAGACTTATGTGGTCCAATAGAAGTGCAAAGCTACCTAGGAGATAGATACATAATGTTATTTGTAGATGACTATTTAAGGATGATGACTGCTATGTTCTTGAAGAAAAAATCTGATGCATTTTAAATGTTCAAGTGGTATTTGGCTAGAGTTGAGAAGGAAACAGGGAAGAATCTGAAATGCCTAAGGTCAAACAAAGGAGGTGAGTTTACATCAAAAGAATTTGAGATATTTTGTAATGAAAAAGGCATCAAAAGGCAAACATCAACACCAAAAACTCCACCATAGAATGGTATTGCTGAAAGAAGGAATAGATTAGTGATTGACTATGCTAGAACCTTGATGATGGAGAAAAATGTTGCTCTAAAGTACTCGAGAGAACCTAAAAGGATAGTTGTTTACACCCTGAATAGAGTCCAAGTCCAAGAAAGGTACAAATGCAACACCTTTTGAATTATGGTATGGTCACTCACCTAATGTTAAACATTTCAAAGTCTTTGGTTGTAAATGCTAAATTCTTAAATACACTAGAAATGAAAAGTTTGATGCAAAGAGTGATGAAGGCATATTCCCTGGCTACTCCACTAGAAGCAAAGCATGTAATTATTTTAATACTGACACTAACAAAATTGTGGAGAGTGCAAATGTAAATTTTGATGAGCATGCAGAGGTTCAGGTTGATGGAACTAAGAAATCATAGGATTATAGATTCTTTTTATACTTCTATGAAGGAATGACTGTTGAAGACAGTGCTGCAAATCAAGTTGGGAATCAACAAATTTTTTTAGTATCAGCTAAGTTATAGTCAGTGAATGCCAATTTGCATTCAGAATCTGAGTTGCAGAATGTAGAAAATGCACATCTTGAATTTGAAATTAGTGCACATGAAAGAGATGATGAAATACCAGATGGAGAAGATCAAAATGACTCTGAAGCTAAAGGATAAAAAATGGGAAGAAGGACAGAACCAAGATTAGCCAAGTATGTAAGAAGACATCACCCTATAGATCAAATCATTGGTGACAAGGATGCCAAATCGATGACAAGGAATAGACTCATAAATGAATCATGTCTATTGAGAAAGGTTGAACCTAAAATAATGAAAGATACAATACAAGATTACGACTGGTATAAAGCTATGGAAGAAGAGATAGACTAGATTTAGAAAAACAAAACATTGACTGTAGTTCCTAGACCAGATGACAAGAATGTAATTGGTACCAAATGGGTGTTTAGGAAAAAACTTGATGAGAATGGTGAGATAACAAGAAACAAAGCCAAATTAGTTTGCAAAGGCTATGCACAAGAAAAAGGACTAGACTATGGGGAAACATTTTCCCTTGTTGCAAGAATGGAAGGAGTAAGAATACTACTTGCATACAAAGGTTTCAAAGTCTACCAAATGGATGTCAAGTATGCTTTTATGAATGGTATAATGGAAGAGGAAGTCTACATAGAACAACTAGAGGAATTTGTTGATGACAAGAACAAGGACATGGTTATATAAGGCACTTTATGGACTGAAGCAAGCACCTAGAGCATGGTATGAGAGATTGCACAAATATCTTATGAAGATAGGATTTGAGAGAATAGATGATAACAACTACTTATACATTGAAGATGAAAAAGGTAAAGATATTTTGATATTAGAAATCTTTGTTGATGATATAATATTTGGAGGAAAAGATGTTTTATGCAAAGATTTTGCTGATCAAATGAAGTATGAGTTTGAGATGTCAATGTTTGAAGAAATCAAATTCTTTGTTGGATTACAAGTACATCAATTGAAGCATGACATATTTGTGACCCAATCTAAATACATCAAGGAGATACTCAAAATATTTGGATTAGAAGAGTCAAAACCACTTAGCACACCAATGGCTACATGACATAAGCTATCCAAGAATGATGAATAAGCTAAAGTGAATTAGAGATTATATAGATTAATGATTGGAAAATTGTAGTATGTTGTACATAGTAGGTCGGACATTGCATTATCTTTTGGAATAGTGGCAAGATTTTTTGCAAATCCAAGAGAAAATCATCTGATGGTAGTGAAGAGAATAATAAGGTACCTAAAAGGAACTGGTGACTATGGTTTGTACTACAAGAGAAGTGAAAAGTTTGAACTAAGAGCCTACACTGATGTAGATTGGGGAGGTAGCATTGATGATAGAAAAAATACTAGTGGAGGAGCACTTTTCTTGGGAAAAAGATTGATTACATGGACTCTCAAAAAGCAAAGTTGTACCTCAATCCATAGCAGAAGTTGAATATGTTGTAGTTGCTAGCAATTGCACCAATATTGTATGGATCAAAAATTTGTTGCAAGGTATGAAGGAAGAGATAAATGAGCCAATGATACTTTATTGTGATAACACAAGTGTTATCAATATATCAAAGAATCCTATAATGAATGCCAAAACTAAGCATATTGCAATCAAGTATCACTATGTAAGAGAATTGGTGGAAGATAAACAAGTGAAGATAGAATATGTAAGCTCAAAGGAATAGATTGCTAACATCTTCACAAAAGCACTACCTAAAGATTCTTTTGAGTATCTTAGAGGTAAGTTAGGGGTGATACCCCTAGCCAAGGCTACTTAAGAGTAAGCAAGACTGCCCTTCATCAAATGAGTTGATTGTTGAAGAATTTACACATTGATGCAAAGGATTTTTAATTTAGGATTCATGCCTAAAGTAATTGAAGTGCTGAAGTTCCAAATCAGTCACAAGCAAGGTGATAGAGGGAGAAATTGAATGAATCTGCAAATGTACACTTACATGGTAAGATGCTAATATGTCTTTGGCATTGTTGTCAAAGAGGGAGAAGTAGTGAGAAATTGATCAACAGAAACTAATCAACAATATTTGATCAAAAGTAAGAGGGAGAAATGTCAAGAAAATGCAAAAATTGATCAAATCTAGAGAAAGAGAAAGATTGTCAAATCCAGAGGAAGAAAAAGAGAAGACAAAGAAGTTGATTAGAACAAAAGAAGAAGCACAATGCATATAGAGGGAGAGAATAAAGAAAGGATACAATAGCTAAGAGGAAGAAGCAAAAATGAAGCAATTAGGTTAGTAGAGGGAGATGTGAAAACTAATGGTAACACAATTTTCTTTTTGGCATTTGACTTACTATTCTAACCTAGTTAGCTTGTGGTTGAATAGTTTAGTTTGATGGTTAATCTGTTTGGTTTGCCATCAATGCCAAAGAGGGAGATTGTTGGAAATCTAATTGAAAATATCATTGTGAGAAGAAGATTGAAGATTAAAGAGGGAGATTTTTGTCAACAAATTGTTTTCAATCATTATTTTATCATTGATGTCAAACCTGCTACTTGTAGGAATGACAATTTCTTATAAGATCCAAGTACTATTACTTAGTTGATTGATGAAGAGGATTTGATCAACAAAGATGTGATAAGAGTACGTAAGGGAAATGTTGAGTTATGATGTTGTAATGAAGCACAAGGATATATTAAGACAATGATTAAATGATGTATTGATAACATACTCTAAGACATAGAGGTTGGTCACACTTAGAAACATTGGAAGAATAAGTTGTAACAAGGTTGATTGCAAAGCTTAAACTAAGTTCATTAGTGGGTGCTGAGCAAGCTAGTTGAAGCTGAGCAAATTCTCAGTTATTTTAAAGCTTTTCTAACACATCATTCTTGGAAAAATTATGTCCAGTAGACATAGGGGTTCCAATTGGTTTTGATTATTCCATTCCAAACTTCTTTAGTATCTCCTTTATATACTTAGATTGAGTGATGTAGATACCACTTTTGTTTTGTTGTATCTACAACCCAAAAAAGAATTTTATTTCACCAAACATGGACATTTCAAATTCTTTACTCATTTGTTTTTAAAATGCCTTGCACAAGTAATCATTTCTTGTAAATAAAGTATCATCAACAAATATTTCTGCCAACACAATTTTCCTTTTTGGTCCTTCTTTGATATATAGGTTATTGTTATTATTTGTTCTTTGAAAGCCAATTTGAATCAAGTAATTATGAAGTCTTTCATACCAAGCTCTAGGAGCTTGCTTGAGACCATATAATGCTTTGTGTAATTTGCAAACCATGTCTCTTTTGCTAGGATCTACATAACCTTCTAGTTGTTCAATGTAGACTTCCTCATCAAGAATTCCATTCAAGAATGTAAATTTAACATCCATTTGATACATTTTAAATCCTCTATGTGCTGCATATGCTACTAAAGTTCTAGCATCTTCTAATCTTGCAACATAAGCAAAAGTTTCACCATAATCAATACCTTCTTCTTGAGAATAGCCTTTAAATACTAGTCTTGCCTTGTTTTTGGAAACTTTTCCATCTTCATTTAATTTCTGAATGCCCACTTTGTGCCAATTACATTTTTATCCTTGGGTTTAAGAACAAGAGTCCAAGTTTTGTTCTTCTTTATCTGTTCTATTTCTTCATTCATTGCTTCAACCCAACTTTCATTATCTAATGCATCTTTAATATTCCTTGGTTCAAATTTTCAATTGGCTTATTGTCATTGTTCCATTAGATTTGTCTCCAATGATCTGATCAGGTGCATGATGCCTTCTAACATATCTTGCTAACACAAATTCTTTGGGTTTTGAATGACTTCCACTATTTTCATCATGAACTTTAGTATCAAGCTTAGATCCCACTATTTATGACTCGGGTCAATCAGACTTGGTTTGAACTAGCTCAGTAGCTCCTGACTATGATTTGGGTCCTTCAGACTATGACTTAGGTTGCACTATCTATAACTTGGTAACTATTGGTGATTTTAGGGATTCAGGAGATGAAGCCTCCTTTATTTCACATAGATTTTGTAGGGCATCAGGTTCATAGTGTATATGAGCAATGTTAGTATGCTAATAGAAACCAAATTTAAATAAAGCTTCTACAAACTAAACAAAATTCATAAACTTCAAGATAGACTAAGATGAGCTCTCAATTGAGAATATGAGCCATTAATGGGCTCTTTCAATGAGAAGCTCTCTTGTTGAGTGGCTTTGTCTAAATAGATAGGATGTATGCTCAAGCTTATGCTTCAAAAAGGGCTTCAAATGGAGTTAGAATTTGGGTGTGAGTGTATGGTTTTGATGTAAAATGGCTTCTTTAAAATGACATTATGAATTTACTTCATGGATTGTGTTGTTTTGAAAAGAGGAAGGATCCAATTTATAGGCAAGAGGCTTGAGGGATTGAGGGCTAAGATGCAAGGATGGGGAAAAGCTCATGGAGGGCTCAGATTGCATGAGAGGAGAGCACATGAATTGTGCTTCCTTACAGCCAATCAGGGAGTGACACATGTCACAGGGTGAGAGGATGGAGGAAAGGGGAAGGAGGAGTCAACAAAGGAGGCTCAAGGGATAAAATCTTCATAAAGGCCCTCATAATGGCTTGTAAGAGCAATGAAAGGGCTTAGAAGAGTCATTTATGGCCTAGTGAGCTTCATAAAGTTTTATGGTTGGGATATTTTGAGGGAGATGAGAGGAATTTTGACTTGGGCTTGATTAGGAAGGTTTTAAGCTTGCTTAGGATTGTGTAAATGATTAGAAGATGGATTAGGATGGTTTAGGATTAGCTTAGTGATAGGCAAGTGGATGGCATTTAATGAGGGTGGGTGAAGGAGGAGATATTTGTTAACTTTGGCTTGGATTAGTAAGTCTTAACCCATGTTTAGGGAATGTGACAAGGTTAGCAAGGGATTAGGATTAGGTTTAAAGACATCTTCTAGAAGAGTCTAAACTTTGGGTGAGGATAAAGACTTTCTAGAATAGTCTAGAACTTCCTAGGATGAGGATGAAGACTTTCTACAAGAGTCTAGAACTTCTTAGGATGAGGATAAATTAGATTTTTAGGAAATAAATAAAGTTTTATTTATTTCAAGGGTTTGCATTGAGGAGATATTTATTAAAACTTTTTAAATAAACATGGGGATTAATATTTAATCTTAATTAAATATTTTGAGTTGGGATTGGGGGTAGGAAATGATGGGATTAGCGTTTAATCAAAATTAAAGAAGGATTAGAAGATTTTGGAAGAGGTTAGTGGTCTTAAGAAAATTGGCCAAGTTTTGGGCAAAAAATAATTTTTTTATTTATTTTGGATTTTTGGTCAATTTATTAATTAAATAATTAATAAATAAGGAAATAATGTTTAAATAAGATTTAAACATTTTTGGGAGGGATTCCTTAATTAAATATTTTTAATTAAGATAAAGGGATTTAATGGCATAAAAATAAATAAATAAATAAAGTAAATAAATAATTAATAAATGATGATGTCATCAGGAATTTTTTCAGAAAATAAAAATACTTTATTTTCTAAAGGATTTAGGTGTCTACATTTTGCCCCTCTTTGATGTGATGCCGCAAGTGGCATGGCATCAAAGATAAAAAAAAAAAGATACCCAAGGCTAGAGTAGAAAAGGAGAGAATGGACTGCGAGATGCCCCCTCAAGAAGGTGGCGGGGAGAGAAAGTGAGGCTCGACAGCTTCTTGAAAAGTAAAAGAATTCAAGATGAGCAAGGAGACTCAGATTGGCTTAAGAGAAGAGATTTAGTTAGCTCAAACTCTCACTACGAGAGAATGATAAAGGGAGAATCAGAGGCACAAGAGGAAGCAAGCCTAAGATCTCAGGGATTATAGAGGATGAAGGAGCGGAGCACTATAAAAAGGAATCCAAGATAGGGAGATAGATGATGGGATGATAAAGCTGAAGCAACAAGATTTCAAAGAGTTAGATTGGTGGAAGATGGGTTTCAGAGATCCCTAGGACTAGGATTGTGGAGCTCGAAAGATGAGGCTTGGTGGATTGATTGGATTGGTGGATCCCTAAGACTAGGATTGTGGATCCCTAAAGCTAAAAGTGTAGATTGATATAAAGAGATACTGATGCATAAGATGGGGTAGGAGAGACAGATGCTAGATATGGATGGGGGATAATGGAGATGAAGGGAAACCATTGAAGCTTGTTTGAGTAGGGGGATACTTCAAAGAGAAGTACCACCATGTAGTTGAGCACTAGATTTGCTATAGGACTGTTGGTTAATTGCCAAGGTTACCAAGAACATCAAGGCCTTTTCACCAACTGTCCAGAGGACTGAAAGACCGACTCAAAACAAACACACAAGGATTGCCCCAGCATCACACATGAATCCCAAAGGAAGTAGCGTGGAATCGACATTGGGTAACCCACAAGCAAAAAAAAAAAACAAACAAAAGGCCTGATCAAGACCTTACGCTCAGATTGCCCCATTCGTAGTATACCATGATATGGAAGATCGTGGCAACCTTGAGGAGGGAACAAGGAGATTTCTTGGAAAAGATACTTCAAGACCCAAAAGGGAAGATTCCAAGTCAAAAGAAAGAGAAAATCCAAAAGAGAACCATTTGCCAATGAGATAGGTAGGATGAGGTACTAACGGACCAAGATCAGACATGTGGAAAGCTATATCCTGCAAGGATCTATCAGAGAGCATCTAAGATGATGGATTTTGGATGAATGATGCATTTGGAAAGTTGAACTAAGAAGGATAACACTTTGGTGACAAGAGATCTAGCTAAAGGATGCATTGGAATAGCTAACCAAGGGTTGTGCAATGTGTGTAAGATGCTGATCAAGGAGGAACTAACACAAAAGTTAGATAGATACAATGGTACTAAGCTAAAGAGGATGTACAAGCTGACGGACCAAGATATGTTACAAATGTACAAGGTTGTTCATGTTTTGGTTTTTGTGAGATGGAAATGTTTGTGAAGGGTGGGATTTCTGCAATAGTTGATAGGCAGATAGGTAGATGGTTTGCAAAAAGCTTAAGGAAAATGGGATTCTTTGTGTGCATGTGATAAGATACAAGCTAGGATACAAGATTTGGCATATAATACAAGCTGGAATATGGTACAAGCTTTGGACAAGATTTGGATATAAAGGCTATGATACAAGGGATGATACAAGATTTACAAGCTGGGGTACAAGATTTACAAGCTGAGGTACAAGATTTACAAGCTGTATAAGGGGTATTTACAAGCTTCATTAGATTTTGAATATTTGGTCGGAACACCAAGGGAATAAGCAGATATTTTATTGGATTGTGAATGGATGGATGAGGGATAGGATAGTGATAGATAATGGATTAGTCTTAGTACACAAGGCACCTGAATTACCAAGTTTTGACCAAGGTACCTATCCAAGACGCTTGAATTGCCAAGTTTTCACCATTGGATGTTTATTTCTCTTTACTATTTTTTTGTATTTTTCAAAAGCTGGGTATACCAAGGATCTTCAAGCATAGAACTTCTTGAGATGAATGATGTTAGTAGGATCATTCAAGAGTTCTCCTTCTGGTGTAGATAGCTGATAGGATCTGGAGCCAAAGGAGGTAGTGACAACGTAAGGACCAAGCTAGGTAGGTTCAAACTTGCCTTTCTTTTCTCAACCAGCTTGGACTTTCATATTTTCTTTGAGGACCATGTCGCCTAGCTGAAAGTGTCATGGAAGCACCTTCTTGTTGAAATTCCTTTTGAGATGAGTTTGATAGACTGTGAGATGATCATAGGCTTATTATCACTTCTTGTCTAAGAGATATAGCTAGGTGAGCTGAGCTACTCTGTATTCTTCATCTGATATTTTCCCTTGCAAAGATATGTGCAAGGAGGGAAGTTCAACCTCTATGGGTAGTACTACTTCAGCACCATAGACTAAGGAGTATGGAGTTGTCCCTATGGATGTACGAAAGGAAGTTCGATAGGCCCATAGGGCTGGATTTATTTATAGGTGCCAATCGCGACCGAAATCATTGACAACTTTCTTTAGGATTTTGAGGAGGGTTTTGTTAGTTGCCTCTGCTTGGCCATTACCTTGTGGGAAATATGGGCTAGAAAAGAGGTGATGGATGCAGAGGGAAGTGCATAATTCTTCCATGTTGATATTTTTAAATTTACCTCTGTGGTCGATGAAGATGGTGGATGGGATGCTGAAGTAGCAAACAATGTGGTACAAGATGAACTTGGAGACCTGAACTCCTATAGCTGAGACTAGGGGGACTGATTCCACCCATTTAGTGAAATAGTCTGTAGCTGTTATTATCCATTTATGTCCATCAGATGAGAGAGGTGTGATAGTTCCAACTAGATCAAGGCCCCAACAAGTGAAAGGCCAAGGTGGTGCAATAGGCTGTAGATCATGTGCTAGAGCGTGCACAAGATTTGTGTGCTGCTAACATGGGAGACACTTTCTGACAAAGTCATAGGAGTCTTCTTCAATGGTAGGCCAATACTAGCCTGCTCTAAGGATTTGTTGCATGAGGACAATACCACTCATGTGGGCACCACAAAGTTTGGAGTGTACTTCTTTTAATGCCATCGCGACCTCATTTTCATCTAAACATTGAGAGAGAGTATCATGATAACCCTGACGATATAGGGTATTGGCTATGATAACATAGTGGGATGATTTTTGGATGAGGTTTTGGCATTGGGTACATGTGAGGTGAGGGGAGATGATACCATATTTAAGGTAAGCATGAATCTCATGGTACAAAGGGGATTGGGGACCAACCAAGATACAAACACAGTTTGAGTCATCATTCGCATAGGTAGGTGTGAGGAGCTGCTCGACTTAAAACTCATATTGCGTAACTACTTGGGGAATTTCCAAGAGTGAGCTGATAGTAGCCATAGCATCTGTTGCTTTGTTCTATATTCGAGGCACTTATGTAAACTAAATCTTTGTAAAATGCTAGGTTAGCTGATCAACTAGCTCTTTGTAGGGTAATAGCTTTTCATCTTTGGTTTGATATTCATTTAGGGCTTTCTTGATGATGAGCTGAGAATCGCCAAAGATTTGTAACTCAGTGATGTTCCATTCTACAGCTATCTTTAATCCTGCTATGAGAGCCTCATATTCAACTTTATTGTTGGTGCTAGGGAATTGTAGCTTGAAGGCTTTTGGAATGTAATCTCCTTGAGGTGTGACAAACAATATTCCTGCCCCTGATCCATGAGATGTATATGAGTCATCAAAATAAAGTTTCCATTAGGTTTGTTCTTCAATTAGACAAATATGCTCATCTGGAAATTCTGTGATCAAAGGATATGTATCTGCTAGAGGCACATTAGCTAGGTGATCTACTATAGCTTGCCCTTTGATTTCCTTTCTATCCACATACTGGATGTCAAATTTGCTAAGGAGCATAACCCATTTGGCCAAACGGCCTGTAAGTGCTGTTCTAGAGAGCATATACTTGAGAGGGTCGATCTTGGAGACTAGTTGGAAGGTATGACTTAGCATGTAGTGGCAAAGCTTTTGAGTTGAGAAAACAACTGCCAAACAAGCTTTTTCCATAGGAGTATAATTGAGTTCATAACCAACTAGGGTTCTACTGATGTAGTAGATGGCTCTTTCTTTGTCGTAGTCATCGAGCTATGCTAGAAGTGCCCTTAGAGCAGTAGGCATTGCTGATATGTACAAGATCAAGGGCCAACCAGGAACTAGTGGGACCAAGATAGGGGGATTGATGAGATACTACTTAAGATGATCAAAGCTGCGTTGACATAAATGATCCCACTTGAAGTTTTCATCCTTCTTCAGTAAGTGTGCAAAAGGTGTACACTTATCTGCAAGCTGGGAGATGAAGCACTGAACGGATTGAAGCTTTCCCTGAAGAGTGCGAAGCTATCACAGTGTCTGGGGAGGAGGCATGTCTAAGATAGCTTTGACCTTCTTGGGGTCAATCTCTATACCTCGTTTAGAAACTATAAAGCCTAGAAGCTTGCCAGATGTGACCCCAAAGACACATTTCTTGGGATTTAGCATAAGATGATATTTGGATAACCTATCAAAGACTTTCTCCAGGTCAGCAAGATGATCCATGAAGGTATGAGATTTAACCAAGATATCATCCACATAATCCTCCAAAATGCTATGGATAAGATCATGGAAAATGTCTGTCATAGCACTTTGATAGGTAACCCCAACATTCTTTAGGCCAAAAGGCATCATGTTGTAGCAAAAGGTTCCCCAAGGGGTAGTGAATGCTGTCTTATGCTGATCCTCTTCTACAATCTTGATTTGGTTATACCCAAAAAATCCATCCATCCATGAGGGACAAAATTTCATGTCCAGCTGTAAGATCTACAATCATATCTATGTTGGGCAAGGGAAAATCATCTTTTGGACAAGCTTTGTTAAGATCTCTGAAATCAGTGTAGATTTTGATGTCACCAGAAGGCTTAGTGATAGGGACCATGTTGGAGATCCACTCTAAGTAGTTGATAGGTTGGATAACCTTAGCAGCTAACATTCTTTCTAATTTAGCTTTGACCAGTAATGCCACCTTGGGGTGCATTTTTCTAAGCTTTTGTTTGACGGGCTTGATCTTTGGATCAACTACAAGATGATGAACTACAAGCTTTGGATCTAGTCCTAGCATGTCCTGATATGACCATGCAAATTAGCCAATGTTCTCTCTTAAGACCTCAAAGAGGAGGTCAACTTGGTCTTGTGATAGGGATGCAGCAATGTGAACAAGTCTAGGGATCTTTGAAGAATCGATGTTGACTTCTCTAGTATCCTCAATTAGAATAGAAGACACCTCTGGTCGATTATCTTGAGGAGGCAATGCTAAATCCTCATGTTCTACTTGTGACTCTAGATTTTCTTGCTGAGGGGTTCTCTTCATTGCCTTAGCTAGTCCCAAATTCACCTTAGTTCCAGTTTTGGGTGTATCGAAACTAGGTTGGGGATTTTCTCCAAAATACCCCTTGGGATCTAGCTTATAGATATAGGTAGAATCTGGCTTTGTTTTCTTGTGAGGAGTTTTGGCTCCCATTAATCTCAAAAGCACTTCCACTAATGTGAACTCATCAATGTGTATGATGCTTGGTTGGTCCCAATCTATGAGTTGTGGATGGGTGAGTGGTAGGTCAATGAAATGGATGGATAGTTCTTGGAGAATAGAGTCTCTGAGGAAGATTTGGTTTGGGATATTGTCATAGGCTCTCTTTTCAACTTCCTTAGGAATGTCTTTAGTTTCGACAAGGTCACGATGAATATTTGAAAAAGCATGACCATTCTCATTGGTGCCCCTAGTTGTGGGCATGCCAAAGCCAAGACCTGACTTCAATTCCCACTTGTGTGCATTGATGGGGCACTGCATCTCTCTTTCTTTTAGTCCTAGACCATCACCTTGATAGTTCCATTTGTCAGTGATGAGCATATTTTCTTGGGGATACTTTTGGTTGAAGTGATCAAGGCATTCTTGATTTCTTGGAGGTGCATCCTTATGTAACCAATTGTTGATATCTGGAGTGAGCTCCTCATGGAGAGGGAATTTTGAGGATACAAAGGTTGTTGGGCCAAATTGTTTGTATCAAGGAGGTACAATCTCCTTAGCTTTGCGATAATGTTGGTCGTCCATGGGCGTGTGGATCAAGTGGGAGTGCCCTGACAACAAATGCATCTGATAGACTATACTCTCCACAAACTTTGTAATTAATCTTCATGGTAGATAGGGTGGAGGTGAGGATGGTTTTTGGGTCATTACAAGTGTGGAATGAGCTAGTGATGGCTATGCCGATATCAGTTCTAGGGAAATGGTTTGCATATGAAGCTTTAACTGCATTGCAGTAAGCAAAGGGTTTTAGATCGACATGGATGGTTACCTCAGTGCCTTAATGTGGAAATTTGACGCATCGATGGTAAGTGGATGGAATGACTTTCATGGAATAAATCCATGGGCTACTGAGGAGGATGTTAAATGGTAGGTTTAGATCAATAACATGGTAGAGTGTTTCTTGGATGATTGGCCCAAGCTTGATTGGCAGAAAAATAGTTCCTTCTGTGGTTCTTTCCAAGTTGTCATAAGCTTTGATGGTGATAACCTCACTGATGATATCTGCCTTAGTATACCCAACTTGTTTTATGAATTTTAGGGTGCAAATATTCAAGGCTGATCCATTATCTATCATTACTCTTTTTACGGCAAAATTGGATACCATGATGGCTATACGAAGCGAAAGGGTGTGATCTGGCTCGACCATGGGTATGTCGGTGGGTTTGAATGATAGGGCACATGAGGCTGAAAGGTGTCCAACAAGATTACGAGAATTAGTAGCGTTGATATCTGAAGGGACATAGGATTCTATGAGAGCACTATCAAGGATGTTCTTGTACACAGGACTAATGTAGAGGAGGTCTAAAATGGGGATTTGGGCTGACATGTTCCCAAGGTGTTCCAAGATATTGTATTGGCTTTTGGACGGAGTTGATGATATTGCTGGGGTTGATAGTGCTGATGGGACTAATGGGGTTGTGATGTTCAATTGTGCTCTTTGAGTGGTGACTGCATACTAATTGTTTGGGCCTTGGATATTGATAACATTGACAGAAGACTCTTTTTCAGATATACAACCGATAAGGCTACCATAGTCTATGTAGGATGAAGTGTGGTCATTGTTCTTCCTATGCTGTTGGTTTGGTCAGTGGTTGTTGGTATTGTTGTTGTTGGTTTGGATAGGTGCTTTTCTAGGATTTTGGTTGTTGTGAGGAGGAAAAGCATTTTGATAGATCTGTAAGCCTGCATTGGGAGAGGTTTGGGCACCAATGGTGATTTCTTTCCGATCAATGAGGTCCTGCACATAATCTTTTAGTTTCATGCATATGAGGGTGGTGTGACCTTTTACCTTATGAAATTTGTAGTACTCATTGTCTTTGTACCATGAAGCTTTGGATTGGCCTGGGTTAATTTGCTGAGTAGGAGGAAATTTGATGAAGTTTTCCTTAGTCAATTTCTCAAAAATTACATCCAATGGCTCACTAAGGGGTGTATAATTTCTAGGTGTAGGTTGGAACTTGGGCTTTGGTCCTGAAGCTACATTGATGGCATTAGCTTGATTGCTAGACCCTTGAATGTTGGGTCTTGGATTGTGGCCTTAATAGCTTTGGTGATTCTGGTGTTGGTAGTTGATAGTTTGTTGATTGTTTGGTTGATAAGGTGGGTTGGACTAATTTTGGGAAGGACCAACAATATTCACATGTCTCGTATCAGTAACCCCATCTGTTGCAACGGGCTTATTTTTGTTCCAATACCTAGACTTGTCATTGGAATGTAATTGATTTTGGTTGGCCTCCTTGTAAATCTTGACCACACCATCTTTAATGAGTCTTTGCTCAAGGATCATTCCTTTCTCTTTGATATCTTTGTAGGTCTACAAACAGTTCATGGTCATGTGGTGGGCCAAGCTAGGATGGGCATTATCAATAAACATTTTCACCAAATGGTGCTCTGGCAAGGTGCAAGATATGCAGGTGGTAAGGGTTTGCCATCTTTGTAGATATTCGAGAAGGCTTTCTCCACCTTTTTGCTTAGTGTGGACAAGATCAACTACTGAGAGCTCTGTTTCAACAAGATGGGATATTGGGCTACAAATGTCTCAGACAATTCAGAAAAGTTTTTAATTGTGCCATATGGGATTCTATAAAACCATTCAAGAGCTGGTCTGACCAAGCTTTTGGGAAAGAGACACAAGAGGAAGATGCCACCGTATGCCACTTCTTGGTAGTGCATGTAAAATTCTTTGATATGTGTGACAGGGTCTCCTTTTCCTCTGAATTTGTCAAACTTGGGTAGCTCAAAGTGTTTGGGAAATGGTGTCATGGTAATGGCTCTGTCAAATGGGTAAGGACACACATTTTCAAACTTGAAGGTTTTTGGATCATTTCCTTCCTAGATGTTCTTCAAAGCTATCTTCATGGCTTCCCATTCTAAATTAATGGGTGATGGCTAGGGTGCACCCAATGTAAGAGTGCCCTAAGGTAGGTATGTGCTAGATGGGGCAATGGAACATGGATGGCTTTGAGGTATGGGCTGGTAGGGATTGTACATGGCTTGGGCAATTGAATGGTGGATGATGGGTTGCTGAGGTGGAGGAGGCACATATTGCTGCATGTGTTGTGAGGCTTGCTACTAATATGGGATTTGGGATAGGGATTGAGGAACATAGGGTGGCTATGGGATAAATGGATTACTTTGTGGAGGTAAAGTATAAGATGGTTGTGAAGCTTGGAGAAATGATCGAGGAGCTTGTGGAACTTGACTTGGGATTTGAGGAGTTTGACGAATATATTTGGGTTGTGCCCCCATTTGGGAGGGTATCATGGAAAAGGAGGCCAAGTAATTGGTGGTTGGTGGTGGTGGATTTCCTTTTAGAAGTGGCATAGAAAAATAGTTAGTAATAGGAGGTAATGGATTAGTTGGTGGTGGAGGTGGTGGGAATTGAAAGCTTGGGAATGGAATTGATGGGGTTTGATAGCTTGGTGGCTAGATTTGAAAGCTTGGTAGAGTGGTGGCAAGAGCTTGGGTCACTTGAGAGCTTGATAGAACATTGGTAGTAGCTTGTGGGGTTTGATAGCTTTGTGGAGTGAGGGTAGTAGCTTGTGGATTTGTGGCTAATGGCACTGAGCTCCAAGGACCTAGTGGAAATGATGGAATTGTATTCTGAGTAGAGGTAAACAAGCTGGAGGTGATGAAAGGTTGATTACTTGGCCCCATGGGTGGTATCCCGGTTGTATATTGCTAAGGTTGGCCAAAGATGCTAGCACTGATTTGGGAGATGGGTGGATTTGGAAGGCTGGGTTGGAGAGCAGCAACACCAATAGTGAAGGGAGTGAATGATGAGGTGTTTTGGGCAAAGGGGGTTTGGGATGGAGTGGTATGGATCAATGATGAAGTGGTGGTGGCTGGATTGGTTTGCGAAAGGGAGATTTCAACTCTAGTGGAGGCTGGTATGTTTGGGTCTGTTGGATCATATGGAGTGGGTTAAGGCTCTTCTTTTGGCACATATCGAGGATGATTTGAATCTTAAGAGCCTCTGGGTGGTGGGAGTTGTCGAAATAATGGGTGAGATGGATCTTATAAGGGAGGAGGTCTTCCAAAGTCGAAGGCTCCTATGTTGTCCCTTCGAAAGTTAGCCATGATTGTCTCTTTGTTCTTGTCTATAATGGCGTTCACCAATACTACATTTCCTAGTTGATTCATGAAAGCTTCAATGCCAATAAGTGATGGTACAGTGTTCTCTGGGCTGAAGGATGGTTGAGTACTCAAGGGGAGTGATGCTATTTGATCCAAATGATAGGGCTCCATTGTTTCCTTCTTCTTCTTGGCTAAGCGAGTGACGGGTGGCATTAAAATGCAAAATGTTCCTAGGGATGAGATGCAACAATGCGGAGGGATGCAAAGGGGGAAGGATTTTCTATGCAAATGATTTCCTAGGTTGAGGAAAAGCTATATGACAAACCTAAGGAGGATTGGGTTGGAGATTCTAACTTCAAAGATATGTTACCAAAGCATAAAAGGTCTGCTTTCCTATGTGCAAGCTTGGTGGTGATTGTGTCAACTTAAGGATAGACTAATGATCCTTTAGGAAAAACATGAGATTGACCACTTATGGATCCCAACCTTTAGCTCAAGGTGATGAGGGATGACAAGTGACAAGGCTAGATTACCCTAGACAAAGCTCTGTCAAAGGGATAACCTTGGTGAGGCTGGTGGATTTGCAAGATGGTACGAATGGAAAACCTTTGGCAAGGTGACAACAATTTTGAAGTCTTGGATGTGAAAATTAGGCTTTTGGGATGCTAGCTAGGTTTGAGGGGATTGGTTTGGTTCTAAGGCAAAGATCTAAATGAGATGGATGAGCTAAAATGCTTAATGGGATGACTAAGGATGGCTGGCTTACCTACAAGGATGACTCTAAAGTGAAGCTTATGCAAGAAGATGTGGAGAAACAAGGGGGTCTAATCATAGAAATCATGCCTAGTTGGTAAGACATAAGTAGGGTTAACTCCTAGATTCTTACTAAATATGATAATGTGATCTAACCAGGCATCTTGAAGGGCTTTGTCGATAGCTTTGTCTTCTACTTTGTGGAGTTTGGAAATTTGAGAGCTTGGTGTTACTTCCTTTTTCTTAGCTGCAATTTCTTGGTATGCCTGAGATGGCTTGAGTTTGGCTTTGTGAAACTTCTATTTGGGTTTGGGTTGTTCTGACATAAATTCCTGAATCTGCTTGGCTTAGAGAGATTTTCGTTGTTTTGCTTCAACTCGTTCAACTTCTGGAACAGGCAGTGACTACGCTAAGTATGCCCTAAGCTAGGATTGACCAAGTTTGGCAAACATTCATTCAACAAGTAAAAAATCAAGCAATAGATAGGAACAACCAGATAGAAGTTTTTGATTCTCAGAATGTGATACTTGTGCCAAGGAGTGTGTATGTTTTACAAATGTTTCAATCAGTCACTTCAAACACATTAACACCCTAGATGGTTGTCTAAAAGGCTGACAGATGGTTTAGCTAGGGAGTCCTCGATATGCCCAAAGTACATGAGGCCCAAATCCATAGATGAAAACAAAAAGATGTCACACAGCTGAGAGGAGTGGTAACCCACTTCTCCTCTTTCACTTCTCAAGGGTATAAAGTTCTTTGAGGCTTAGCCCAAGTGACAAAATCTTGATCCCAAGAGAGGTGTCTTTGGATTCACCTCCCGATCTTTATACTCTGCTGGAACGCTAGAGTTGAGGTCATCCCAAGGGGTGACGAAATCTCCAAGTAGGCCTCCTAAAATTTAAACAAGATTTTGGATCCTAATCTTATGCACCCAAGATGGCCTCGAAAGACGACAAGGGGAGAGAAGACTTGGATGATCTTGGGCTAAAAGACAAAATTATTTTCCAACTAATGCTTAAGTTTTTCTGATCTAGACCTTGCAAACACACATGTTTAGGATGAAAATGTTCAATTCCAACTTGAAGCATTAACACAAGTAAAATTGATCGAAGAATGAATACACCAAGAAGATTTAGGGTCAACAAAAGTAAACTCATGCGCCCGAAGGCCCTCCACGTCAAGTATCGATTGATTTTTCTTTAAGGCATTTAAGATTGAGTGTGAGTTTGTTTTAAATCCAAAATAAAGATGTGTAAAAATCAGTTTCAAGTGCGTGCTCAGAGGCCCTCCACGTCAAGATTTGTTCAATTTTTATGCCCAAATGAAGTGTTAGCGAGACTAATGTGCATTCAAGAAATTTTCTTAGGAAAATTAATAAAAACTCAAGTGAGTGGAATTTGATTTTTGTGGAGCACTTAACACCTTCTTAGATAGACCCATCCCCATATATGGCACTGATATTGCAACCAATGGTTAGAATGATGGGTGATTAAAGAGGGTGAGTCCAACAACAAATTCACTCAAAGTGTCTTTATTTGTTTTTATAAATTAGAAAGTTTCTAAAATGTAGATTCTTTTTATGCCCCAAAAAATGAAGTGTGAGATATTGTAATGATTAATTGACCTTTTGCATTCAAGATTGGATTTGTTGTTTTAATCACGCATTCATTAAAAAAACAAACTTGATTTTAATCCATGGCACTCAAGAGTGATTTTAGCAACATGCATTCAAAGACAAGTGATTAAACATTCAAGTTTTTTCTTTTGAGCAATCAAGATTGAGATTTTGTGTGTTGTTTTAAGAACTTTGAATTTCTTTCTTTTAACCTTAGATCATTCAAGATTTTTTTGGACTCAAAAGTGAAAATGACTCTTTGGACTTTGGTTTTCATTCAAGATTTTGTGTTCTAGTTTGCATTTTTTAAGCCCAAAAATGATATTCCTAGATCGTTTTGATGGATGAAAAACCTAAGAACCATTCAAGATTTTGCAAAAAGACATTTGTTTGTAACAAATAACAAAGCTTTTAGGACAATTTTGGCAACCATTTAGGACTCTTAGTTTTCATGAGATTTTTAAAAGAACTTTAAAATATTTGCAAATGAGGTTCATTTTATCCTTGATTGATGCTTTGAGTTTGATTTAGATTTTAGAGTGCACTTAGTGTTGATTTTGAACCTTTTGAAATGGAAACTTCAAGTTCTTTTTAAATTTCCAAAAATGAAGTGTTCCTAACTTTGCATGAATGCATCTAAAACCTTGATGTTGCAAGGATGCAAATGATTGGATTGGTTTAGTTTCACTTGTCAAAAGTTTTTTTTTTGCAAATTTTTAGTTTTTAATGGATTTAAGTATGATTTGGGGGTTCATTTTAAGCACTAAAAAGAAGTGTGTATGATTTTACTTCCTTAAAAAAAAATGGCCAAGATCTCCCAAAAGAAGAAGAAGAAGAAGTAGATGGAATAAGAATAATATAAACAAGAAGAGGAAGAAGAATTCCAAGTGCTTTGTCCACCTATAATCTTGAAAAATCTGCAAACACTATGAGATAGACTATGAGTTCCTTTGTCTTCTTCATGCTCATGTGGACCTACAAAACCAATTTATACAATCCTACCAGTCACAAAAATAAGAAAAATTAGCCAAAATTAGCAAATGACATACAAAACTTGACTAAAAAAGTGAATGAAGATGACCCATGCGGTGTCCCACCGGGTGTACCAAAATGTAGTATGCTAATAGAAACCAAATTTAAATAAAACTTCTACAAACTAAAAAAAATTCATAAACTTCAAGATAGACTAAGATGAGCTCTCAATTGAGAATATGAACCATTAATGGGCTCTCTCAACGAGAAGCTCTCTTGTTGAATGTCTTTGTCTAAATAGATAGGATGTATGCTCAAGATTATGCTTCAAAAAGGGCTTCAAATGGAGTTGGAATTTGGGTGTGAGTGTATGTTTTTGATGTAAAATGGCTTCTTTAAAATGGAATTATGACTTTACTTCATGGATTGTGTTGTTTTGCAAAGGGGAAGGATCCAATTTATAGGCAAGAGGCTTGAGGGATTGAGGGCTAAGATGCAAGGATGGGAAAAAGCTCATGGAGGGCTCATATTGCATGAGAGGAGAGCACATGGATTGTGCTTCCTTACAGCCAATCAGGGAGTGACACATGTCATAGGGTAAGAGGATGGAGGAAAGGGGAAGGATGAGTCAACAAAGGAGGCTCAAGGGATAAAATATTTATAAAGACCCTCATAATAGCTTGTAAGAGCAATGAACGGGCTTGGAAGAGTCATTTATGGCCTAGTGGGCTTCATAAAGTTTTATGGTTGGGATATTTTGAGGGAGATGAGAGGAATTTTGACATGGGCTTGATTAAGAAGGTTTTAAGCTTGCTTAGGATTGTGCAAATGATTAGAAGATGGATTAGGATGGTTTAGGATTAGCTTAGGGATAGGCAAGTGGATGACATTTAATGAGGGTGGGTGAAGGAGGAGATATTTGTTAACTTTGGCTTGGGTTAGTAAGTCTTAACCCATGTTTAGGGATTGTGACAAGGTTAGCAGGGGATTAGGATTAGGTTTAAAGACATCTTCTAGAAGAGTCTAGACTTTGGATGAGGATAAAGACTTTCTAGAATAGTCTAGAACTTCCTAGGATGAGGATGAAGACTTTCTAGAAGAGTCTAGAACTTCTTAGGACGAGGATAAATTAGATTTTTAGAAAATAAATAAAGTTTTATTTATTTCAAGGGTTTGGGTTGAGGAGATATTTATTAAAACTTTTTTAATAAACATGAGGGTTAATATTTAATCTTAATTAAATATTTTGAGTTGAGATTAGGGGTAGGAAATGATGGGATTATCCTTTAATCAAAATTAAAGAAGGATTTCCCATGTTAACCAATAGAAGCTCATTTAACACTACAAACTCACAAAGATCCTTTGGAAACTGAGTGTGCTTGGTTAACATTGGTTCCATCCAAATTTTCCTTCATTAACTGAGTGAGGTCAGTTAACACTCATCTTCTATAGATTTTCCTTCGATGCCCAAGTTAACTCTGTAGAAACTGTCTTCTTAGCTTGGCAAACTTAGTAACGCTTGATAGACATAAAAAACTATCTTTACTACTCAAGTGAGCTTGACACCCATTGATTGATAATGATATGAATTTTTTTTAACATAAAAGACAATACACAATTTATCAATTGTATCCAGTATTAGGGATATTTACCAAAAAAAAATCCAAATTACATGGAAATGCCTCTGCCATTGCGATGGGTGTCGCAAATTGACCCCAAATGTTCTAGTGTTAAGAGATTAAAAAATACAAGAAGGGAGATATCTTAAATTGAAGAAAGATATTAAATTAAAAAAAAGGAAATGATTATCATGGATGTCATAGAGAAATCAAGGAACAAAAGGAAAAGTTCACGATGATAAGTAGTTATTTTTTATAATATTAATGGTTTAAATATAAATCATTAGGGATTTTTTCTGTTTGGAATAATCAAAATCCTACAAAATCTACCTTGAAAAAATAGTTGAAGGTAGGTTGCAAGGGTCAGCTAAGTATTCTATCCCTCTCTGATTCTTGAACATACTTACATTGTAATAATAAGAAAACTAAGGATGTATTACTTCTTGATTCTCAATGTTTTCTTAAAGGATAGTGTAAAATTATGTAACAAGTCTCCCAACTATGATGTAACTTACATTAGTAAAATGAATAAACCAACTTGGATAATATTTTTTTTTTCAAGTATAACTTAATCATATTTAGATTCTTAAAAGAATTGGCAATGTTATAGGTGAGTTTGTTGGATTGGGACCTAGCTTTAGAAGCTACAATGATACTAAAATTCTAGTTAGCATAAAAATTGAAATTTAGAAACTAGACCCTATTAAAATTATCACCAATAAATTAATATAAAAAATGCAACCTAATTTATACCAAAAAAAAATCCATGAAATTATGTTGTTTGATCCAGAGTCTAGACATAATGATTACAATTTTTACTCAATTGTGCAATCAAAATTAGATTTGAGGAATTTGTGTTGTAATGATAAAATACAAAAATTTCCATGGGGTATTTGAAAAAATTTGAGGGAAGAAGGATACAAAATTCTATGAGATCTAGAAAATACATGAAAATGCTTAGTAAGCATGATCCAATCTCTAGAACCAAATATTGAACAAGGAGGGATAGTGGAGGAGATTCAACCCTTGGCCCCAAAATTATTATAGATAAAAAATGTTTAGGCACAAAAAAACAACATGAAGATCACTCAAAAGAGAGAAGTGAAAAATGAAACTACCAAGACAATAAAATATGTGGTTTAGTAGAGAAGATGAAGGAAACAACTGAGAATAATAGATGTTGTCTAGATAATTCATCCATAGTAGACATGATAAAGATGCTGGAACAATGTGAAAAATGTATAAAATAAAATCTAATTTTGGAAGACATAAGAGAAAACATCAGACTAAATATATATCAATGGTGGCATGAAGATAAATTTGAAGGATAAGGATGTTTTTTTTTATAGCCAAATTGAAATCATTAAAGGAAAAAAGAAGAAGGAATAAAAATCATTTTAATAACATATTTAAATAAAAAATAGAGAATGAAAAATAATTGAAAAACTCAAACAAATAAATTATTAGGGTAGGAGTGGATAATGAAAAATATATCAAAGAAAAAGAACTTATAGCTAAATGGGAAAATATCCTAGCCAAAGAAGAAATATTCTAAAAACAAAATCAAGATAAACATGGGTGTTAGAAGGTGATAGATTTTTTTTCATAATAGTACTATTAATAGAATAATAAAAATCAAGGATAATTTAGAGAAGGAAATTGAAAACCCTGATGACATAATAGAAAATTTTGTGAATATTATACAAATATTCTTAATAATTTTGAAACATAAAATTTAATAACTCAGAATAAGATGTTAGGATCCATTCCAAAAATAATAACTACAAAAGATAATAAAATATTAAATAAGAAATTTACCAATGAATAAATTAAAGATGCCCTTTTTCAACTTAATCCTGATAAATCTTTGGGCCTTGATGGCTTTCAGGTCTTTTTCGTTCAAAATTGTGAGGATATTCTAGGAGAAGACCTTTGGAAGAATATTGAGGCAACTAGGAATTTTGGATCCCTTCTAACTAAAATTAAAAATACATTCCTTGCTTTAATGATAAAGAAAAATGAACATATGGATCCATGAGATTTTTTGGAAATAGAGATGGAGTAACTGAGAGGGGAGGGGTGAATCAGTTACCATAGAAATAAATCCATAGATCCTTAGATGTCTTAAAATATAGTTGCTGCTGACACTCGGTAATCACACAAATAAATGCTGAAATTTGATAGATGTTCTGTTAACTTATTAAGCATTTAAAGTGATTAACATGCATGCATAAAGGAAATAACATGAATACAAGAGACACCAGATTTGACGTGGAAACCCAATATAGGAAAAACCACCAAGTAACTAGTCACCAGTTTTCACTCTTTTGAAGTGAGCCCTGTTAGGAGCCAACCTTGTTAAAGGTTACAAAACACACTATTAGGTGTGACCCTGTTAGAGGATTTAATCACCCTATAAGGAGTGGCCTAGTTGGAGGTCTTAAGAACAATTCAATTGAATTGTCACCTTGTTAGAGGATTTACAAAATGACTGTTAAACCAACTCTATTAAGAGATTTTGAATCACTATTACAATGATTAGAAAGAAACAATGAAGTGATCTGAAATATATGCAACTTATCTTTGTTGAATACAGATCTCTATTCTGCTTCACTAGATCCTCACTGATCGAATACACCTTTTCAGCTTCATAAGGATATCTAATCCTTCCACAACATTTGCTCATATATTCAATATTTACTCATTCCATTTACATCCATACATTCACACTCTTATGCATCCACACTCTTCATATATATGAATTCACAACTTGACCTTTCATATATACCTTATAGATTTTCAAGTCGGCTCAATTACAAGTTATAACAACTGAAAAACATTAAATCAATCAACTGCAAATATTGCACAAAATAATTAAACTTAATTCTTTAGAACAATAAAATTCTTCACTGCCCACTACTCCAGAATGGTTTCCCCAGTGTTAACCAAGTGAAGCTCGGTAAACATTGCAAACCTTGCAACTTCCTTCAGAGATTGAGTTAACTCGATAAACATTGACCTTCCTTCACTTACTGAGTGAGCTCAATAAAAGCTAACTTTCTCTTCGATGACTAAGTGAACTTGGTAGACATTGACTTTCCCTTTGTTAACCTTAGGAGCTCAGTTAACATTAACTTTCTACTACAAAATCCTTTGATGCTCGAGTGAGCTCGGTAAGAGCTAACTTACTGTGTAATGTTCAGGAATGCTCGGTAGTCACTATAAATTACTTTGCTAACCATCTGAGCTCAGTAGACTCTGTTTGATGGCTGATATGACATTTGTGTAACATCCAAGACAATACACAATTAAAAATTGTATCCAATAGAGATTTTAGGTCTATAGCCTTATGTAATACAATCTATAAATTACTTTAACAATCACTAGCCAATAGACTCCAAAAGGTACTACCAAATCTCATTCTAGAGGAACATAAGATTTTGTTCATAATAAGTCAGTTCTTGATGGTATTATCATAATCCAAGAATTAATTTGAATTATGTACAAATTAGTAAGGAATCTTGTATGCTAATGTAGTTAGATATCCAAGAATTCTACGATAAAGTAGATTGGAAATTCTTCTATAAAACACTCAAAGATTTTGGATTCTCTCATCAATGAATCAAATTAATATATAATTGCATTTTGACACCAAAAATCTCCATTCTCATAAATGGTACCCCTTAAGGCATTTTTAGTATATCTTGAGGAATTAGAAAAGGGGATCCTATATCACATTTTCTCTTCATTGTTATGGTAGAAGCTTGTCATAGAGCTATAATAAAGGCTCAAACTGAAAGAAAAATTAGAGGAATTATAGTAACTTAGGAGATCCCTAAAATAATGTACATCAATAATTCATAGATGATACAATCTATTAGGAGAAAGCACTTTGGAAGAAGGTCAACATTTTAAGCTAATAATAAATAATTATATGAAAGCATTAGGTCAAAGAGTATATTCTAACAAATTAGAGATTTTCTTTATTAATATTAAAGAGGAAGTGGAGAGAGAAATCTGTGGAATAATGGAATTCAAAAAAGGAACCTTTCCAGGAAAATACCTTGGTATTCAACTTGAAAAAGACATAATAGAAAGTAAAGATTGGGATACAATTTTTAGCAAAAGTGGACAAAAAAATGAGAAGTTGGAAATTTAAATATTTAACTAAAGAAAGTAGAATGACTATGATCAAAGTAGTACTTTCAGCCATCCCTATGTATCATATGTCATGTCTTCCCCTACCCAAAGGTGTAAAAAAGAAATTAGATGTTAATTTTAGATTGGTTTTGACATATGAGTGACTATGCACTTATTCATATTCATAAAGTACATGCCAAGAAAGTAGTGTGTATCGAGCATAAGTTGTCAAATAATGCAAACTGGGCAGAATATGCAATATGTGTTGAGCAGATAGTTAGTGTTGAGTCACTCTAGTGACAAGCAAGTTAGTATATGCTGAGTGATTTAGATGCCAAGTGAATAGTGGATGTTGAGTCATTTAGAGGCCATGTTATAGCATTAAAGATATAGTGGATGTCGAGCATCAAAGGCTTTAAGTGTTGAGTAAACAATTTTGGACATAGTTGTTTGTAGTGACACAAACTCTTATATAAACTATTTTGAGCTAACCTAAGGATTTTTTTGCAATTCTAGATGATAAGAACAAATCTATATTTTGAATACCTATGTAGTACATACAACTAATCATATTGAGGGATGTACTAAGCAACAAAATGGGTGAATCACAATAGTTGATTCTTACCTAACCCTATGATGCAAGAGCATCCTAGGTGTAAGAGAAATCTTGCATCATCCAAAAATATTTTCTTTTCAGTCTTTTCTATTTTAATAAGGACTAGTAGACATGGTGGTTACTATTTATAGGAACTTTCTATTTATAGTAAGTTTGTCACACAAGCTCAGAATATTCTCATTTTCTACATGAAGGTTCATTTTAGAGTTATAAGCCTACCATAAAAACTTCATTGCTCCAGCTTATGTATCAGAGAAGTTATTGCAAATTTTTGATGGCAACATTTATAGAAAAATCTTCAAGCTCACAATTGGATGTCTTAGAGTGCCTAGATGAAGTCCAAAAACTCAACCGAAGGGTGCTAGCACCATTCCAAGCCTATAGATCAGGATATGACATTTTTGAAAAGTGGTTATAATGGCCAATCAGAGCAACAGTTTGTGAGTTATGGCCTTTCAAAGTTGGGCTACCCGAAATATAGAAAATAATTGTCAAAGATGTTACACTTGAGGGTTTTAGAGCCCTCCAAAGACAAATGAAAGCATTAGAAAAAGAAATGTGTAGAGGAATAAATCTTTCGATAAGAGATGAAAGAGAGGATTAGGATGAAGTAGAGGAAAATGCTGAAGCGGAGGTAGTTCTAAACCTAGAGGAAGAGAGGATTTTTAGGGCCATCTCCAAGATTGGAAAAAGATCTTAATTTGAAGTTCCCACATTTTTGGGAAATCTTAACCTAGAGGAGATAATTGATTGGATCAATGAACTGGAGGAGTACTTTGAGTATGAATATATTGAGGATCCTAATAGGGTCAAGTTTGAGAAGGGGAAAGTGAAGGGACATGCAAAGATCTAGTGGCAAAAGGTTTAGTTGGAGCGAAATAGAAAGGGAAAGGAAAAAAATCACCAGATGGGATCAAATGATAGCTAAAATAAAGTGACAATTCATTCCTATGGATTATGAGTTTGATCTATTGAAGAATATGCAAGGGTTAAAGCAAGCGAGAAAATCTATTCAAGAGTATACCAAAGAGTTATACTGAGTCCTCATTAGAACTGGCCATGCAAAAGCTGATAAGGAGAAAGTGGCTTGTTATCTTAATGGGTTAAGTCTAAGTATTTAAGATGAGATGAGTCTAGTTCAAATGAACATTATTGAGGAGGAATACCAATTTTCCCTAAGAGTTGAGGAGAAACTAAGCAAGAAGTTTGACAATGAGAATAGAGGAAGAGGTCGCTGTGGAAGATTTGGAAAATGATCTTATGGAGGCCATAATGATGATTAGAAGAACAAGGATGAGGCTAGAAGTAATAGTTATAACTAGAGGGGAAATAATTCCAATCATTTCTATGATCATAACAATAGAGATCACAAAGGAAGAGGTAGAGGACAAGGATCTAGAAGAGGAGGTTTCCATGGGAAATGTTTTCACTATGGAGAAGAAGGACATATAGAATTTGAACATACCCAACACCAAGGAAGGAAAAATAAAAGAATAGAAGGCCAGATCACATTCTGAAGATGCCAAAAGAGGAGAAGTCCTAGTTAATAGAAGAGTCCTATTCAGTGGTGAGAATGAACTTAATCAAAGAAGGAGCTTGTTTTGGACAAGGTGCAAATGTGAAGATAAGTGTTGTGATGTGATCATTGATGGTGGAAGTACTAAAAATATAGTGTTAGAAATGATGGTCACAAAGTTGACGCTGAAGAGACATAAATACCCACATCCATACTGTATTGCTTGGGTGCAAGATGACCAAAAGGTCATGGTCAATGAGCAACACTTAGTAAAGTTCAAGATTGGAAGTTACCAGGATGAGGTACTATGTGATATCATACCTATGGACATATGTCATATGTTACTGGGTAGGCTATGGTAGTCTAATAAGCATGCTATTCATGATAGGCGAGCAAATACCTACACCATAACCAAGGATAGAGTGAAGCATAAGTTGAAGCCATTGAAGGATAAAGAAGAAAAGATATGTAGTGTTGCCAGAATATGTTTTTTTGATGGAAAAGATTTTCCCAAAGGAATTAAATGTGAGCATATGTGTTTTTCTATAATTCCTAAAGATAGTATAGAAGAAGTAGAGGAGGTACCTAAAAAATTTGTAGATATGTTGGGAGAGTTTTCTGATATTGTATGAGATAATGTACCTGATGGATTGCTCCCAGTGAGGAAGATTAGTCACCAAATGGATTTGGTTTTAGGAGCCAATTTTCCAAACAAGGAAACACACAGAATGACATTAGTAGGAAGTGAAGAGTTGAATAGACAAGCTCATGAGTTGTTGTAGAAGGGGTTGATTCAAGAGAGTCTAAGTCCATGTGATGTACCAGCAGTATTAGTGCCAAAGAAGAATGGGAAATGGAGGATGTGCATAGATTCTCACACTATCAACAAGATCACAATCAAGTAGATATTTCCATTGCCAAGGATGGATGATATTATGGACCATTTGAGTGGGGTTGAGTATTTCATAAAGATAGATATGAAGAGTGGATACCATCAAATTCGTATCGGAGAAGGTGGTGAGTGGAAGAGTGATTTCAAGACAAAAGAAGGATTGTATGAGTGGTTAGTCATGCCTTTTGAGCTAACCAATGCATCGAGCACTTTCATGAGGCTCATGAATGAGGTACTGAAGGAGTTTTTGGGTAAGGTTTTTATTGTTTACCTAGATGATATTTTTATTTTTAGTAAGACATTGGAGGAGCATTTGATCCATATTCAAAAGGTGTTTGATAAGTTGAGGGAAGAAAAGTTGTTGATAAATCTAAAGAAGTGTAGTTTTGTAAAGAAGGAGTTGGTGTACCTGGGATATGTAGTCTCATCAGAAGGTCTAAAAATGGACCTAAAAAAAGTGAAGGCTATCCTTGAATGGCCTACTCTAAAGAGTGTGATAGAGGTAAGATCTTTTCATGGATTGGCTTGTTTTTATAGAAAGTTCATAAGAGGTTTTAGTAGTATTTGTGGACCCCTAACTAAAATAATGAGAGGGGATAGGAAATAATTTAAGTGGACTATAGGAGTAGATAAGAGTTTTAATCTATTTTAATAGAAAGCTACTAAGCAACCTATTTTAGCACTTCCTAATTTTAACAAGTAGACTATGATACTAGTGGTACTACAATAGGAGCTATTATGAGCCAAGAAGGTAGACTTGTTGCTTATTTCAGTGAGAAATTGAATGATGCAAAAATAAAAATATTCTATTTATGATAAGGAATTTTATGCTATAGTTCAAGCATTGAAGAAATGGAGACACTATCTTCTTCCTAACGAGTTCATTTTGTATATTGATCATCAAGCTTTGCAATATTTGAATAGTCAAGAAAAATTTAACCAAAGACATTTAAAGTGGGTTGAGTTTTTACAGAGTTATACATTTATTTTGAAATACATGAGTAGGAAGTCTAACAAAGTTGCAGATGCTCTTAGTAGAAGACAATTTTTTCTAATAGAAATGTAGATAGAGGTGGTTGGGTTAAAGGAACTCAGTACTTTGTATCTAGATGATCTTGATTTTGGTGAAGCATGGAAGACTTATATAGAACCTATTACACTTGACAGGACAAAGTGGTTGGATTTAATGATCTAAGATAGTATGTTGTTCAAAGGAAGCAAGTTATGTATTCCAAGAAGTTCAATGAGAGATAATCTCATCAAAGAGATGCATAGTGGAGGATTGGTTGGAAATTTTGGTAGAGATAAAACCATTGCTTTGGTTGATGAGAATTATTATTGGCAATAGTTGCAGCAAGATGTGAAGAAGTTTTTACAAAGTCGCAGAGTATGTTAGATGGAAAAAGGAGTGAAGTGGAATATAGGGTTGTATCAGCCATTACCTGTACCAAAGAAGCTGTGGGAGGATGTTAGCATGGATTTTTTTCTTGTATTATCGAGGACACAATGTAGGCATGATTCTATTTTTGTAGTGGTTGATAGATTTTCAAAGATGACACATATTATTCCTTGCAAGAAGACTAGTGATATTGTTCATGTAGCAGAGTTATTTTTCAAAGAAGTGGTGAGACTATATGATCTGCCAAAGAGTATAGTTTTAGATCAAGATACAAAATTTGTTGGGTATTCTTGGCATACATTGTGGAAGATGTTGAAGAAAGATTTAAAGTTTAGTTCATCACATCATCCATAGACTGATGGATAGACATAAGTGGTGAATAGGAGGTTGGGAAACTTGTTGAGATATTTGGTTGGAGACAAGTCAGAAGGATGCGATTTGATTTTACCACAAGAAAAATTTGCATATAATAATTTTATCAATAGGAGTATTGGTAAATCACCATTCTAGATTATATATGGAAGTAGTTATAGAAATGCTTCTGAATTGAGGTAGTTAGATAAAGGAGAGATAAGTAGTGCTGAAGGAGAAGAGTATGTTGAACATTTGAAGAACATCTATGAGGAGGTGAGGAAGAACATCATAAAGATGAATACATAGTTCAAGGCTAAGGTAGATGTGAAAAAGAGGTATAAGAAATTTCAAATTGGAGATGAAGTCATGACTCATTTGTGAAAAAAGTGTTTTCCAGTGGGTACATATAATAAGTTGAAGATGAGAAGTTTAGACCATGCAAGGAAGTGAAAAGGCATGATTTTGGAAATGCCTATGAAGTGGAGTTGGTTGCTAAATTGAATATTTCACTAGTATTTAATATTTAATATTTGATAGAGTATTATGAAGGAGGTGATGGAGATGAAGTTGCAGAAGCACAATGGAGTATTCTAGCAATTAGTTTGGCTATAAAGGAGATTAAGGAGATACTAGACAATCATAGTGGCACTAATACATTTGGCATCGATTTGTGACAACTATGTGTCGCAATTACGACAATAATGTGTCACCACTGTGACAATAATAGACGTCGTAGCTTTTTAGTCAAAAATTATGACATCTATCCTTTATCGTCACAATTATGATGCCTATCCATCACTATGTAGCCACTTTATTGTGACATCAACCCCGCCACAATTCTTGTATTTGACGTCACAATTACGACAACAGTTGGCATCGCCTCTACAGCAACCCCATCGTAATTGCCAAGGAGTCTTTCACAATTTCAATAGATGCCCTGGCAATTGCAATGTCAATGCTAGAGGTTGACGTCACAATTGTGGCGACAGTTGGCATCATCTCTACAACAACCCTGTTGCAATTGCTAGGGAGGCCGTCGCAATTGCGATGGAAGCAAAGTAAAACAAAAAAATAATTTCCTCGATTATATTCAATTGTCAATACCTACCCATACTAACCTTTGATGTCCTCCTTGTCTTCTTTATAATCTGCCCTTGCATTAAGGGCAAGCATTTGGCATATAAGCCAAAACAAAGAAGCATTTAAAGCTAGGAAGACAGCTCCACCATATAAGCCAGTCTTTGCAGTTGGGCATTTTGTTGTGAGATCATGATGTACATTTCATGTTTTATGTAGACTCTTTGTGATTGTAGCCCACATCATCAAGGCTTCTGTGAGAAAAGAGATGGCCTTGGTATAAATATACATGATATTAGCATGGGCAAACACATTTAGCTATCCAGACACCCTTTTATTTATATCCAAAATTGAAAAGGTTAAAGTAGTAAGTTGTTTCAAATAGCTAGTTGATTAAACTCCACTAGCTCATCTCACGTTAAATTATAAAAATGTTATCCAATCCTTGAATTTTCTCTTCCATTCAACATTTACGTCCTCAAACACCTAAACAGGGAAAAGAAACTGACTGTACATTGTAGACAGAGAATATTAAAAATGTGCTGACTAGTATATTGAAAATGCACCTATCATTTTTCTATTTAATTTTTAAGATTCCAAACATTGATGATAAAAAATGCTAACACAGTTAAATTCAAAAGCTATCAAGACATATGTTTGCGATTACTTACACAACAATAGCGAAAAACACCACTAGAGAAGTGGTCCTATGGAGAGCGTACACAGGAACAACTTTCCCTTTGTAGGGATAAAATACAACTACAACCCCAAACATAGTTGATAAGAATGACAATATGATTGAGAAGTTGCCCAATGCAATAGTTGGATTAGAAGGGTATTTGTAGATGACAATGCCCTTCCCTATAATAGTGGTTCCCAAAGCAGGCTACAGAACACATAAAGGAAGTAAAATATTAACTGCAGCTTTGTAAAACTAAGTCAGTGTTTTCAAATACAAAGGAAAAAGTAAAATTTAAATTGTTTTGCATACATAATTGAATAATCAATTTATTCTGAATACTAAAGCAGATTGGTAAAATGCAATGTGGTCCCTAGAAATTTAAACTAACAACAATCTCAATATACTTGATGTCATGCATCTTGCTACTAATGGGTAATTATATGGATTTTGTAAAGAAAATGAGGAAATTCTTTTTTACAAGGAACAAATACCAATAAGAAATTTGTATTTATGGCTTGCAACAGAATTTGTTAACTAGTGGGATATGGGGGAACTAGTATAAAAAATGAACTACATCAAAACCAAGCTTTAGGGGCAAATTATTTTTGGAAACATGAACCACATTTCAAATGGGTTAGAATCTTAAGAGAGATATACCTTGCAAACCTAAATAGGGAGGAAGCCTTAAGAATTATGAAATTTTCCAAAGGATCCTAAATATGGATCTTTATATCTAACTCTAGCAAAATAATACTAGACCACACCACATGGAACATAATGGAGGGAAGTAAAGCTTTATTTTGGGATGATTCATGGGGAGGATACCCATCATTAGACAACTATTGAATTTAGAAGGATGAAAAAAAATGCCTTGAAAGATGGGGAAAATATGCCAAGGACAAATTATTTTCTAGCTTGCCATCGGATTAGCTTTTGTATTCCACTAACACCTTGCCAAGTCACAAATTCTTTTTCCCTAATTCTACCTTTAGAGATTCCAAATTAGTAGAGCTTTCCATTCAATGGAACCATGCTGATGGATAACACTCTTGTTTCACCCCTTCGCTGGTCAATGGAAGTTGAATAGATAGTTTTTTTAAGCATTTTTTTTATAGAAAAAATGATTCGCATTTGTACATAACATATTCACTTTAGCATAGGCTACAAGCTAACTGTTGGAGGTTGCAATATTTGGAAGGTCCTAAAGCCTCATCAATTCACCATTAGAATCGTACCAGACTTTGGTACGTCGAAGAATGAATCTAGTAACTTAGATTTGTTGTAATGAAATGTTGAAATGACTACTATGCGATTTTCAGTTGAGCTCTCTATATACTGTTGGTTTTCAATTTAAAGAAATAGACCCAACCTAACCAATTGATAAAAAAATAATGAAAATTTGCTAGGATAGTTAAAATATATTGATTTTCCTCGTAATATTGTACTAATACAAATCTTTCAAGAGATGAAAAAGTTCAAGACATGGAACCTTCTTGTTCTTAGCCACAACTCCAAAGATGAATGCCAAAATATCGAGTGCTGCAATAGTAATTGAAATTCGCCCAACCTCAGTCAAAGCCATTGTGCCTGTTCATCATATATCGAGTTTAGAGAAACATTTTTTTTATCATACCAATATACTAATTAGAAAATGGGAAAAGTTATGCAATTAAAAGATAAAAGTAAAATATTGGTTTGACTTTTGTGTCGTACCAAAGCCTATGTATTTAAGAATTTTTTTTGCATGTTCAAGTTTTATAGTGCTGAGTTTTGACCTCATATAAAGCTCAAAAGCTAACTCAAACTTGTTGACAAATCAAGCATAAATGAATTCTATCAGTTAAAATTTGGTTATAGTACTATGCATTTTATCACTTGAAATATTCTACTCTATGACCACGAATGAAAATAAAGACCTCATCACAACTACAAAGGTGACTGAGTGCTCACAGACCATTTAAAGGATTTTCTCCATCTTTTAAGATATAAAAATAAATTAATTTTTTTTTAGATTATTAATTTATAGCTAGGTATGAATAGAGATAATGAATATTTGTATTAAAATTATACAAATCATAAATACATACATATTTATAATCTAAAACCAACTGAATGACAAGCCTTCAAAAAATTACATAACACTCATCAATTATGCTCAACCAACTAAATGAAAAGCCTTCAACAAATTCCATAGCTTTCATTTAGCAACCTTTGTATTTTACATAAAGCTGGAGCATGCACAACTACACAACCGGCCAGCCATGTTTTAGCCTTCACTGTAACTTCCTCAACCTTATAGTACCTTCACAACCCAATACATGTGCCTCATCAACACCTCCTCCATGTGCAAGGACTCCAATCCAACAACTAATGTCAATATGTTTGTCAACTTGAACTAGTCATAAAAAATGTGAAAAATGTCCAAGCTTATATAGATGTGCACTTCACCAAGTCCAATTATAGGGCCCATCTATTCTTGCACAAAAAATGACCACCACTGGATCGACTTTCAAAACAACCTAGAAGTGTCTTGATGGAGCTGGAATCATCCAAGTATGTACACACATGATTCCATACAGATCCAACCCCAAAAAAGGCACCTTAGGCTTAGACAATTCCACCTGCTATTCACACAAAACCTACAAAGGACTGCCTAGTTTGTCTACCAAATCAGTAACATAATAAATTATAGTTGTCAAATAATTGTGTTGGTTACATGCTAATGTAATTTTGCATCAAAATGGTCACTCTTCAGTGATTTGAAGCTTGAGGCAGTTTCCAATTGCATTTAGTATAGATGTTCCAAGACCTTATATGTTGACAATCATGAGTGAGCTTAAGTGTAAACTACTTTTGTATCTCAAAATACAAACAACTATTCTTTTTATTCTATATTGAAGCCTTTGTTATCATGAACAACTTGGATTATAGAAAAACACAAAAAAAACTAACTCAATTCAATAATACCTATTTGTTCTTATTCTTGGTGCTAGATCTTGTACTTTGTAGACAGACTCCTATTACTCTGAAATGTATTGCTACATCTTAGAATATAAACTAACAACTGGAGAATAATGTGTCCTTGGTTATAGCCAACAACAAAGCAAGAAAATAGAAACATAAAGAATTGAAGCCCAAGAGATAATTTTACATTACAAAAGCATTAAATGGGGGGTTAAATTTCCATTAAAAAAACATTAAATGGGAGGTTAAAACCATTTAAACAATGACATGAACAACTAATGTCCAATGAAGGTTTTGCATTAATGTTAGTAGTTTCTACAATCCATAGTATTGTGCATAGTTGTTTCTGGATATGATTGTGTTCTTTTTTTCACATTAACATTTGGGATCACACTATGTGACCCATCATCAAGATGAAAGAGTAGAAGGAGAAAATGTGATCCGAAACATTGATGCAAAAAACTATGCACAATAGTTTTACATTACAAAGCATTAAGTTAATGGTAGGAGCCATTTACACAGAAACATAAAAATCAAAGTCCAAGGGATAGTTTTGCATTACAAAAACATTAAGTTCGAGGCTAAAGCAATTTAAACAGAAACATAAAAATCAAATGGTAGGGGATAATTTTACGCTACAAAAACATTAAGTTGCAGGTTACAGACATTTATAAAAGGGATGAGAAATGGACAAAAGAGTTAACCTAAAAATTATTTTCAGTGTATACCTGATCAATAGGATGGTTATGCAAAATTGAGAAAATGGTGTTATCATTAACTCAATAGAGTTCCTATAACTATCAGAACTAAACAAAGATTTTACTAATGCAATAGAATCTACGATTCAGATCTTACCAGATGTCCACTTAGGTTCTAGAGACACACATTTATATTTGAATTCTAAAATGAAAATGCAATCAACACTTCACGCCATCACTGCAACTCTGAGACTTGTCACTCTTCAGAAAGACCAGCTTTCAATAACAATAAGACCTTAAATAAGGGGTGCATACAGACTCTGTAGTACTAGCAGTGATTAAGAATTCAAAATTCCATGGCATGGAGTTAAGTTTGACTCAGAAACAGGCAAGCTATGTTCAGACAACTAACACATCAAATAGCATTAGAATAATTGTTATATCAAATGGCATGCAAATTTTTTCTCAATTCATTCAGGATGTCCTAAGCATTCTAATGTTTAATTGTATGTCTATATGTTCTGTATCTGGCTTCCTTGTGGCATTGGGGTAATTGTTACACACATCTTTCAATGAATGATATCCAATTTGTCATGTAGCTTCTAATGTTTCTCTACCAGTTTATCAAGATCAAATTTTAGGCTAGCGGAGTCAGCTCAAAATTTAGACTCATTTTCTGAAGTTGTGTCTTTTTTTTCGGCTTGAACTACTTTTAGAAACTGTCACTTCAAAAGATGTTTCTATCATACTTCAATATAAAACTCTTGGCTTCAGCTGCCCCTTATTTAGCTGTAAGAAAAAATCATATTTCCAAATGAGACATTACATAATCATAAAGCCTATTATTATTATAGTGTGCCATGTCCAATGCTTGTAGCAAAATGATTGACTTTGCTTTGTCATGATCTTGGGAAAGTAGCCTCTTCCAAAGATATGTCTTAACAACATGATGTGAGTTATATCTTGACACTAAGATTTGGTCGTGCAATAAAAATGATTCAATTGGAATATAATAAAAATAGTATAACAAATAGGTATTGAAATATCATAGCACAAATTATAATGTGCACTTCACAAGCAAAAAATTAAAGGTTAAACGATCTGGATGACAGATCTATATAACTACTGCTCTAAAAGAATTTCTATCCCTCAAGAGACAGTCGAGATATATGGATGACATTAGATAAACATCCCAAAGAAAGATTCAATTCATAGAAATCAAAGTAAATAAGAACTAGTAAAAGCTTTTTTTCACCAAGAAATAATGCAATTGAAGCACCACCCAGAAAACAAAATGCTCGTTCTCTGTGTACCTTGAATTAAATTATCAAGATCTCTTTAGGTAAAGCCAAATAATAATTAAATTTCAAAATTTATGAAACTACAACAAATGTTAGATTATACTGATCACTCATTAAATTGACAAAATACATAAAACAAATCACTTATTAAACAAAATCTTTGTATTCTATGCTTTTCTCTAAGCTTGGCCTCAAGGATATAATTGTTTATTGCAAGTGGAGAGATAGTGGCAGAGTAGAGGAAGAGTTCTACCTTCATTAATTTATTAGTTGCTAATATAATCCCAAATAATGTGGCATTAAGATCTAAATTTTAAAAGCAGGTGCATCATACATTTCACAAACCCAATTTAAACTCATTACTGTTAGATTTTACTTGGATAAGGAAAATTGACCATGAAGATAATAGTTACCTTACCCATAATACTGCACTGTTGACTTATTCCCACCCATCATAAGTTTTCCCATCAAAATAGCGCACAGTTTTCATACCTTCCCATATACCTTCACAAGAAAAAACAATAATGACATTAGGACTAGATTTGTATACTACTTAAACAATCCATGATACAAAAAATTGAAAATCAAAGTAAGATTTAGGATTGTTTCTGAAGATTGAACTCTCCAAGTTAGGCTTAGTTACAATGAGGTGAGACGCTGAGTATGACATTTGTGGCCCTGATTATATTATTCATAAGCTTTCTTGTCTTTTCCACATTCCATGAGCATTCTCTATTATTTTTCACAACCCACTTTATTAACTCATTATGTGAATAAAAAAATTGATTATTAACTAACTATTTATCTGTGTGCATTTGATATTTCGATTAAATGAACTAAATGTGATGACACTAAATACAAATTTATCTCAATTAGTATTTTATTATTTTACGAATATCCATGACTTGATATCTTGTTAGTCTAAATCTTTTCCATAGGTCCTCCTATTCGAATAATTTATAAATAAGATTGGTAAAATTGATTGTGTTTTGCAAATCATATACAGGCAATATTTTAATTATTTCTATTGACTTGAATTATGATCTTTTGATTTTGACACTGTCTAACTACAATCTATTGGCATGAGGTGGATGTTGGTCAGTCTTTTTCCCCTCTCACTTGTTGAGTTAGGCATCATCTAGAAAAGGGAGGCTGATCATGATAGTGAGGAAATTGTATTATAAATTTTAAGAACTTGTACACATGCATCAATCGTAAGTTGATTGTATGATAATGTAGGGTAGACATGCAAAGGTTTTCTCAAGTGTCATCACAAGTATCTGTACTCTCATTGCCTTTCTATCATTGCATGAGATCCAATGAAACATAGGGACTCATTGTTTCCCTAGTTAATTATGGTAATCATATCATTAGTGATAACACGGTCCCAAGATAGTTTTGAGATCCAAGGATGCAATAAAAAAGCTACAAGTTTAGAACTTCATGATAGTTCAAAGCATGAAGCCTTAGATGCATAGGACAACAGTCTAACCATAGGACAAAATAGAGAAATATTTAGTATCTTATTGAGCTTCACTTTGTTTCGAGAATAGTTTAATATTCTCTACTAAATAGGGCCAACCACATGAAGGTGGAAGCTCATTTGGCCC
Source organism: Cupressus sempervirens (assembly GCA_028749045.1). Lineage (NCBI taxonomy): Eukaryota > Viridiplantae > Streptophyta > Pinopsida > Cupressales > Cupressaceae > Cupressus > Cupressus sempervirens. The sequence goes on from CM053787.1 coordinate 708,712,976, forward strand.
CACCCCCCCTCCCCCTAACATCACTCTACATTCCCCATTAACATCTAACATTCATTCATTCTTTCAACCATTAATGAAATGTAACATTCAATCAATATCACATGATAACATTCATTAACACATTAGATTCGTAAACATGCAACATTCATCAATATTTTGCATTAACACATAATTCATGAACATTCATTAGCACATAATTAAATTCATTGAGACATAAAATTCAGTCATTATCAATTAAGGTATGTAGATGACAATCATTTCTTTTTTTTCTTTCTATTTCTTTTTTCTATGTAAGCTCTAAGAGGAGCATCAGTGTCATCATCAATTCCCCCTTCATCAGTTGTTCTTTTCTCTGTTCTTGATGATCTCAAATTCCTATGCTATTGAAAAGGGGGGTCCTCTACAATAAAAAATAAAAGAGTTAAATTAAAAATAATTTATTATAATTGTTACAAGTATTTAATTATTTAAAATAACATAACTGTGGCGCTCTTTACCTGATCTGACCACATCATTTTGTCTAGACTCAACGTCAACATACTCATGAACATCAACCCCTCGATCCTCTACAACTGCTATACACAATGTTACATTAATCCAAACACCAATTGCAATTACATATAAATTTTTTAATAGCAAATGTATACCTCCACCACTGTGATGCACATCATGCAAAACTTCAGCATCCATAGATTGTGTAGAAGGATTGTCAGGCTGCATTCCAACATCCTATGCATTGTTATCATTGCTTGCTTAAAACATATATACTCACTTTATATTGGAACTTAACATCAAATAGACTAATTGGTAAAGTATTCAATTTGAAATAAATTTCATTTAGCTTATTTACCTGTGGCTTAGATGCAACATTATTAGAACCTTCCACACTGATTTCAACTCATAGCCATTTAGCCATGGCTCTATAGCCTTGTTGGAAGCCAATTCTCTTATCCTCTTCTGTGAGGCATCTCTTGAACTCTAAGCCCTGCATTTTTGCGTGGTATGGTGAATTTTACTTGCATTGTTTCATCAACCAATGGAGGGTAGTTAAAATATCAAAAGGAAATACAAAAGTTGCAAAAGTTGAGGATTAGGAGCATAGACAAGCTAGTCTATCCTAGCATTTCCCATCACAATATATTAAAAATTTGAAACAATTTTTCATTTACTAATACTTATAACTCGTGCTTGAAGTTTTGAAAAACCACCAGAGCTGAGCTTGTGTGTCTCGTGCTTTTCTAGTCTTGCCTTTGTTGCCTTTGATGTGTCAGGCAATCTATGAAAAGTTTGAAAAATGTTAGATAGTATAAATATAGAGGTTAATTAGTACATAATTACATTCTCAATAGTATCACATACCCTGGTGTACTCTCTACTAGTGTAATTGCATCTTTCTTGTTAGCTTTATACTTTCCATCCAAAATCAGAGCCTGCCACTCAGCCTCAGGAACATAGGGCGGACAATCGTACCTGGGGTTATCCTGTAAATGTTTTCTATATTGGTCCCTAATATACTTCAAACATGAACCAAATTTTTCAAGGATCTTGTTTCTCTCGAATGCACGAGGTCCAAAGAGTTGGGTCATGCTCTCTATAAGATCATCCTTCAACTTTTTGTCTTGGTTATTCCACCTTTTAAGTAAAAAAAAACATGTTAGACTCATAAATGAAGTGAAGCTACCTTTAATATAGTTCAAGAAATGGATGAAAAGGAAAACTATTCTAGCAATGATATGAAATCAAAATAGTGGTTTGAGGTTTTAGTTAGGATATGATGTTCCACCAGGTATGCACGGTGGGCCCAAATATTCGCAAACACTCACCACCAAGTTTTTTCCAAAAAACATCATTCCCTACAAAATAATCATGGGATCATTAGTCGATAAAGAGTGATCAAAAACTAAATTACTATTATATCACTATAGAATAATAACTTTAAAGTACCTAGAACTTTGGCTACTTTTAATGGAATGCCTTCACCATCACTGACGATCAATATGACATCCTTCACCATTCTCGTACTATGAACATAGGAACATCCAAGAAATGATGTTGCAGCTCCTATTGCAAAAAGGTTCATAAGTTTCATAAGTCTTTGTCATGAAGTATAAAAGAACAAATGATAATTGATGTTAAAAAGTTGTAAAATTTTTTTTGTTGAACTTTGATAGCACATACAACTGCAAGAATTATCTTTAACCTCTAGCTGTTATGTTGTTCCAGTTGTGGTCTGCTCCAAGAATGTCATAAAGTAGCCTTGTAGAAAATCATCCGTTAGTTTTGATGAGGATTCTCATAAATTTTACATAGAGAACGTTGATTTTTAGTGGATTTGAATATCAGAAGTTGAATTGTAGCATAGGAGCCATAATGCATGTATTTATCGATTAATTGTAGCGAAGATGTTGCAGCTCAGTATGCACACCATTTTAATTATGAAAGAATTGACCACTCTATAGTCACAAAAGGTATGCCAGGTCATGACATGAGGGATATAGGCTTAAGTAGAAAGGAATTGGACCTCAAAACATAACAAAATACAAGAGATTAGCAAAAGATAGTCAAATGAATAGACATGAAGAAGCAAAGTATAACAATTCATCATGTGGCTTCCAATGGAGATAGTCTCAATGTCAGGATAGCTAAAGGAAGGAACAGATAGGAAAATTTATAGTTGCTACAATATGATGAAACACATGAGCTTCCTGAGGCATCACAAGGATATGAGGCTATACATCTATGTGTTAGTGTTGAGAATACTACGCAAGAATGTGTACCCATACCCTTTTATGCAAGTTGATAGCTAATTTCCTCATCGATATGGTAGAACAAGCATAGGTTAAGTAGAAGCAAACATTTTTTGGAACTCGTGGGTGGAAGAATTGGCATATAGGAAGCACATTCACATTCACTGCTATCTATAGGAAAGGCCATGCATGCCCACCAGATATGTATTAATCCATAATGAAGTTTTTAAAAGCCATGACAATATTAGTGGTTAGTGTAAATCTATTCAGGCTACAGTGAACAAGTATAATTTGTGTAGGCTTGGTGTACTCATTGAAATAACAACTAAACAGGAGTTGGCAATTGTAACAGTCAAAAGAAGGTGATGATTCATGCAAGAAGATGTGAAAAATACATGAAAAAGTAATGTTTGAGTTCAAAGACAGTAGACATGTGAGTCTGGTTAATCATTCATGTGAATTATAAAAACCAAAGGTGTATCAAATAAATAGTTGTAAAAAAATTGTGAAAAAGTTTAAACGTTGAGTGACTACCAAAGGGGGGTCATTACAATCTACATCGTAAACACATAACACTTAAACACATAACAAAAGAGAGAAAAAGAGGGATTTGTGTACTAGTAGATGGTGCAACAGTCAATGCCTGTATGCTGTGTGTTCTTAACCCAACAATGGGAAAGAGATTTGTGGTTGTCCTAGATGGAGGCGGCATCGTCATAGGATCTAAAGCTAAAGAATAAAATTGTTAGATCATGCATAAATATAGAACACATGGACTAGCATGGAAAAGATTGTTAGAGCATTAAAAAAAAGGATTGTTCGAGCATGTATTGTCAATGATTATGATAATTCCTATATATATTCAATGGAAAACACAAGTGGGGAATGGAACATGCAATCTACTTGAACCACCTGCAGCACCCTCATCATGGGAATGGGGCTCGAAATCACGCAAAAAACTCTGTAAAGACAATGCATCCATATTTTAATTAATGCCATAAAAGAGTATAACATAAAAACCATTATTGAACTCTTGTTATAATTAAAAATTTCATTAATACTTACTTTTAAGGTTTCAGAGGTGTGCAACAATTCAGATGCCCTATCTTTTATTTCCTGAGTAGTAGGCTTAATGGTTGCCAAATGTATAATTTCTTTACCAATTTTCTTTAGATACTTTTTAATCGAACCGATCGAGTCATCGGTCTCTGCTAAATCAGTATAAAAGGGTCCTCCTCAGGGGCGGGCTGTTGAGGGACTGCAGGTTCCTTTCCCTCCCTCTGACCATTGGCCCTCTATGAAAACAATAGTATTATTATTATCAAAATTACTCCAAAAAAATGAAGAAAAAAACATTAAAAAATAAACATTTTTCTTCTATCTAGTTTGCACAGTTACAATGAGTTTTACCTGCTTATGTGTAGATGAGCCGGGAACATCGCCAGCATCCCCTCCGGGTGGCTACTCCATATTGTGCCGCCATGTCAAAGATCAAGTATAAAAATGTTAGCCAACAATTTATTGACTAAATGGTATGTTGGAGTCATTGATTAGAAGTCAATAAATTTCAAGAGACCTTACAACATTAAGCCACTAAAAGCAATTTCAAAACATATAAGCTAAAAGTCTAGTTAGAATATACATTAGATTAAAAAATATACAATTTTCATACCCGAGTGCGTGGCTATAACTCGTGCAATGGCCTTCTTTCTTAGTTGTAGAAGCTCTCTCACAATCAAATTATACAAGCTACAAGGCCTAACAACAATTTCAAAACATATAAGCTACAAGTCTAGTTAAAATATACATTAGATTAAAACATATATAATTTTCATACCTGAGTGTGTGGCTATAACTCGTGCAACAACCTTCTTGCTTAGCTGCAGAAGCTCTCCAGCAATCAAATTATACAAGCTACAAGGCCTAACAGCAATTTCAAAACATATAAGCTACAAGTCTAGTTAAAATATACATTAGATAAAAAAAATACAATTTTCATACTGGCTAAGCGCGTGGCTATAACTTGTTCAACGACCTTTTTACTTAGCTATAGAAGCTCTCCAGCAATCAAATTATACAAGCTACAAGGCTTAACAAAAATTTCAAAACATATAAGCTACAAGGCAAGACATATTACATGACATGGTGAAAGGAATATAATTTACAAGCTTTAGCAAGACATATTAAATGACATCATAGTGCTAGAGAGATCACAATTACATGAGTCAAACATAGTCATGAAAAAGCACATAAATTAGTTATTATATGCAATTAAAAGATATATAGTTAGATACTGACATCCATAGGGCATATTGAAGAAATGAAATGGTCATATAGATTTCATATGGGATTTTGAAGATGTTAGTGTTCTAAGGCAAAGAATCCTTTCATATAACCATAATGACTCTATTAAGGTTGATTCTAGTGAAAAAAGACTTGAAATTTTTGAAACTCCCGTGCAACAAGATATAACTAAAGAGGTTGAGATGCACCTGGTGGAAAAGTAGGAATCTCCAACCATAGTTCAATCATCAATTGAGATCCTGTTTAATGCAGAGTAAAACACTTTGGAAGCACCAACAAACTTTTGGCACCTTGGAACAACAAAGCAACTAAAATCACCACCCAGTCTTCTACAACCTCCACCAAGTTATACAAGGCTTGACTCACCTTTCAAGGAGGACCTTACTGAGGTTTTCTACTACTGCTTGAACTCACAAACCTAACACTTCATGAAATCCTGCAACTCTTCTTCTTCTCACTTATACAACTCAAGCATCACACACCAACTTTGGCACAAGGTGATCAAGCATCCCCAACCTTCCTAGCATAAATGGAAACCAAAACAAACATCAATACACCCAAAAAAATTAGGTCTTATGACAAACCTGCTATTACTAGTCATAAGGTAAATTGCAACACTTGACTCTTATACCATACACACACCAAGAATGCAATTGGACACTTCAGGGCTTCTAAACACCTTGGACAGTTAAAATAATTCCAACATGACCAAAATAAGGTGAAACAAAGGTTGGAAACCTTGCCAATCACTTACCATGCAAACTGCTGCAATCAACCAAACAAGTACCTAGGTTTCTTAGCACTATTTTTCACCAATAACTCAAATTGTTTACAAAGGACTAGGAAAAAAAAAGACACATTAAAACACCCTTTTCAAAGTACCAAACGACTCCAAAGTTTCAAAACCCAACTCCACTCCAGCATACCATAACCTTAATCTTGCACTCAGGCCTAATTAGCAACTTTAGGATTGATCTACAATGAAAAGGCTAAAAATATAGGTGCATGGATTAGTTCTTCAACTCCAGTATGTTCCCCTGGTCAAGTTTAAGATGCCTTGCCTCCACACCAAGTCCCAAGTTCCCCTTTCACTCTAACTCATCAAATTGCAAAAACAAGGTCTAATACATGGGTCTTATTAGACCTAGGGCTTGCTCTTAAAAATGCCTGCTGCAATCTCCTACCTCTAGGCTTTTGACATTTGATAATACACTACCCTAGTTTGCTCCAAGCCAAATTGGAGAAAATTCCAATGGTGGGAATTCAAACTAGGGACATTTCTTTGGCCAAAACCCTTTTTTGAGGGTTTTACAAGAAGCAAGGAAGAAAAATAGATATCTTGCAAATGAAAACTGATCTTTCCTTGAAACCAACTCCAAAACCTCTTAAAATGCAACCTCCAACTTTTCAATGCAAAATAGCCACCGTACAACCTTCAGGAGTCCGTACAGTACAGAAAAATAGTCAAAATGGCCTAGAAATATCAGATTTTATTGATTTCAAAGCAAGTACATCAATTCTTGTGCATCCAATGGATGTTTTGAGGCTTTATAGGCTTGTACAATGCGGGAAAAACCACCCCATGGTAGTTGTAGCCGTTGGGAGTGGCTTTCATTAGGAGTTATAACATTTTGCAAAAAGTTGCTAATGCAACTTTTGCAATTTTGTGCATTTTTTAATATTTTAACTACCCACCATTCTAAAAAGGTTCTAAACCTTCCAAATGCTTATTCTAAGACTTTAGACCCCTAAAACAACCTATAAAACAAGGAATAAATCCAACTCCACCCTAGGACCAATTGATGCACAGGTTCATATTGTTACCTGGGGTCTTGTGTGTGTTACAATGGTGGATGACCTTGAGGATATCTATTAATCCTAGGCCTTATGACATTGCATGAAAAAAAAAAAAAAAAAAAAAAAACAATTGTTTAGGTGCTCTGCACCACTATCTCAGAGTGATGATATTGTGAAGCAACAAGAAGAAGGGTTGCTAATTGTGGAGCTAGTTGCTGGAGTTGATGCTAATGCTTCTACTTCTAAAGAAGCTGAGTCTCAAGGGGTACATTTTGGTGTTGATGTTCAGAATGAAAAAAATGTGACAAATAACTTTTCTGCTAAAGCCATTGAAGGTAGTCAGATCTCTGATACACCAGATATTGAAGAGGGAGAGATTCTTGTTGAATTAGATGATGTTGAGATTACTCCAAGTAATCTAGATAGTTTCATAGGAGATATTGAGCTAGTATCTCATGATGAGGATAAGCGTGAAATGCAAGGTGAAGGTTTTGCAATTTTTCTTGCCCTCTGAAGAAATGATAGAAAATTTAAATTAGACACCAAAATCAACGTTGGTTGAGCCATCTTCTTTAGTTTTACGTATCCTTGTCTAAAATTAGAGAGTTTATTTGAGAAGCGAGATTAGTTCTTCTCTATAGTCTATATTTATAAAATATTTTAAATATATATTTTCAATCGAAAAACTATTCATTTAATTTTCTTTCATTGGATTATTTTCTATTGGATCAAGTCATCTATTTAATGAGAAATCATTAGGAAATTATAATGAGGGTTTTATCTATTTTTCTAAATATTCTATAATGTTTCTATTGGACCAAAATCAAGAACAATTCATCACAAAATTAAGAAGGGTTCTATCATTCTATATATTTTGTGTTATTTCCATTGGATCAAGTGGTCTAATCAAGGAGATGCCATCACAAAATCTAAAAGAGGGTTTTATCTTTCCTCTAGATGTTCTATGATGTCTCAATTAGATCAATGATCAAGGAGAGCTCATTAGAAAATCTCAAACAAGTTTTACCAATTTTTCTAAATGGTCCAACATGTCTCTCTTGGATCAAGCATCAAAGAGAGGTTATCTCAAAATTCCAAAGAGGTTTATCGATTTCTCTATATGTTCTATGATGTCTCTATCAAATCAAGTGGTCTAATCAAGGAAGTGTTCTATGTTCAATAATGTCTGCATTGGATCAAGTGGTCCGATCAAGGAGAGGTCATTGCAAAATCTTAAAGAAAGTCTTATCTATTTTTTTATATGTTGTATTTTGTCTCTATTGAATCAAGTGATCTGATCAAAGAAAGGTCATCCGAACATTTCCAATATAAACTTTTATATTTCTGAAAGTATTATATAATGTCTCTAATATCTATTGCAAAAGATTTGATTTATTTCTCTAACAGTTATATGTTCTTATTTATGAGGACTGGCCTTTAATCATGTTTCTAAATGTGATAAGTGAGCTTATCTCATGGAGGGTCTGAGCATCATTCATTATACCCTCAAGTTGAAGAGGAAGAACCTCGGGGTACTACGGTTAGGATTTATTGTAAAGCCAACCCCAACTTTTTCATGGTTGCCCATGGCCAGCTTGCTATCCTTTCTTTAGGAACCCCAAATGATCCCCACTAGGTAACTTCCTTTTGTAATCTTAAAAGATTTTCAGGGAATGTATTATTAATTTACTTGAACTTGAATGTGGCTCTTTTTTAACATCAACATTTATTTCTCTTGGTAGCAATGGATCAAAGTCGATTCGTGGGGTCTTAGGGTGAAGGGAAATGTGTAGTCATAAAATGAAGATCAAACCATTGATTTGAAATATGTCAAAGATAGAAAATAGTGATATTCAATGGAATAGTGATATTCAATGTAACAGTGATATCAACAGTGCTTTAAGATAGTACACATCTCTTAGACAGTGAGATATCACCAACTTCCTCAACACTTTTTGCAAAATTACTATTAGTTACACATTTGAAAAATTAATTCTTCATCATTCCATGATGATTAGACTCTCACATCCATGGAATGATTATTCTTCCATGTAGAAACTCAAAATTGGTTAGAAAAAGAAAGCAAATTCCTTAACCTTATCAACAAATAAATGAACCAAGGTAGCAATAATGGTTTCAAAACATTCACAATGCTTTTATAGAGATCTACTAATGTCCTTAGACCATTGACATGTCATGGAATGTGAAATCAAACAACCATCAATAAGGAAAATGTAAAAATGGTTGTTATGTGAACGATTATGCAATGATTTTGTGAAGATTGTTCTTACCATAGATTGTTCCCTTTTCCTGAAGATACCCTTGATTTCTATGAAGAAAATGAGTATGTCTGAAGTTCTGGAGGAAGAAATCTGTGTTGGCCATTTTTGTAGTTGGTACTGGAGGGTTTGTGCAAGAACATTATATCATCTTCTTCTAGTTTTGTCAGTACATTGGCGGTGCACCCTTCTCCAAATCAATATAATGCGACGGAAGGGAAAAAATGTTTGAAATGGCATATATTGTATGCCGCAGAACAAAACCCACGTGCCAAATATTTTTTTTTCAATTATAGCTTGATAACGTCGCAATTGCGACACCTACATTGCCTGACGTTGCAATTACGACATCATCAGGCTATAATTAAAAAAAAAAGCCAAAAACACATAACATTTGCCCACCATTGCAAATTGGTGTTGCAAATTGATGCCTAATGTATTAGTGTGGAAAAAGTACAAGGAACATAACTTATGAGGAATACTTGGTCAAATGGAAAGAGATGCCAATAAAGGATTCATCATGGCTAGAAAGGGAGGAGGTTAATAGTCTTGGTTTTCCTCTAAACACCTAAGACATGAAAGAGTCACTTCTCAGATTACTTTGGGTGTCTGATGCAGGAGCATCTTGGGTGTAATAGAAATCTTGCATCACCCAAAAATATTTTCTTTTCAGTCTTTTCTATTTTAATAAGAACTAGTAGATAGGGTGGTTACTATTTATGGGAACTTGCTATTTATAGTAAGTTTTCCATACAGGCTCAAAATGTTCTAATTTTCTACATGAAGGTTCATTTTAGAGTTATAAGCCTACCATAAAAATCTCATTGCTCTAGCTGATGCATTAGAGAAGTTTTGTAGACTTTTGGTGGAAACATTTGCAAAAAATCTTTAGGCTCACCATTGGAGGTCTTAGAGTGCCTAGATGAGGTCCAAAAAATTGACAGATGGGAGCTAGCACCATGCCAAGCCTACAAATCAAGATCTGACATTTCCAAAAAGTGGTTATAATAGCCAATTAGAGCAACAGTTCATGATTTATGTCCTTTCAAAGTTAGGCTACTCAAAATATCTGAAATAATTGCCAAAGATGTATTTGGTTGAATCTATATGTATTGTTAGGGTTTGTCAGCCCTAGGTATTAAGTTTCAATGTCTAACCTTCCCAGGCAGTGTAAAATTTCCTATTTAAGAAAGACCCAATCATTGTTTGGGACAACTTTGGGTGATAGTTCATAGATTGTCTTGCAAATTATTATAATGAAGGAACCCATATGGGTTAGCATATTATACTTGTGAATTCTATAATTCCACATTTGCGGCGCAAATAAGAAGTCCATATTTTGTTCTCACATTTTTCATTGCTTCTTTATCTTTCTTATGTGTTTATGGTGATTAAGGGGAGCACCCTTCATCACCCTAACTCACCTTGATCTTTTTAAGCAAGGAAAAACCTAAAGATTTTGAGGAGTAAAGAGAGAAGTTTGCATGCACAGACAGAGCATTCATGGTGACTAAAGAGTTGTGGATTGAGATATGAATTGTAGAATTAGTTAGAGAGAACAAATGAAAGAAGAGAGGACATAAGTGATACATCTGATCAGAGAGGATCAAGTATACATTAGGAAAGAGGTGATTTGATATCTAGTAGAGAGGTGTTAACCAAAGGATCAAGGATGAGACATTCTATTAGGTGAATCAGTAAAATCTCTTAATAGAATAGCCTTTATAGGTTTCAAGTTCTAGCAGACTTTTATATAAATATCTTAATCGAGTGCTTACTTCATCGTAAGTTGAAGTCCTTTAACCAGGAACACTTCTAATAGGGTAAGATCTAACAATCTTTGTAAGCCTGTAATAGGGCATACCTTTCATAGGGTAGATCATAGTTTATGATCAAATATTGTAACCTTCATTAGATACACTTTATAACTATAATAGTGAAGATTTGTGGGTGTCATCCCCTCCCCAGTTTTACTTTCTTATTGGAGGGTTTTTGGGTAACCAAATATCTTGTGTCATATATGTGTTGAATGTTTATTATTTTCACGCTGTGGATGAACATTCTTAGTTTGGTATTTCAATTTACATGTAAATTGTGAGATGGATGTGTGGTGAATGATTTAATGGATACAGTTTTGAAGGACTGATTCACCCCCCTCCTCTCAGAGTTTACTTTCCCTATTATATTTCCAATATTAAACTCTAAACCTAAAAATTTCTTCTCCAAGTTATTGGAGATAACAAAAAACAATATTTGATAAAATGGGAAAAAATAAGTAGACCTAAAGAATTGGGAGGCCTAGGCATAAAAAGATTGAGTTGGTAGAATGAGGTGTTAGGGGAAATAATTATTTGGAGAATGTTTAAAGAACATAATAGTAAATGGGAATTTTTTTTATATCATAAATATTTAAACAATAATAATCCTCTTTCTTTGTTTAGAACTATGGATCCTCCAAAAGGTTAAGATTTTGGAAATTTATATTGAACTACCACCCATTAATAGTTAATATCTTAAATTGGGATATTGGTTGGGGAAAGATGATTTATTTTGGGAAGATTCATGGGATGTGCTTCATTCTCTAGATAGTGTAAATCTACCTATAAACATAAAAATACTCTTTTAACTCCGTGGGGAGAATGTGAGTGATTATAAAATAAAAATTAATGATAATTAGTATGGCGGATGGAAATATAAAACCTTAGATGAAACTACAATTTCATCACATGAAAAGTACATTTTAAATCAATTTTTAAAAAGTAGCCAAGAAAAACATAGAGATAGGAAAGAGAAATTAATTTGGGGAGCCTTGAAAGATGGTAATTATAAAGTCAATCAAGGTATGAAAAGATAACAAATTCTCAACAATGGGATAAGATTTACATCCCTCATATTGGGATCCAATATGTCTTCTGATAGACAAGTTTACTAAGATGAGTTTTGAAGGACCTTTTGGATTCCCACTTTGCTAAAAAGAATCTAAAACATATGAAAGCTTGCAGTATAACTATCCATTTGCTAAGAATTGGTGGTATTGGTTATGTAAGAAATTAACTTGGCAAACCACATTCCTTGATATCCTATTCAATTTTTTAAAAAGTTGGCCAAAACATGGTTGTCCTAAGGTTTACAGTAATTTATGAAAAATATCCCCTTCCATACTCCTATGGGAATTATGGAAAGAAAGAAATTAAAGAAATTTATGTAATGATATTATGGATTTGACATCTTTTTTTAATAAATTGGAGGCTTGTATTAGTGAGGTAGCTAACAATAATCTAAGAAACTCATATAAGGAGGAAGGTTAATTTTCAAACTAGGATGCAAATATGTGTAAAAATTGGTTTAAACTAATTAATCCACCAATGATATGCACAAAATCAAACAAGATCATTAGGAAATAATGTAAATTAGAACCTCCTCCTACATGATGGTCAAAGTTAAATTTTGATGGGGCCTCTAGAGGTAATCCGGGACCAACATGCTTAGAATATATTATTTTCTTAGATAATAGTTCATGCCTAACGAAACATGCTAAACCTTTAGGAGTAATTTCTACTATCTTAGTTGAATTAGAGGCCCTCGTAGAAGTCTTAACTCTAAGTAGAGAGATAGGTATCAATAAATTAGTTATAGAAGGAGAGTCACAAATTATCCTAAATGTGTTAAGAAAAAGAGAGACTCTAAACAAGATCCGTAACTCTAAACTTTAATATGCACTATCAATCATTGATTAATTTAAAGAAAAAATCATAAAACATATATATCAAAAAGGTAATAAAGAAGAACATAATCTCACTAATAAAGGAAAAGATGGAGAAGAGATTCTAATAAGACAAGCTAATATGGTAAGTAGAAGTTAGATACTTGTTCTTGAAGTGAAATTGGTTTGGAACTTTTACTGTCAAAATAAACATGTTAAATTTAGCTGATATCATGGAAGTTTAATGTTAATAAGTGACATATTTTTAGTTACTCAAAAAGTTTCCTAATATACGATTTGATTTTAAATTAAAGTTAACTTGAGACAAGTATCATTTATTATTATGTAGCATACTCCTTACACTAACAACTAAGTTTAATTTTCAAGTTATATTCACAAGGAATCATCAAGAGAAAAGTTATACAATTGGAAATAAAAACTAGGCATTAAAACTAGTTAAATTATTCTGAGATATTTGTCTAAGGACTACACCTAAGATACCTATCCATCTTTGATCTTTGGTGCCCAATTGAGATGGTTTTTTTATCTAAACACAATCTTAGCCCTCATGGCCTTTTACCTTAAAAAACAAAGAAAACAAACTAATTTAACTAAGTTATATATAAAGATAATTTAAAGTCATTAAATATATTAACCATTAAAATAAGCAAGAGTTTACAACACAACAGTAAATTGTGAACCTCTTATGTGGGAGGTCTTGGGTTTGGGTCTACACAAGATTAATAAATAATATAATAATAAAAACACATAATAATAATTAATCTTGGCTTTGACTTCTTACCAATCAAAGAATAAATACATATATAAACCAATAAAATGGTAATAATTTAATTTTTTAAATTTTAATAATGATTTTATATTAAGAAATTCAAATGACACCCACCTTATTTCTAATTTTATTTCAATATTACATAGGGTTTTACATTAAAATTATTTGAACCATTGTAGAGAAATGTTCTCACCCAAATAGTATTATATTTTTCTTATCATTAAAAAAAGTAATGACACAACTTTATTCCTTGTTTATTACAAAAATATAATATATATATATATATATATATATATATATATCACAAAGAGAAAGCTTTTTATTTTAATATTTACAAGCCTAAGCATAAACCATATCAATTGTATTGTTTTCTTGAGGATAATAAATTTTAAAAGTTCAAATCCTATATATGAAACCTCTTAAAATATGTCAATTAATATATTATGCTTTCTAAATTTTATTATTATTTAAGATTACAAATATTATAATTTTTTAATCTTAATAAAAATAACTTACAATAAAAAAAATCACCAAAACCATACTTTACAACATAACTTACTAAGATTGAGACCACCCAAAACCAATCTCCTTATAGCTATAGTCTATTCATAGTAAATAATACTTAAGTTTACATGACTTAGCTATGTATAGATTCTAAGAAAATAAAACTCATTAAAAGATGGCTTCCATATCATGTCTCCATAAGGAAAGGTTGAAGAACACTTTGAAGATATCTAATCACCCTTATATTGTTTAGGTGGCCTATTTCAAGGGGGAACCACAAATTGAGAAATTTATTTGGTTTGAAATGACTCCCCAAACCAAGATACAACTTGCAAAAGCATTGCTAGTTTGAGTAGTTGTGTGAGATGGTCTCCTAAGATGTCCATATATTGTCTTTTTCTTTTTGAACCACCCATCTTGCTACACATAGTCTTGAAGAGTGCTACCACATACTCTTGAAGAGAGGCACTATAATTCCAACTTGTATTATATCACATCAAATGAAGTCTCAAGTCCATTTTACATAAGGATAAAGCCATTATAGATACCCATTACCTACCATTTTTCAACCATATAAAGCTTATAATATTTAAATATAAAGAACAATTAAATATGAAAGATTCACTAATCCAAGAAAAATACTCTTTTGGATATCCAAATCCTCTACTGCTAATATTGAACAAAAACAATACATACCCCAAAAAATCATTACTGACTTTTTGATTGTCTATAAGATCTCAAATATCCTACAACACTTCCAATAATTTTGAAGCCTAATTTATTATTGCAATGCCCATTTATCATTGTGCAACATTCATTTAATGATGTAGCCTCAACAATGAGATAACCTCCTATAATATTTCCATATCCTAAAAGGTCTCTCCATTACATTTACCTACCATACAGATCCACTCATATTGAATAATATGTCACTATTTGTTAGCCCTTTTTCTATCACCATTCCAAGTAGTTTCTTTTAATTTTCAATTCCATAAGATAAAATAAAAACCATTAAACTAACTTGCTATGAATCCTTTGGTCTCCCCCATTTATTGATTGATGCAAGCACTGAAAAATAGGGAAAGTCCCTCACAAATTTGTGTTTTCCCCTTTCACAACTATCTAAAATTCACTCCCTACCTTCCCTTTTTGAAGTCATCTATAATTCATCCCAAAACATGCTACCGTAGTGCCATCCTCTAGTAACCCCATTTCTCTTTTCCATTGCCTCTCAAAAATATCACAACCCACTTTCTCATTACCAAATTAATTGGAATTATTATTTCCATGTGAATGTTATTAGAATTTTTCAAATTTTAAAATATTTCTTTTATTGCATAAACTACAACTAAGAAATTTCAAATAGTTACCTATTAGTAACAAGGCAAAAATGGATTTGGGGGGGTTAAGCTCATTATTGGTGCAAGGGGATAAACAATTTCCCCCCTCAAGAGGGGGTGGGAGCATATTTTAGTTAAGAGGAGTTGGGAAATTTTGAGCATGCAATAGACTCATAGTGTTTTATGAGTTTGGCCTAGAAGGGAGAAAGCAAAAGAGAGGAGATATTTGCAAGCAAAGCTTCATTTCTAGGTTCTCTATTTTTATCCGCAATGCTAAATAAACTTTTTTTCCCCTAAAATTAGTTGAAGTTTAGTTCTAGAATGCTACAAGTAGGGTTTTTTGGGAAATTAGAAATCAATAGACTTCATGCTTCTAGTTTCCTACAAAAATATGGTGTGCATATTTGAATAGTAGATGACTTTGTTTGTTGGTATTACAATATTTTGGCCAACCAATAATAACAAGGAAGAAATGGATTTTTTTATAAAAAAAATATCAATAAAGAAGAGCTATTTTTATTACAACTATTCTCTCTTCCTTATGTCAAATCTTGTGTACCCCTTTCTCACCATGATAACTTCATTGTCCATTTGTAGACTAGGAGAGAAAAGATTCAACCTTAACATTGTAAATGAACACAAAAAGATTAAACCTTAGGCTTTTAAAATGAACATAACCCTATAAATCAACAAAGAGTCTAATATAAATATTGGACCAACATTTAATCCATTGTGAAATTGGTGTGAGTACTTTTGATATCAACCTTTATGAAATTAAGTAGGGGACATAATATATGATGTCAACACACTTTGAGATTCATGTGGCAATACCAAATTGAAACCATTTCTACCTCTCCCACACCGACTTTGAACACAAGTGATGGGTATTGATATAACCACCATGAGTGAATGAAAATTTCTTGAATCAAATTTGTCTACAAAATGTCCTTATCTCACTCACATAGTTGTAAATTTGTGAGATAAAAGTGCTCCTTTTTTTGACCTGGTAAAGACCTTTGCTGCAAATACAAACATTGATATCAGAACAAAAGATCTATACATACATTATGATTATTGAGTTGCATTAGTTAATAAATTCCCAGTACTAGCATGAGTAGGTTAATGTCAAAGGAGAATTTGCAATAATAGATTAGTGCAGCCAAGATATATATGGTGATACCAGATGTTGCTACTCTTTATTAGATTTTAGTGCTTATAGAATGTTTAGGTATATTAGCATTTTTTCAATAGAACATCTTGATTTATCTAATTGAATCATGTTAGGGTACTATTGAAACCATCAGTAACAATTATCTATTAAAACTAAATCAATAAATAATATTGGAAGAGCGATGAACATTTATCCAGGTCTTAAAATCCAATTAGTTGCGATGTTATAACATTAGTGTTGGATTAAATATTTAATATGGATAAGGAGATAGTAGTCTCATACATGTTATGTCTAGTAATAATTGGAGTAATTCCAAGAGTTGTTTATCAGATGTATAACACTCCATATTTGAAGAAACATTGCATAAGGTTAGATAAATCTGATGTGGAGATTTACTATTTCTTTGTTAATACTTTTGTTAGCATGAAAGTGAGCATATTAGTATTATAATTGCCATGACATGTTAAAAGTTTTGCAAAATAGAAGTTCCCAAGTGTTAATGCAAATTCATTATAATGATTACTAGTATGATGAATGAAATAATACATCTATTGAAAGAGGAGCATTAAGTGCTTACACTCCATGTTTAAGCATAATGAGCTAGATTGATTGCCAAATTTTACCAATTCATCCTTACTTTTCTTGGCTTGCAAATGAATTATACTTGTAATGAATGTCATAATTAAACATCTTACAAATGGTTGAGAAGAAATTGTGTATTTTAAGATTGTTTTAGCAAGTGTTTCATAATTCAATGAGCATGTGACTAGTTGTTTGTCTATGGGTTGATAGTGTATAAGAAATATTTGGTTATCCAAAATCATATTAAATTCATTGTTCATTTCCTTTTGGCATGAGTGGGTTTATTTCCTTATGAATGGATGCCAAATATGGATCTTTAAGGAAAATAAGGTATTTTATATATTTTATACTAGATATTCAGAGATTTGAGAATATAATCCAAGTCCATGACATGTTTTTGGTTCTTCTAATGGTTGTTATGCACCTAGTATAACTATTTCTTATGAGATGAGTTTAGGATATGGTGGAATTCTTTGAATTCATTACATTTGTAGATGTATGACTAAGAAATGGTATATGACATGAATTTTCTTTATAGTTGTGATTGTGAGAACTCGCACTAAATTTATTCCCTACTTTTTGGTTGGTCTTGTTTGAGAAGATGATTATTTTTATGTACATTGATAAACTCTTGGAGGTATTAGAATTTAGTAGATGTACCATTTTTTAAAAGATTATCATAGAATGGTGTGGCTTCATAAATGAATACACTTATGCATACTTTTTTCCTATAGCCATGATACTATGACAATGATAAGAAGCCATATGCTTATGTAAAAGTTCCACAGAAGAGTGGATTTTGTGAAATATATATATTTTTAATTTAAATTATTGTTTCACCATCACTAATGCATTCATGATAACTTTATTGTGAGTCTCTTAAACTAAGACAAATTTCCACTATGGTTAAAATTTGAATGTGAGAGAAAACATATCTATACATGTTGATCAAGGAACATTGATGATTCTTTCCCATTGTTGACTCGATTATCCATGATATTATTGAATGGTTTTAGAAAATTATTTCTTTTAACCACACAATTCAATTATCTCTCTTGGTTTTAATTGTTTAGACTTCCTTAATGTTGGGAAGGGTACCTTTTCTACCAAGAAATATTCTAGGGAAGCTTAACAACTTCATGGTATGGTGGTCAAGAACTCCTACAATATTATTTCTCTTGTGTTTCTTGAATAGGTTCTGGAGCTCCTTTCAACATGGTCATCTTGTTTAGACCATCTTTGTATTTTGGTATCTAATTTATGGTTTCTTTAGAATATTGAGTTCATAAATCTTGATAAAGGTTAATTTTAAATTTAGAACTTGTAGCTTCATCTTCCTCTTGATAGTTATATATATATATATATCTTTTAATTTAAATGGAAATTTAAATTGTTGAATGGTCAATGACCTTGATTAAGGTAGATTTCTTGCATTTCATGGGATATGTTGACATAGTTCTTATTTTGTAGGGGTAGTTCTTATATATAAGATATAATCTCTTGGTTGCACACTAGGGCCTTGAGCTGACTATGCTTGTCATGATCTTTGGTCACATAAACTACAAGTCAACCAAGCTTCATCTATGTATGTATGTGTTGGTTATTAGGTTGATTTTTTTTTGTTTGAGTTATGATTACTTCTAACATGAATGGATATGATGTTCCTTGTGACTTGAATTAAATGGTAATATTCTAAAATGATTGATAAAATGGAGTAGCTCAGATTGATATGATTGCATTTTTACTAAAATTTTATGAGTGCATGATATCCATACTCATATATTACACATTTAAAAATAGATAAATACTTGTGTCTTTGCATGTGTGAAGAAGGAAAATGTTAATTTATAGTATCTATGGAGGTAGTTAATTGATGGTTGAACTTTACACTTGTGATAACAATGAGAATATATCTTTTATTATGTAAGTAACACATGTAGCATATGTGGTGCAAGAATTTAAATATAATATTTTGTGAGATTATTGGAATATGAAGGGAAGAATTAGTATTTTGCTGGTAAAAGTATTTCATGTTGCACTTAGCATTTAGGAATGCATGAGATTACAAAAGAAAAGATATAATTAACAAGATGTATTGCATGTGATGCATATTTATTAAAGTTTGGTAATGTTCTTAGTGCTCCTTGGATGCAAGGTGTCATGAAAAATCTACTCCCTCTTGGTGACTAGTGAGATTCATTGTTCTTTATGTGAATTTATTTTCATTTGATTATGTTATCTTTCAATTTTCATGAACTTTGAAGTGATGAAGGGATAGATTGAAAATATTTCCTTATGACAACCTAGCCACCAATTTCTTCTATGATCTATCTATCATGACTCTTGTTCAATTTTATTGTTATCAATTTTGTGCCTCCTTTTTGGACTTTAAATTGAAAATTATCAATCTTGATATCAAGATTTCTTGACATGGCTATGGTGTGTGTGTTTTTATGTTGCTAGTCCTATGATGTGAATTGATGTTCTCTATAATGTTCATTATATAACATTGATAGAATGTATAAGGGATTAGATTCTGAAGAACATGTCATTCTTCCTCTTGAATTGGAAATTTCTTCATTTTATTTTTTTATATGAGATATAATAAGCTTAACTTTTGATGTGAGTAATGAATGTGGACAAAAATGAAGTAATGCTTTCCTTTTCACTCTACCTACCAGTATAAATTTGGTACTAAAATTATTGTCCAAAGCTATGTGCATATTTTATTTCATATGATTTCCCATGTCTCATCTCCCTTCCATATCCATGATTAGATCTACTTAGACATATGTGGAAAATAGTATTTTTCATGATTGCACTAGATACCTCCCACCTTTTGAATTCTATGAGAATTGTAGGGTTGGGGATTATACATTTTAGGTAGTATCCCATGAAAGTGTAAGGATTCATAGTTGGGAAGGAAAGAACCTCAACCCTATTTTTTATGTTTTGTAATTTCCCACCAATGATGATTAAATGGAGAGGTCATACATCTCACTTTGTTCTTTTGTATTGATTAAGCACACATACATATGATAAAACTATAAATTATTATTCATGTGTATGTTTTATCTTTTATAATCTTGTACTCATTTGATGTACTTATTATTCACGTTCGACAAGAAAATTGTCATGCCAAAAAATCGGGACAAAAACACACCAACAATTTTTTTTAAAAGTAGTAGCAACTATGTTAAACACATACTAACATCAAATATGTTACCGAAAGATGAAAACATGATAAGATTAGTTTTTGAGTCACAAGATCCAAGAAATAATTGAGTTTGTATTACATTACATGAGGATGCAGAGTCACTATTCAAATATACTGCATGGGTTTGAAACCCTAAGTCATAGTACTACGGAAACACTTAGTTTGGGTTGATTAAATTGATTGATTAAACCATAGTTTCATGTTTAATAAGGTACAAAATTATGTTTGAGAAACATTTTATTAGTAACATAAGTTACATTAGGTTTTATTTGATTCCTTTACACTTATTTTGTTGTAGTAGTTCAATCCCCTAGGTGTACTAATCTACACATGTAGGTTAACTTGTAAATACTTTAACACTTGATCCTGGTTATTAACATAACCTAATGGAAATAATTAAAATATTAAAGATTTAACATTAAATTATTTATAAAATGTAATTTATCATTGAACATAATCCTTAACAACTATCAAGATGTCTAGTCAAGTCTAACCAATAACACCTTTGAACCTGAACTTGAACTAGGTGAGATCCCTAAATAATAACATACTATTGCTATAACACATTACTAAAATAGTTTCCTTGATAAGATAACATAATTTTCACAAATATTCAATCAAAAAACAAAAATATAAACAAATAGCCATTCACTAACAACCATAACCCATAAATCCTATGCTTAACCTCCTAACTAGAACCAAAACCAACTATAAAAATCTAATACTTGTTGTGGTCCCACAAAAAATGCCCCATTTTGAGTTACAAAATGGGGACTCCCTAGTTTCAAAACCTAAATGAGGCATCCAGTCTGACATCTTAGTCATTGATGTAGTGCAAGGCAGGAGAATCCCCAAAGGAGATGTCCTAGGCCCCAAAAAATAATCACACAGTGAAAAAACTACACAAGATACATAATATGATACCAAATGCAACTCGTTATTCATAAAATAAATGTTTAAATGCAATGCTCCTGGCAGTAAGGCCTTTTAGGTTTTGGTCAAATACAATAGCAATTACAAAAACTAGTTTTGCAATATCCCTCAAGATCCAACCCAAACACTAGCTAGTCCAGATCCACACTCTGGTAGAAACCTCCAAGGAAGATCTAAACTTGTACTCATAATTGCACCAAGCAATCTCCTTGTTTCTAAAGGCTCAACTACTAGCTCTTCAAAATTTACTCCTTTACTACATCCTCTTCTCCAAGCTAGATGGTAATGCCTAATGACTCTAGAAGACCCCTTACTTATACCCAACTAAGCCAAAGGTTGACCTATTATGTTACAAATTAGATACAACCTTGAATTAAAGGCACATTTAAGCCAAAAGTTGGCTTACAAAAAAATTTAAATAGATACAACCAAATTAAATGCCAAGGTCAAATCACACTAGAAATTAAACATAGATAACTTGGAAAAACCTAGAACCAAGACATGAAAAGGCATCAAAAACTGTTGCCAAGAATTAGTAATTAACATCATTAGATTTCCACAATCCATTTGTAAATAAGAAGTTTTTTGGATTCGATTTTGTGTGTTTTGTTACCATCAACATTTCAGATCATACTACATGATCCATCATTAGGATGTGAAAGAGTAGGATAGTAGAGTTATGACACAAGAATTTCCAAGCACCACCATGTGATGAGCCCACCAGCAACCAAAGCCCTTCATTGATCGAGCTACTCAATCAACACAACAACCAAGCATAACAGAGTCATGTAGTATAACTCGAGCTCCCAGTGTATGCTAAGTACCTTTACCAACCTAGTACCACCAAGACAATAGTTTCTCTTTTGTCACCAGCCTTAGGAAATTCATAAGATCTATGTCCTTCTTCATGACATCTAAAATAAACACCCTTAAACTCACCTCTAACTATCCTTCTCTTCTGATCAAAAAGTTTGGGTTTATTTTTTGCACTCAGTTTACCCTTTTTCAAGTAGTCCTGCTTCTCCTTCCCTTAGGAACTACCTTGATTCTTCCTCTTCAACTTTTCTTCTGCTCTCAAAACATGCCAATAAGCATCCTCATCTGAAGCAATATTTAGCATACCAATCTTATCTTGAATATTGAATATCAAGTGATTAATATATCTAGACACATTCTACATAGACAACTCTCTATGTCTAGACTAAATAGTCAACTTGTAGAACTCCTTTGTATAATCTTTCATAGTCATATCTTTTTGCTTTAGATTCTGCAGCTTCTTAAATAATTAAAGTTCATAATCAACAGGAATGAACTTATCCTTTAGTTTAATTACCATCAATCTCCATCTAGTGATCTTTATTTCACCTTCCTCATCTCTATCTCTTTGCAATTCCTTCCACCAAAGAGAAACATGTCCCTTTAGCTTAGTCTATGCCAACTTCACTCTGAGTGGATCTCCAATATCCTCTAACTCATAGTAGTCTTCCAATTCACCAATCCAATCAATCAAGCCTTTAGGATTCAACATATATGAGAAATTAGAAACCTCCACCTTATGCTTCACCTTCAACCGAGATCCAAGTCTAGAAAACAAAAAGCCCTATTGCCCATAGGTCTCTGCACATGATCAATTCCATCTTCACCACTTGATCCAACAACCTCAAAGTCTTCAACAACTTTCTCATAACCATCTTTAGTACTTAGATGCTGAGAGACACCACCTATAACACTTATGATCTTAGTGATCATATCACTCTTCATCAATGCCATCTCAGAAATGAATTCAGATTTAATCTTCTTTGAGATCCTTGCTTCCACAACATTACAAAGATCTTCAATTTCCCTAGGGTCCAACTATCTTGGAGGCATCTTCAAATATTTTTGAAAACCATCCACAAAAAAAATCAATCAAATCTAACCTTTGATCAAATAATATTCACTCCAGGTCCTAGCACTAGTACATTTGACCCCATTTTTTGACCAGTATTGGTCAAAATTTAGACTGAAGTTGGTCAAAATTTGGACCAACCAATTGGTCAAAGTTTTTCTTGTCAAAATTTTGACCATCTTACTGGTTAGTCAAAATTTTTCTTCCAGGTACCCATATAGAAGTTAACATGGGAAGGTCCTCCAAGAGATTAATGCAATTTAAAATGCTTCATGACTCTCTGTTTGATAATCTATTAGTCAAAAACCTTCCACAGCCTTGGTGCAATTTCTCCCAAGAATTGGTCAAAATTTTGACCAATGCTTGGTCAAAAACTACCAGGCATTGGTCAAAAATTTGACCAATGCTTGGTAGAAAACTTCCAGGCGTTGGTCCAAATTTCAACCAATGTTTGGTCGAAAATTTCCTAGAATTGGTCAAAAGTTCGAACAATGCTTGGTCAAAAAATTTTGGGCATTGGTCAAAATTTCAATCAATTCTTGGTAGAAAACTACCAACCATTGGTCAAAATTTTGACCAATTGATGGTCAATTTTTTTGTTGAGGCATTCTATAGAACAATTCACATACCTTGCCTATGATTTGACATTTTACATGCATCCTACACTCTCTCATCCTGATGATGGATTGTAGAGAGTGATCTGAAATGATGATGCTAAAAAACACACACAATCAAATCCAAAATGAACTTGCATTATTAGATTTATATATGTTTAAGTTGTGATTGTCTTGGTAGACATGCATGCAAAATTAACAATATCAAATTTCCACAATCCATTTGTAATGCAAGTTTGTTTTGGATTTGATTGTGTGTGTTTTTTTAGCATCATCATTTTAGATCACTCTTTGTAATCCATCATCAAGATGAGAGAGTGCATGATGCATGGAAAATGCCAAATCATAGGCAAGACATGTGAATTATTTTATAGAATGCCTCATAGAAGCTAAGAATATTGAAATACTTACAAGGGTGTGAGGCACTTCATATTTGTTGATCACACAATATGGTTTAAGAATTCCACCTCACTAACTAACTTGCACCATAGACCAAAAATCTTCATCTTTGTTGTGGGATCCTATCCCCTATGTGAGTGCTGATGTAGAAGTTGAAGCAGAAAAAATAAGTGAAAGCATGTTGAATAAGGTTTCTATTCTCAACTTGGTCAACATTATTTATTTAAGGGCTATGGACTGTGCAATTCTTTAATGTCTGGCAATTAGGGGTAGCATTGCATCCTCTTTAACTGTTACATGTACAACCCTAGGAGGAAATAGGTTGTTAGTTGCTTCTTTTGGCCTAGAAGGATATGACTACAATAAAGATTAAGCTCAATCAAATATTCCCAAGTTTACAGTAGCTTCTAAAATTTCAATTGATTAGCGTACGAATGCAAAAAATAATTGTTCACCAAATGTATGTACTAGTGGAGTCAATTTCAAGCACTAGAAGAAAACTATATATATAATACATTCCATTCGGACAAATGAAAACAAAAAAGATTTTGAGTTCATTTGAATATCCTCAGTTCGGTGCAGTAAGCTCAACAAAATGATTTAATCAAGCCAAAGTGAAACCCTTAGATAGGTTGCTATTTGTCTTCTGTTGCAAGAAGTTCAGACCAAAAAATATATGACATCTCATCATTCCCTTGAATATTTGGAGATAAATCTGTGAATAGAAGCAAGCTTAGTAGATGCCTTCATGAATCTTAATTGCTTAACAATGCGACAGTGTTAAAGCTCTATTATTTGCTTCCATATTTCTCTTTCTTGGTTGAAAATATTTGTACTTCAAGTGCATATATGTTTAAAAAGAATTAATCAATGACTAAGGCAGAAAAAGATGTAAATGTATCCACTATGGGTCCCTCCTTGTTTAAAATTCTTTGTCATTATAAAAACTAAACATAATGGGAACAACAATAAACACACAAATCCTCATTGTTTTTCTATTTTATATCAATTATAGACAGAAAAGACACTAGTGTATTCCCTATTTTTTAACCAAGAACAAAGGAAAAACCATCATCCATATAGAATACATAAGATTGTTTACAAATTCTAAAACCTATAATAAAATTCAATTGGAATTATAACTACTTACTCAGTTAATAACATTGGAGAAATTTAACAAATTCCATAAATGCTCCATGAAAATTAAATCTGCTAGAGAATAGTGATGTAGAAGGTAACCAAGTACACAAAAATAAGGTTTATCACCCACATCAACTAGAATTTAGTCTAAAATAACTTCATCTTCACTTAGATTTATTATTAATTGAGTGTAAGCCATTTGTTTTCAAATAATTGAAACTTCCCTCTAGTCATGTTACCAATTTCATAATTTAAGACAAGTTTCAATATCAAATTAGTTTTCAAAATATCAACACATTGTTAATGAGAAATTATTTAAGCATTGACCTAACTTTTGTGCTTCACCAGTTACTATTGTCTTTGCATTTTTATTAGCAGTAATTTTAGGTTTTGTAGATGACTCCAACAAAGTCCTCTTCTTGCTAGTAGTCTCAACCTTTCATCAAGAAGGTCTTAAATGAGCTATAAGCTAGAATAAAAAAATAGAATAATACCTTCCCAAATGGAAACCTTCCAATCCATCATCATACCATGGGTGTTGTTTGATTCATGTCCTTGTCACTTTAATCACTATTACTTCTTCTTGCAAAACAATCAGATATTAAGTCACTTATGAAAACCTTGTATAGTCTAAAAAAATAATAATCTCCACAAGATATTAATGTGAAAATACTATAAGATGAGCAACAATATGATTACCTCAACCAATCTAGATTGATGAGGGAATAATATACATGAGTCCATATTCTCCTTGTTATTTCTAGTGGTTGTGAGATTATCACCCATTAGTTTTATATGTGCCCATCTTGGAAGCCTTGATATACTAAAGTTGAGTGCTAAAGGTTCTAGTGATCCTATCAAACTACTAAATTAGCATTAGTATTAGTATCAATGTATTCATATTTAGCCTAATTTTGGAGGTCTTGTCTTTGTTGACAACAAAACTTAGCTTGATCTGGGATTTCTTCATTCTATTGGCAACAAAGCCTGTCTTGACCCAAAGCATCTTTAGGTTGGGATTCCTCGGGGGATAAATTGGAATATGCACAAGAACCAACATTCATAACAACTCTTTTATGCATTGTTTTAGATAGAAGAGCTAGCAACTTCCAGACAAAAATACAACTATCTCCATTAACCTACAATATTGACCAGTTGACATCATTTTTTTAAAGTCCTTATATAAAATATGATGAAAGAGTTCATTCAATGTTTTAACTATTCAAAATACATTTTCATATTAATAATCGTTGAAATTGCATCAATTCATGCTATTTGAAATATTCTTAAAATATATGCAAGGATAGTTTTTTGTAGCAATTGCAATCAAGGAAAGAGAAAATGTTTATTTGAAGATTTGACATAGTTTAGGCTACGAGAAACATGTAAAAACTAAGCCTATAATATTTAAAGGAATTGAGTGAAAATACAAGTAAAACACTATTAATGATACATAATTAAGTTTCCCAAAACTGTAAATTAGTTTATACTCAATCCTTTGTATGACCAGAGAGCTCACAAGCTCATTGACTTTCTTGGTGCACTGCACTAATTTTCACTTGAAAATAGTGATTTTCCAAGAAATTATTCATGCCACATCTTTCACTTGAGAATTGTAACTTGATCAAAGATAAATCACATTTTCCTCAAAAATCATGCCATATTCACAATCAAATAACAATTTTTTATCCATAAATAGTTTCTAGGTTTGGGTTAGGTTTTTTTCTGGATTCAAATTTTTCCTTGACCCAGACCCATGTTTTCCTAATTATTTGAATTTTGTCTTTTGATTTTCTGATTATTCCATTCCATTTTTTATTATGTTCAGATTGATATTCATGCCCTTTTTCAAATCTTCAATTTTATCACAACTTGAGAGGATGATAGAAAAAGTGAACTGATTGGGTTTGTTACCAATTTGTTGCATTTGACTAAAAGCATCCAAGACTTTTTCCACAACCCCATTTTGAGGACATCAAACAATGATTGCATTCCATGATCCCACATTTGGTTGAGGTATATCTCTAAAAATAAGTAAAGCATCACCAAAACTACCATTTTGTGCATATCTCACAATCATTACATTCCATGGAACCACTTCTAATTCAAGCTTTTTGTCAAATAGTTTGTGTGCCCTCTGCAACCTTTTGCATTTTTCATACATATCCACCAGGGCACTCTTAATTATAACATTTGGAAAAGTTAATGATTTGTTGTTTTGTAATTTCTTGACAAGAACTACCTGACTCTTGGATTTTCAAATTACATTATTCCTTCTACATTTGTATTTGAGCATTGATCTTTAAGGTCTTGAACCTTGGATACCTTAAACTAGATTTCTTGAAACTTGGACATTTTCAACACTAGACACTAGACATCTAGGGAAATTTCAAAAGAGTTTGTTTTAAAGTGTTATAATATTATTGAAGCCTTTAACCATGCTTGGTGGCAACAAATTATGCCCTATTCATTTGGTTAACACTTGTGATTTCTCCGGCTAAAATGAAAGGTGTTGTCTTCATCTTAATAGGGTTTTAATTAAATATTGCCAGACAAATTAGAATTTACAATTGAAACTTGGTCTTATTCATGCAATGCTTTAATGCCATGGAAAATAGCAAGGTTGTGTTCATATATTGAAGGTCTTGTTGCTTTATCACCTTGTCAATGTTATTCAATCCATTCTTCTTGCTCATTATTTCATATTTTAGATTGCATAGCTAACATAACTAGAAAGAAATATCAATGAAGCTACCAATCCTTCATCTAAGAGAAAAACAAATTATTAAAACAATGTAAATGGAGTGGATATTTAATATATGGTATATAGTGCAAAAATAAAAGGTAGTCAACAAAGCATGGAACTACAAGTCCTTCCTAAAAGGTAAGGTTTAAAATAACAATATCACAAGGAATTGCTATAGCTTATGCTATAAAGCCTTTCTAAAATTATAAGCATGTACACATGCATATGAGTTCTCCCTAGCCAACTACTCTAGAAGACTTATTGGGCTTACAAGTAAACTCATACATTTTTGGAGATTTTTATGGCTCAATTTATGATGCTAGTTTGATATGGAATGCTTTTCATTCACAAGGAAGATGTCAAAGCTACCCACTATCTAAATCAATACAAAGATATGGTGGATCCTACTAAACTAAATCAACTAGATAAGATGATGAAAGATTTGAAAATTTCCAATGACACCCAGGACTCTACCCCTAATAAGAATGAACATGAAGATTTCATGGGCCGTGATGATAATGCACCAAAGGAATATGTCCTAGTAGGCTAGAATGATGAATTGTTTGCTATAGACTTTCTGGAGTCTTTGGAAAGTAATGATGGTTGGGGCCCTCATGAAGGATGTTAGTTACTTCTTTACCAAGTTTGATACTATCAAGTTTTTGTTGGGTGATGCGATGCACTCCCCTACCCACAGGTGGTTAATTATGTGGTGTTCCATGTTCACTAATAGTCATGGTCCCCGGTGCCATCCTGACCCGCGTAAGCACCTGGTATGCGCGTCGAGGGGGAGATTGTTGGGTGATGCGATGCGCTCCCCTGCCCACAGGTGGTTAATTATGTGGTGTTCCATGTTCACTAACAGTCATGGCTTTTGGTGCAATGGCAAATGGGCCCAACAGTTTTTATGTGCTATGATGATTATACTGCTACTCTTAACTCCTCGTGCTATATATACTTCCCATTTGTTTCCATGGGATAAGTTCTTGATATGTAACAAGATGTATTCCTTTATTGTATCTAGTTCCTGAAGCAACTTCTAGAATTTTGATACTTTTTCGCTAAATATATCCAGTTGAACTGATTGTATCCAGTGATTAAACTATTCTTATATAAAAAATAAAAGGCAATAACCAAAACATGGAACTACAAGTCCTTCCTAAAAGGAAAGGTTTAAAACAACAATATCATGAGCAATTACTATAGCTTATGCTATAAAGTGATTCTAAAATTATAAACATGTACATATGCATATGAGTTCTCCCCAACCAAGTATTCTTCAGATTCACTGGGAACAAAATGCAAGAATAAAATTGGAATATTACAATGCAACAGATCAAATTTGAATATGAAAAACATTCAAGAAATTTTTATGAGGACAAGTTCATGTATTAGTTATAAAAAAATTAGTAAACAGTTAAGGTAACCCATACAAAGGAAGAGACAAATAAATTTCTTTTCTCGAATGCAAGCTGAAAGGCCTTTCCAGTAAGTGGCAATCGATCCTTGGCCTATATGAGAAGATGTTGTATCAGCTCAAGATCCTTAACATTATTGTATCATTTTCCAAGATTGAATTCATAAAAATATAGAAGAAAAGGTAAGGGGTAGTCCATACAACACCAAAACAAAGACTTGGCACAAGCCCTTTGCAGTAGAGTCCATATGTTAGTAAGACATTGGTAGGGATGGAATTAAGGATGGTAAATATATTGTTCATTTCAAAAGGTCCATCTCTAGGCCTGTGATGAGACTACAAAACCAAGTCAATGTTTGATTAGAACAGAGTAAGTAAACCTTTTTTTTTTTTGTTACAGTGCAATTTTAGGGTTGAAGATCATTTTTTCATCCACTTTAGCTCAAACTACAATAGCATCAATTTCATACCTCATGGATATTCTAGAGAGCACCATGCCAGAATTTTTGGTGAACCCAGCGAGCCCAATGCTCCATTCCAACCTGTATACACAAAAATGAACTTAGCAAAAATCATGTCAAAGCCAACCACTA
This sequence comes from Cupressus sempervirens, assembly GCA_028749045.1. Taxonomy (NCBI): domain Eukaryota; kingdom Viridiplantae; phylum Streptophyta; class Pinopsida; order Cupressales; family Cupressaceae; genus Cupressus; species Cupressus sempervirens. Next base: position 708,743,140 of record CM053787.1, read on the forward strand.
TCATGGGATTTAAGGATTCATATTAGATAATCTTGTTTGAAAATGGGGTCATATTTGAATCAAATGTTAAGTGGTGGAGTTCTTGTATTTGTATTTAATAAAAACTAAGGTATATAGGACTAGGAATAAAAAACTAGTCTTTGTTTGAAGCTTTGAAAGCATTTTGCCTAATTTTCCATATTTGGCCTAGTTGAGGGCTAGTGTCCCTAAAGCCTTAATTTAAACCAAGTTTTCTAAGAGCCCTAGAGAGGGGGTAAGAATCTGTACCAATTGAGGTGAGATATGAGCACATATTTTGGGCACCTTACAAGTTACACTACCTCAACTTGGTGATGTAAGCAATTGGCATCCAAATAAAGTGAGTGAGAGAAATAGTGTACATTATTCAAGCACATCATTCTTTTCTTTGGAGTGTTATGATTTTAGGAAATGAAAATGATGAATTGATTAGGCTTTAGACCCTTCCAAATAAAAGTGGTAGAAAAGATGACTTATTGGGATGAGAAGATGAGAGGTAGATGGATTTTGGTTTTGCGATTCCTTGGTATGTTAGTTTGAGCTTCACTTGATTTCAAGAATACTATAATATTCTCTACTTAACAAGGCCAACCATGTAAATGTGGAAGCTCATCTAGCCTCACCCCACTCCCCCTAACATCTATCTAAATTACCCATTATCATCTAATTACATACTTCATTCATTCATTCATCCATTTATGAACTATAACATTCAATCAATACAAGCACATAACATTCATTATTATGATATAAATTTCATTAATACACAATACTAATAAAGACTTCATTAACACATAAAAATATTCATTAACATAAAATAAAAATCAGTATTAATATGCATCATTCATAAATAATTACTTAAAACAAAGTTCTTTCATTATCCAACAAGGTTTATCAGAGAGCATTTTTAAAACATCATTCCTTCTTTTTGTTTTTCTTAGCTCTCTTAAGAGAAACACTCATAGGAGCATCCATATCTTCCTCATTCTCCTCCTCTTCTAGCACATGTAATGTCAAATTATGATGGCTCCTTCTCTTTGGAGGAGCAGGAGGCTGTTGCACTAAAGGGGGCTCTGTTGCAAGAATAAGTAAACAGGATAAATTGGCATACTCTTTTTCTTTTTTTAACTATTACAATTCTATAATTAAGTACTACTACAACATAACATGCATTTTTCTTACCTGACAATGCCACATCATGTACATTAACATTTTGATCCACCACCACATCAACATGTTGAACATTTGGAACATGCTCCACTTCTTCACCATGATGTTCAACATGCTTTGAAATATTCAAAAAAAGGATACACATCAAATTACAATTGAAGATGTTAAATTGTATTCATAATTACATAATTAATATCCAATAGCAAATTAATACCTCCACCACTATAATGCACATCATGGCCTTCGTCGCAAGCAAGTTCTGTGAGAGGATATGACGGCTGCAGTAGAATGTTATGCACATTGTTATGTAGTCAATTTACATTCAAAACTAATACCAAAAAAGAATCTTCTCAACTATTCAATTTCATTTACTTTTCATCAGACCAATTTACTTGTGAGATATCATTTGGTGCACTGGATTCTTGGGCAAGGCTTTCAGATTCTTCATGCAGGCGTGTAGCCATGACTGTATAGCCTTCCTTCAAGGCAATTTTTTAATCTTCATCTGTGAGCTCCACATTGAATTTTGTGACTTGTATTTTTTGCTTAATATCAATAGTTTTCCATGAATGGTTCCATTAAACAAAATCGTTTGCAAAATTATATAAAAAAATAAATATGAAATTTCATTGCTCCTACTTACAAGTTGAGACTGGAGATTCATATAGCCACCAGAGCCAAGTTTGTGTTGGCCAACCTTTTATAGTCTCACTTTTGTAGCCACAGATGTGTCTTGCAATCTATGAACAATTTCAAACATCTTAGATTATACATTTAAAAATATTTTTTTCCTTGTGCTACTTAATTTACTCTATTTTCACATAACCTTTTCTCCTTTGCATCTTCTATTATTTCATTCCACTCTATCTATGGAATCATAGGAGGATGGTCATACTTTGGGTTCTTCTTAAGACCCCTTATATATTGATCCCTCATAGTCTTGATATGCTTTGATGCTCTTTTGAGAAGTAGGCCAGTGTCAAAAATGTTTTTTCCAAATTTCTCTTCAAAAGATGTAATAAACTAATTTTTTAATTCCATAGCTTGTAAATTCCACCTTTAAAAAAAAAAAAGATTGTTAGATCAATAACTTTAATATAGTACAATAAATGGAAGAAAGGAAAAATTATGTAGCAATGATATGAAACTACGTACCTTTTACGTAAGGTGGATCCAAATAGTCTCAATGTCATAACAAAAAAATGATCAAAGAAAGCATTATTACCTAGAAAAACATAAAGGGATTATTAGTCCAAAACAAGTAATGTAAAAGTAAACTAAATTTACACTTTAAATAATAACAATTTTAAAGCACCTGAAAACTTTTGTTCTTTTAATGAAAACATAGTTTTCTTGTTCAAAAACAATGTCCCTGCATATGAACCAGTACTAATCATACGAACTGCTCCAAGAAATGGACTAGGTTCAGTAGTATTGCTCTCTATTGCTCTATCAATTAAAGGTCTATCTATTAGTACACAAAATAGGACTACAGTAAGATCTATCTAGCATAAATTTTATCACTAGTTACATCTAGTAATGAATTAAGGCAAACATTTACATACCATACTATTCTTTTACTACCATTCCTCATGACCAATTTGAAGATTTAAAATATTTTACTTCATTGACATCCAATGACCCTTAAAGTGAAATTGAATGACATGGTTTTGTAGCTAAAATGACATCTTAAAAGATAAAATGCATGGTTTTGTAGCTAAAACAACATGTGAAAAACACATTCTAACTAAAATTTCCCCCATAATGTATCAATAAAATCATCAAATGTTTATCTACTCTCTGTTGGCATCACATATATATCTCTGGAGAGAACTACAAAAATGTGTCCCAAAGGTGATACAATGCAGTTATAAGATACATTAGTTCAGTTTGGTAAAATTATTGAACCTTTTGGTTAAGACTACCTAACTATGTTATCCTAGAAACACATTTAATCCTTCCAAGAAAACAAATACACAAACATTGATGCAGAAGGATCAAAATATGAAGTTTATTAAATGTAAATGAAACATTATGACAATTAAAGCACAAAAAAATGAAATGAAAGACAAAGAGACACCACTAGTCACACTTTCTTCATTGGTAAATGTGTACATAAAAACATACAAAAGTATTGCCACCAATTAGAGTATTGAAATTGTTGCCATATGAATTGTTTTACTTCAAACTAGAGTACAGATCTATCAAACATGACCTTAACTAAAAAGCTCAAAAAAAAAAAACTAGAATACATCTCTTCCCAAACATATGCATTTCAGAGTTTCCAAAGCTTGTAAGCCAACACATATGCCTAAATGATTATAAGAGTTTTTCTAGTCATCTCGTATCTAAATAATGACAATTTGGATGAAGCGTAAATGAGCATAGGGACACATGGTGGCTTCTTTCCCAATAAGAGTTACAAATATCTGAAACACACCACACTCTTTGGCATAATTTATGATTGATGAAAATACAAACTTCACCCAAACTTGCACAAAAGCTATAGAGATGTATTGATATAAACACTGTAGGCATCATAAACACTTTTATCAAAATTACAATCTCTCCCAGCAAACAAATAAGAAAAAACCAAGATCCAATAAACAAACAATTTGATAATCAACTTCAAGAATGAAGATGAATCATTTAATAGAGTCTTTCTTAAGCAATTAGAGCTGCTAAAATGTCCTACCCTAAATAAATGGTAAACACAAAATAAATTTACAGTAACTAGTTTTATTAAAAAATTGCTGCTAGCTAAACCACAGTTGATGATTGAACAAAAAAATCAAATTGGTCAGAAAGAACCTAGATAATATATATTAGAGATGACTTGAAAAAATACCAAATACAATTCATCAAGCCATTGAGAGCTATCATATCATTAAAAGAAAAAGATGAAGATAAACTGATAAAAAATTGGAAACTCTGGTTTAGTGACTTCCCTTCCACAGAGAATAACTAGAACAATAAAGATAGTTATCTCATACTAACAATTGTTTTATAAGATAAAAATAATTACTAAAATAAACTATCAAGTCATCAGTGAAAGTGCTCATATTAACACCAAAACAAATATATTATACCTACAACTTACATATGCAATACCGAAGATCATATATCAAAAGTATAAGCTCGAGACAGAGATAAAAAAATAGAATAATAACATCTTGAAGATTAAAAGGTCAATTAGGGAATTCTTTTGCAGCCTTTAAAGCAAACATAAGTAAGAACTTACATTTGGTAGTGGGGTTATTTAATTGGGAAAAAAAATTCTAAATCTTCCAAGGTGATCTTAGGATATTATTTTCTTTAATATGGTTTCCTAAGATTTTTTATTGTCATTTTTTATTGATCTTAAGAATGTGGTATAAAATATTATAGACTGCAGACAATGCTCCCCCCTATGGAATGCCCCTAAAACTAGGGTTCCTACTTGAGCATATGGGAAAGGCTAGGGGAATTCTTATCCATACTAATTTTCTACTTCTGGATAGACTTCTCTCACTATAATGCACAATGGAGGTTTCAAAGCAATGTCCACACAACTAGTATTCAGTGCAAAAATGAATGCAATTGGTACTAGAGCCAGGCAGAATATACCATTTCCTTCTGAAAATGAGCACAGTTTGAGTGGAGTAGACTATCGAGATCATAGAGTGGAAATGAGTAGAAGAAGATCTTAGCACATAAAACCCTTGTGAAACCCCAGAAACTGTTTCACATAATTTGAGTTTTATACCTCAAGCATGTCGCTATAGGAGACAATGATGCAGGAGCATCCAGAGGTATAAGGGCAATCCTGTGTCACCCAAAAAAATGTACTTAGACTTACTTTCTGTTTCATGTGTTTTCATTTTTGGACACCCATTTGGGTCAAATAAAGGTTCCAACTCTCACAGTTCAACTATCAGTGTGCTAGAAAATCCCAAAAAAATAGGAGCATGCGATTTGGCCATCATTTTGGTGACCTAGAAGGTGTGAATTGGCCAAATGAATGTAATTATGATTTAGAGCATTCTAGAAAAAGAATAAGGTCAAAAGACCCCATGGTTTGAAAGTTATTGCAGTTTTTCAAGTTTTGGAGACCTCCTAAGAATGCTTCAAAATCAGGTTAGGGGCATTAAATGACCTCGAAAAGGGCCAAAAAATGGGGGACAAGTGAAGCTTGTCCATAGGGCTATAGAGCGCTTCGAGTGTAAATGGTTCATCAATCAGAGCTACAGTTCAAAAGTTATGCCTCTCGAAAGTTCGGTTACCATTTCTGGATTCTTCTAGATTTGCACCAACTTCTAACGTAGCTTTTGGAACCTTCTATTTGGTCAGTGGATGCCTACTAGCACTTTCTAGAATGTACTCCTAGACCTTAACCCTCTGGGGTCTATTTAAGAAAATTTTTGGCATTGTAAAAAGTAGTTCAGAGTGGAGTTTGAGAGGAGGTATTGAAAGGAGAAATTATCTCTAGATTTATGCTATTGTAAGCCCTTAGGGCATGTTTTGAAGTTTATTTTCCTGTACTATTTGTACTAGCTTATTTTCTTAGTTAATATAATTTTCCCTTTCTGTTGTGTCCATTTTGGTTCTTGGGTTGTGTCCCCATCAAGTGGTATCAGAACAGGTTTTCCTGAGTGTGTAGACAGAGCACCAACTGTGAGGCAGTTTGCACCAGGACTGTGTGGTTGTGGGTTCGAGTTGGAAGATGCCTCCATGAAGAGAGTGTGGCAAAAGGGCTAGAGCTATTAATCCTGAGGAGGTTAGAGCCCTCCAAAGGCAGGTATAGGCATTGCAAGAGGAGCTCTGTAGAGGAGCAAATGTTGCCACAGGTGACAATAGTGAGGATGACAATGAAGAAGAAGTAATGGGACCAGAAGGGGAATTTGATGGGAAAGTTCTAAATCATGTAGAGGAAAGGCTTTTTAGGGCCATTACTAAGTTTGGAAAAAGACCCACAATTGAAGTGGGTGTATTTTCAGGAAATCTAAAACTAGATGAGTTGATCGATTGGATCAATGAACTAGAAGAATACTTTGAGTATGAGGATATCAGGGACTCAGATAGGGTTAAGTTTGCAAAGGCCAAACTAAAAGGCCATTCCAAAATCTAGTGGCAAGAGGTTCAATTGGAAAGAAATAGAAGAGGAAAGGAGAAGATCACAAGATGGGATCGCATGGTGGACAAATTGAAGAAGCAGTTCATTCCTGTGGACTATGAGCTTGATTTGTTTAAGAAGATGCATGGGTTAAAGCAAGTAGGAAGATTAGTCCAAGAATATACAGAGGAATTTTACCAATTCTTGATTAGAGTGGGACATGTAGAAGCAAATAAGTAGAAGGTTGCTCGTTATATTAGTGGGTTGCGACCTAGCATCCAGGAGGAATTAAGTCTGGTAAGAATGACCAGCGTTGAAGAGGCATACCAGTTTGCCCTACAAGTTGAAGAGAAGCTGAATAAAAGGTTTGAAGGAAGACAAAGAGGGCATGGTCAAGGAGGAAGGGGAAGCGGTAGATCATCTGGAGGTTGCAATGAAACGCAAAAGAAAAATGAAGATGTGGCTATTAGCAGGAACCAGAGTAATGAGGGTTTCAACCGCTCCCATGATCAAGACTTTGGAAATCAGAGAGGAAGAGGTAGAGGACGTGGAAAAGGAAGAGGAGGCTTTCGTGGTACCTATTTCCATTGCAATGAAGAAGGTCATCGTGCCTTTGAATGCCCTCAATGACAAGGAAGGATAGATAGGAGAGCTGAGGGCCAAGGTAGGGTTGCTCATGTGGATGAGGATGCACAATCATTACATTCAGAGGATGCAGAAAGAGGAGAGACCTTGGTAAATGAAAGAGTCCTACTAAGTGGTGAGATTGAACTAGGACAATGGAGGAGTTTTTTCCATACCAGGTGCAAGTGTGAGGATAAATGTTGTGACATGATCATTGATGGTGGTAGCACTGATAAATTGGTATCAGAAGAGATGGTCTCTAAGCTAAAGCTCAAGAGGGAGAAACATCCCCAGCCCTATCAGATTGCTTGGGTAAAAGATGATCATAAGGTCCTAGTAAGTGAACAATGTTTAGTAAAACTCAAAATAGGGAGTTACCATGGTGAAGTTCTCTGTGATGTTATTTTGATGGATGTTTGCCATCTATTGTTGGGTAGACCATGGAAGTTTGATAGACATGCAGTGCATGATGGACATGCAAACACATACTCTCTCACAAAGGATGGAGTTTACCACAAATTGAAGCCCATGAAAAAGGAAGGTGAAAAGGTATGTAGCAGTGCTAGGATTTGTCTTGTTGATGGAAGAAAGTTTTTAGATGGCATGAAACATCAGCATATGTGCTATGCTTTGATTCCTAGGAAAGATAAAGAAAGTAGTAGTGAAATACCACTTGAAGTTTCAGATTTACTAGGGGAATTTGGAGATATTATCTCTAATAATGTTCTAGATGGATTGCCACCAGTAAGGCAAATTAGTCATCAGATAGATCTAATTCCAGGAGCTAGTTTTCCTAACAAGGCTGCTCACAGGATGACTCCTACTGAAACAGAGGAGCTAAATAGACAAGTTCAGGAGTTGTTGAGGAAGGGCTTGATTCAAGAGAGCCTGAGCCCATGTGCAGTACTTGTAGTACTTGCACTAAAGAAGGATGGAGAATGGAGGATGTGTATAGATTCTTGAGCTATAAATAGGATCACCATCAAGTACCGGTTTCCTTTGCCAAGGATGGATGATCTTATGGACTGCTTGAGTGGAGCTTAGTACTTCACAAAGATAGATCTGAAGAGTGGTTATCACCAGATATGAATTCGAGAAGGAGATGAGTGGAAAACAACCTTCAAGACCAAGGAGGGTCTTTATGAGTGGTTAGTCATGCCCTTTGGATTGACGAACGCCCCAAGCACCTTCATGCGGCTCATGAATGAGGCACTAAAGAAGTTCTTGGGAAAATTTGTTATTGTTTATTTGGATGATATTTTAATTTTCAGCAAGATTTTGGAAGAACATTTACTGCATATTTGTAGTGTCCTTGAAAGGCTAAGGGAAGAGAAACTATTAATTAATCTAAAGAAGTATATCTTTGCAAAAAAGGAGTTAGTCTATTTGTGGTTTGTTATATCACCTGAAGGTCTCAAAATAGATCTGAAGAAGATAAAAGCCATCTTCGAATGGCCTACTCCAAGGACTGCTACTGAGGTAAGATCATTTCATGGTCTAGTTAGTTTTTACAGGAAGTTTATTAAGAATTTCAGTGGCATATGTACACCCCTAACTAATACAATAAGAGGGGATAGAAAAGAGTTCAAATGGACTGCAGCAGTTGTGAGAAGTTTTGAATTGCTGAAGAAGAAGGTAACAGAACAGCCTATGTGGGCACTTCCAGATTTTAGAAAGGTTTTCCAGGTAGATTGTGATGCCAGTGGCAGTTCTATTGGGGCTATATTAAGCCAAGAAGGTAAGCATATTGCATATTTTAGTGAAAAATTGAATGATGCAAAGAAGAAGTATTCTGTTTATGATCAAGAGTTCTATGCAATAGTTCATACCTTAAAAGAAATGGAGGCATTATTTATTGCCAAAGGAATTTGTTTTGTATACTGATCATCAGGCATTACAGTACCTAAATAGACAAGGTAAATTGAATTAGAGGCATATGAAGTGGGTAGAGTTCTTGCAGAGCTATACATTTGTGTTGAAGCATAGAAGTGGAAAATCTAACAGGGTTGCAAATGCACTAAGTAGGAGACAGTTGTTGCTTACAGTAATGCAGGTTGAAGTAGTTGGGTTTGATGAACTCAAGAATTTGTACCCCGAGGATCTTAATTTTCCTTAAGCATGGAAAGCTTGTAAAGAAACTATTTCTGTATATAGAACCAAGTGGTTAGACTATTTGATTCAGGATGGCATGTTTTTCAAAAGTAGTCAATTGTGCATTCCAAGGAGTTCCATGAGGGAGAATTTGATTAAGGAGAAAGACAGTGGAGGGATGGCAAGACATTTTGGTCAAGATAAGACCATTGCCATTCTTAGAGAACATTATTTTTGGCCTCAAATTTCACAAGATTTGAAGAAGTTTGTACAGAGTTCACAGGTTTGTCAAGTTGCTAAGGGATTTAGTCACAATACTAGCCTATATCAGCCATTTCCTATTCCATCAAGGCCATGGGAGGACATAAGTATGGATTTTGTTCTTGGATTGCAAGGACACAAAGGGGTAATGACTCAGTATTCATGGTGGTTGATAGGTTCTCCAAAATGGCACATTTCATTCCATGCCACAAAACTCATGATGTTGTCCATATTGCAGACTTGTTTTTCAAAGAGGTGGTAAGACTACATGGTCTTCCAAGGAGTATAGTTTCTAATAGAGATACTAAATTTGTGGGGTATTTCTAGAGGACATTGTGGAAAAAGTTGAGAACAGACTTGAAATTCAGTTCCACGCATTACCCACAAACTGACGGCCAAACAGAAGTGGTAAACATAAGTCTGGGCAATTTGCTGAGATGTTTAGTTGGGGATAAGCCCAAGGGATGGGATTTGATTCTACCACAAGCAGAGTTTGCTTACAATAACTCTATAAATAGGAGTATTGGAAAATCACCATTCCAAATTGTATATGGAAATAGCCCAAGGACTGCACCAAAATTGAGGAAGATAGAGCAAGGGGAGAGGACAAGTGCTGAAGCGAAAGAATTTGCTGAACATATCAAGCGTCTACATGAGGAGGTTCAGGCACACATTACCAAGATGAATCAAGAGTATAAAGCTATTGCTGATAAAAGGAGAAGACATAAGGAATTCCAAGTAGGGGATCTAGTCATGGTGCACTTACGAAAAGAAAGATTTCCAGCCGGTACTTACAACAAACTGAAAATGAAGAAATTTGGCCCCTGCAAAATTTTTAAGAAACACGACTCAAGAAATGCATATGAAGTGGAGCTTCCAGATGGTATTCACATTTCTCCCATTTTCAACATTGTAGATTTAATAGAGTATCATGATGATGGTGCAGATGAGGAGCTGGTGTTAGAGCCATGTCCAATTCCTGCTTCTAAGAAGGAGGAGATAGAAGACATTCTAGATCATCGTGTGGGTAGGAGTATCAGAAATAGGCAGTATGAAGAGTATTTGGTCAAATGGAAAGGATGACCGATCGAGACTCAACTTGGATTTCAGCAGCTGAGGTTTCCCATTTGGGATTCCCTCTACCATTCATAAAGTGACAGGGTCACTTTTCAATCTACCCTGGGTGTCATATAATTTTCCCTTTCTGTTGTGTCCATTTTGATTCTTGGGTTGTGTCCCCATTAGACAACATATTTAATGTTTCATTTAATCTGACTTTTCAGCAATTGAAACAGTTGATTGACACTGCATCTAGAGTACTTGGGTTCTCGAGAAACATCCTTTAAGCATCACTATTCTCTCTAGTTTGTAACTAGAGTGTAGGGATAACACACAACTTATGGTGAATTTCACTGTATCTCAATGTTTTTGAGTGTAGTTTCTTTTGTTAGCATCCAATAGTATTATTATTGGAATGAACCTACTCTGGTACGTATGCTTTTTTTCCAGTAGATAGATTTGACTAATAGTGTGCATGTGAAATAAAGTAATTTAATATGTGCTGATATCCATACTATCAGGTAGTGGAAAGCATCAATGACCTATAGGCTTACAAAAGTTCAATAGGATTTTAAATGCATAAACAAAAGTTGCCATTAAAGATACAACTGAAAAGGCAAAGAAGTATGTTTCGCATGCAAGGCTTAATAGCTCAAGTTTGCAAATCCCAATGTCTTAAGTATAATTCACCCCAAGCTCTTATCTATAGTTATACATAGTGATATAGACATAAGGCTGAAAATGACAATGATGAGGAATGCTTTGTTGGTGATGGAACTAAAGTATTAATCACATGGACTGCTCCAAGAAATGGATCAGTCACATGTACTAGAGTACTAATCACTAGATTTTGTACTTTGGTATGTATGATAGGTACATGAGTACAATATCCACCCAAAAAAAAAAATGCATGATTAATACATTACATAATATAGCAAAACAAGGTTTTACCAATTCTAGTGGGCATAGACGAGGATGTTTGCATGGTCCTTGTTGCCGATAATGCACAAGGCAATACTGGACCATCCACCAAAGGAGGTGTCCACACTTTATCATGAGCTAAAGAATACAATATTGTTAACAAAGACATTTGCAATGGATAAAGATAAAATGGGATACTAGCTAGAAGTGTCCACAAAAAAAGAAGGTAAGTGTTATAATGTTGATGAAAACAAACAAAGAAAGTGTTACTTACACGAAGGTTGTACACTACAACCTTCACCATGTTCACCATATGATGTCACAACTGTCACATATTTCTATACAAGAACACATAAAATTAGAGAACATGATCCATAAGATACTATAAAATATTAACATATATTAAACTTCTATTATTTCTTTAGTTGAATTACTACTTACCTTCAAAGATTGGATCCTTCGGTCCAATTCTTTTCTTAGTGCCTCTTTCTCCTCGCTTGTGTCACCCTCGATGATAATGCTAAAAATTTCATCAGTGTATCTTTGTTTGAGTTGCTAGGCCATGAACATAGGGTCAGTACTAAAGTTAGAATCTCCATTGATCCTGATAGAGTTGAATCTATTCTAAAATTATCACCTCCACATAGTCAAAAGGAATTGAATTCTTTCTATTCTAAAATTAGCACCTCCACATAGTAAATCATTTGAGGATATCAAGGTTGCCATTTCTATGGCCTCGGTCTTGGTGAGTTTTGATTATGAGTTACTTTTTAAGATCTATTCTTTTTCTTCTGAACACTCTTGTGCAGGGATCCTGACACAGAAGAAGGAAAAGGAGGATGAAAGACCAATTTCTTTTATGAGTTTCCTTCTGAAGAATGCAGAGTTAAATTATTCAAACCTTGATAAACAATCCTTTGCATTAATCAAGGTGGTGAAGAAGGTCCATCATTACATACTAAGAAGTAAGGTGTATGCAATTGTACCTGATCCAGTGGTAAAAATGCTTTTGATGCAAAATGAACTAGGTAAAAGGAGAGGTAAATGGATGGCCATACTTCAAGAGTTTGATCTAAAAATTTAGCCTATGAGATTAGTTTGAGGTCAAGGGTTGTCAAAGATGATAGGTAATAACTAGGATTGAAATGAAAAGGAACTCAAGTTTGATGATGAAACAAATGAAGATGATTAGAAGAAGATGGTTGTATCACAAGTTGACATTAATTAGGGTGTGGTGACAGATTTTTGGTATCGAGACATTATTTATTATCTTTTACAAGACCAATGTCCCACTTGGATGAATAGTTCATAGCACAGGGGACTTAAAATGAAGTGTGAATCTTATATGCTACATGACAACAAGTTGTATAAGAGAAACTATGAAGGGATTTATCTGAAGTGTTTGGGCCATAAGGAAGCAAAGGAAGTCTTGGAACACTTTCATGAGAAGTATGGTATAAGACATGGTTTGGTAGAAGCAATGGCCCACATGATTCTAAGATCAGGTTATTTTTGGCCGTCAACATTCAAAGACACTTTTGAGCATGTATGCTCTTGCCACATCTATCAAACTAGTGCCAACAGAGAAAGGAATTTGGCAATGCCCTTACATCTCGTGTATGAGATACACCCCTTCGCAAAGTAGGGGCTAGATTTCATTGGTTTGGTCAACCAACCATCATCAATTGGACATGCATTTATTCTCACATCTATGGATTACTGTACAGGATGGATGGAAGTAGAAACATTTAGAAATTACACCACTAAGGTGGTAAATGTAATACCCCAAAATTGGCTCATTGCCATGATACCAATTCTAGTCTATTTTGATCATTGCTAAAGTCCTATTTCACTAGACACATTCTTGATCTAACTCGCTACTTAACTTAATTGTCAGATGCAAAAGACCCTAACCTGCATTCATTACATATCTTATTTAATTCCTATAGTACATACTCATATTAGTCACATTAAACCTACTTGATTTAATTATAATTTAATTTAAAAGTATTTATACTTTATTAAATTAAATTATCTCCTAAGACTAATGTACTATGGGATTAAATTTATTTAATTTAATAAATACGCCTATCTTGATTAATTAAATGTAATTATTTAATTAAATGGAAGGCTATTCTTTAATTAATTAAACAAAGTTATTTAATTAAATAGGAGTAATTCCTAATTAATTAAATATAGTTATTTAATTAAATAGGAAAGTGTCTCTAATTAATTAAATGAAATTATTTAATTAAATAGGAAATATATTTATGAGAGCATATCTCATTTTATTAAATTAAATATCTCTCCAAAAATCCTTCTTCAATTCAAAAAGGGAAATTCCCAGTTCACTATTGATAAAAAAGGAATTAAATCAGTTAACTCCTTATTCTACTCAAATTAAATCAGTTAACTCCTTATTCTACTCAAATTAAATTAGTTAACTCCCTTTAATTTGAGAATCTTCCTTTATGACTAAACTTCACCTTTAATCTTGACCATTGATTGAAATCGATCTCAACCGTTGATGGATTCTAGGAAAGTCCATTTAAGAGACCCTCATCTCTTCATTTTGGGAGAGGATGAATTTGGAATTGCATCAAATTGCTGCTAGAATTCATACTCACATTTGCTCACATTTTCTCATATTTTACATACATTTGCATCCTTAGCTTAATTTCATTTAACATAATATGCATATGATTAATCTAGTTTCCTTTACTTTTTCTTAGATTAGAATGCATTTCTCATTCTAGATTAATCTACATAATCATATAGATTAATTTCATTTCTTAAATCCTTCATTCTTCAAGGGTCTAGTTGCTTAACACCTCAAATTTGAGGATATCTAACAAACAATTCCCTTTAGATAGAAGGCAACAGGTCACCTTGTCGGCTGATTTTCGAATGAACAATCCAATGTTCATTCCAGGATGAATTCAAAAATAAAGACCGTGTTGAAGTGTATGTGTTAGCAGAGGCCGCATATTCATGCATACATTTCTGGCGCCCATCGTGGGGCTAAGACATCAATTTTCTGGCCTCATTCTTTTTATTTTGCATTTTAGTTTTTTATTTATATCTTGTTTTGTAGGTTTGTCTTGTTGCAAGTTTAAAGACACTTTGAGAAGGCATCAAACAATGATGAGAAAATGAGCATTTGAGAAACCTCTTCCTCTTCTCCTCTTAATTTTCTTCTATTTCTCTTCTTCTTCTTCTTCTTTTTCTTCCTTCTCATCTTCTAAAAAAAAATTTTAAAAATTTTAAAAATAAGATCAAAATTCTTTTTTTTTTAATCATTTTTATGATTTTTCATAAAAATCATAAAAAGTAGACCAACTTGATGAATTTTGGTCTGAAATTTTTACTAAAGGTTCTAGACAATAGGAAAAAATCACATGCAAAATTTCAGATTTTTCTAATTAAAGCTTTATTTTATATATTTTTAAAATAAATTTTTAATATGAAAATTATTTGAGCTAGTACAATAACACGTTTTGATCTGATTTTTTTTTTTTACACATTTTTCACAATGTCTGGCATGTACAGTAAAAATTGCAGAATTTTTGGATCAAAATTGGAGTTTTAGTAATTCATTAATAGTTTTTCATTGAAAAATTAATTTACATAACAAATCATCGAATTAAAATCTAAAAGTTTTACTGAACGTTTAAGATGATGTCTAGATATTGTAATAAAAAATTTAGAGTTTTTTAGATTTAAAATATATTTTTATTAATTCTTTTACGTTTTTTCATAAAAAAATTAATTTATCAGATAAGTCTCAACATTTTGATCTAAAAGTTTTGTTGCCAATTTGGGACACTTTCTATAGACTATAATAAAAAAATTCAAATTTTTTGGATCATAATTCTATTTTTAATTTTTTTTTATGTGTTTTCATAAAAAATAATAATTAACTCATGATGCAAATCTTGGAATTTTAATCAATAATTTTTATTGCAATTTTTTTTTGGGAAAAAAACAAGAAAGAAAGAAAGGCCATCCAAATATGACAAAAGAAAGCAAAAATAAAAATAAAAATGCATCTCGCTTTTGCTAGCTTTGAAAACAGCACAAGAATTGTTAAAAATCAAGTAAAATCTACTAAGCGCATTGCGAGGATCACCAGGTAACCTTCTTTAGTTGATAACAATTCATTTGGATCTAAAAAAAACATCTCTCGTGTCAAGCTTGTGTGTGTTTCCTTCCATGTTTTGATTTTACAACACATGCATAATTTGATACTAGGGTGTGATCTCCGTTAGTATTCATTTAGTAGGCTTAGGTACTAGTGATAGATTTAGATAGCTATTTTGGGTTATTGGACTCGCTAAATCTACCGACCCCTCATTTCACCCTGTGGTTGCAAGATCAACACCATGTTAAAGAGGAGGAGTCTATAGGAAAGAAGTGTTAAATGCTCCACAAGGCAACCCTTTTGTGCTTTCTAGAACTCACTAGTTTTTGAGTTGTGGACTTGTTTTGGCTTGTGTGAGGGGTTAAATATTCCACATCTTTGGACTCACCTCACATTAGTTAAAGTGTTAAGTGTATCACCTTGTGCTCTTTGACTACTTTTGGATAGATTTGCTTTCGGGAATTAACATCATAGTAATTAGGCCCCATGAACACTATTCGTGGATCTTGAGAGAGTGGGTTCCTAGGGAAAATCCTCTCTATGATGGATTCCTTGTAGGTGGGGAGGATACTTTGAGCATCTCGCAAATAAATGAGTCTTCAACTTGTTGATTGAGGCATCCTTTCCCTGAAGAGGTTGATAGATCACTGGAAGTTGACATCATAGATCTTTAAGAGATAATCTTAGTTTAGTGTGTTGGATTAATTTGCTTGCTTTGATTGGGCTGAAAGTGTAAAGGTGTCAAAACCTTGGATTTGGAAGCTAAGTCCCCTTGTGGTACACTATTATGAGTTGGTCACCTTTAGAGAGGGTTAATCGTAGCAGACAATCCCTCTACAGGGAAAATTGCATGCGGTAGTAGCCATTTTTGACGTGATAGTGACAACCACTATATAAATGTCCTTGTGGAATAAATCTCCATGGGTGTGGTTCATTGTGGGTTGTCAGATCTCCCCAGAAACTCTTGAAGATTAAGTTCTCGGACTGTGTTGAAACCTCGGTACGCTAGGATTGGAGGTCACCCTAGTGAGTCATAAAAGTTGCAGAGTCAAAACATTACTAAAAACCTTAGAGAGGCCAACTTTTATTTTCTAGGATGTATGTGTGATTGCAAAACCTTTCAAAAACATACACAATTAGCTCTCTTAGGAATTAGCGCGTACTAAGTCACTTGATTGTTCATGCACAAGGTTGCTTTTTCCCTTGCTCATTGTTTTCAAACATGCTTGATATCACCTGCTTGCTATTCTACATGCCTGTTTATCTACTTTCTTACTAAAATGATCAAATTTGCCAAAATAACAAGTTGATTTTGACTATGTACTTGTCATTTAAATCAAACTAAAAAATTGTGAACTGAAAGCACTGTCCAAACATCTTGCAAGGTCAACCTCGCTGCCTGTTAAATTGAACTTGTCTCAAAAATCTGCTTCTCTGTCTAAAAATAGTCCCAAATAGTGGCATCTTGCTTAGCTAATGACTTGCGATCCATACTTTAACTAGTCTTGTCTCTCAGTTATCTTGCTCTTGTCTTTTAGTGCTTGTTTCTCATAATCTTTGGCTGTTCTAGCCTTCAAATCAGACTATTCGTACCTTAGTATACTACACACTTATCTTGCTTTTTTGAGACTACATTCTAGTGTGGTCCTTGTCTAAGCTTTTTCTTTTTGTCATTATCTATGACTGTGGCAACTTGACTTATGTTCTAAAACTTGGCTGTCATTACTTGAAACATAGTACATCAAAATGGCTAACAACAAATGTGCTAAATCCAATATTCTTGGTGAGGAAGAAAAGCTACCTATTGCAAACATGAAGCAACAAATCCAATCAATGAGTGCTCAACTTCAAAAACTAAAGGAGCAAGATGAAACATCATCGAACAAATTCTCCTTGAGAGAAAATTTCCCTTCCTTTTATGACAACCAAAAATCACATTCTTGTGATCTTGAATCCAAGATATCTGAGAACACTTCACATACACCCAAGAAATCTAGGAATATCTTTGAAAACAAACCTTGGGAACCTAAACCAAAGTGTGATTTCACACCTTTGGGAAAATCTTCTGAATTAACCTTGGAAGAACTTCTTGAAAAAAAACTCATTACTTTACCTAAGCTCACTTTGGCAGGAATTTCCTTTATGAGTAACTATTGTGTCTATCATAGACATAATTTACATAAAACTTCCCATTGTAAGGAGCTGAAAAACAAGATCCAAGATCTCTTTGACAATGGTATAATTCAAAAATCTAAGCTCTCAACTACTAAAGATTCTACTCTCAAGAAGGATCAACCTCATGAAACCATGTCTAGTAACAATTCAAACACAACTTCTAAATCCTCCAACATACATCCACCTTCTAAACTGTCCAATCTTTCCAACACATATTCACCAAAAGAACTCACTACTCCCCCAGTTGACTATGTGTACCCTCAAGGGTTGCCTCTAAAAGAAACCCAAGCTAATCTTGACTTGGCTACAAGCCTCTCCCATAATACTCAAACTAAAGATCCAAAACCTTCATTCATTGCTACTCCCATTATTCCCACTCCAACTATCCCTTCACTATCTCTTCAAGATCTTACCATGAAATCTCCACATCCTACTTTGTCCTTAGAAGTGGATCCATGTCAAGAGGATTTAAAAAAATATAAAGATCAAGATCAAGAATCCTCTCATATCCCTCAAGATGCAATCCCTCCATCTCAAGAACCATGTAGTCCTCCATCTCCCATATCATACCCCTCTACTAGGAAAGATCATGATATTCCTTCCACCATCCCTAAGGAGACTATTAAAGACCAAGAGAAGGATACTTTTCCTCTACTACCTAAGATTCCTTTTGAAGAAAATGTTCCCTCACTCTCTTTTTCTACCTCACTACATTCACTTCAAAACTATTCTTAAGCTTTAAATACTCCTGTCAAAGGTATTGCTCCTATAATAGTTACTCATAAATCTATTGATGACTTTGGTCATCTTGCTCACTCTAAAGATGTTGATATCCATACTCATGGTTCATTCACATCTTCTAAATCTATCCTTGGTCCCTACCCATCTACGGTAAAATCTTCAAGTCTTCCATCCATAGTGGGACCTTATGTTCCTCTATCTCCTATTGCCACTACTAGATCATTACACATTCCTCCTACCCTTCCCCAAGATCAACAAAGATACACATACTTGAACTCTTCACATCCACCTTTCCATCTAAACCATTCATATTGGACTCATTCATCCATAAATCCCAAGTCCTTTGGAAGCAATTTGGATGATCAACTCAAACACAAGTGCATGAATCCATCCTCAAAAGTTCACTATGTCTCCCCTAATCGACATGTGAATGTCAATAAGGAAAATATGCAAAAGAGACTGCAAAGGTCCACTATTCAAAGAGCTCAACCAAAGAAAGTATGGGTTCTTAAATCTGTTATTGAAGAAATGCATTCCAAAGCATCTAATGAAAAATCAAAAGTTATATGGATTCCCAAGTCTCTTTTGAAGGACTTGAACATTGAAAACAAATCAAAGTTGACATTCAAGCTTCCAAAGGCTTTCATGCCACCTTCTTCCCAACATCTTCCTAAAAAGGTTTCAAAGCCTTCTACTCCATCTCCCTCCAAAATTATTCTACCACCTCATACATCTAAACCTCAAACTATTTCATCCATATTTCCACCATCATTCCACTACCCTTCAAGGTGTGTGTCAATGTTGATCTTGCCCACTTTTTCTTCTACCCTTGCACATCCCGTTTAATACCCTATCCACTCCACCTTCTATCCTCCACCATTTATGCTTCCATCCCATTTATCTCATCCATAGCCTAAACCTTGTCCTCCATATATTGTTTCCTATCATTTCCCTTCCATTACCTTATCAGCATCTTTGAGAATACCTTGCTATGGCCTTGGCTTATCATAACTTACATTATAGGAGTGCTATCTAACTTGAGAAAGGCTTGAATTCTTTCCAAAAACTCTAAAAATCCAAAAAAAAAATTTAAAAAAAAGAATTTTTTTAAAAAAAGTGCCTTGGTGAAAACCTGGAAACAGGCACCTTGGTAGCAAAAGTAAAGATAAATAAATTCATCCTATGGTGAAAACCACTTCTTGTGGCACATTGGAAAAGTACCATGATGAAAACCTGGTAAATAGGTGTCATGCGTAATTCTTTTATCCATGACATCCTATCATGATCTTGCTTATCCTTCAGATGTCCTCATTCTTGAATTCATTCACTCGTAACCTGCATAACAAAAATTTTCTATCATATTCAGTTAACCCTTTGGTCTTGATCAACAAAAGAAAGAAGAAAACTCAGTTCTTGGCAATCTCTTGAGATGGTCACTTTTTTGGATTACTTACATGATACCCTTCATTACACCATTAGCTTATATTGTTATATCCTTTTCCCTAGCTTGGGTAATCTTGTGAAGGCTTTCCTTGAGGGTAACATTCACTCCTTCATACTCCTTGCCTATCCATCTCAACTTAGCCACCAACTTGCTACTACATCTTATCCTACACCTTGCTGGACACTAGAGCAAAATCAAGGTGATCCTTCTTGAGAGCTAGTAATCTCTGAAAAAAATATAAAAATCGGAAAAAGTCCTAAAAAAATTGTTTCCCTGGTGAAAACCTAGCAATAGGCGCCTTCGTAACACCAAAAAAAGTGAAAAATCTCAAAAATTCAAAAAATTCAAAAAGAGAAAATACAAAAAAATTGAAAAAATAGAAAAGTTCCATTGGTAAAAACCTAGAATTAGGCATCATGGTAGCAAAAAAAGAGAATCCTGCCAAGAAGGTGAAAACCTAGTAAACAGGCACCTCTTGTTCCCAATGCTCCATCTTGCAGCACATCTTCTGGCTACTCTGTGTAGTCACTTTCATGCTTTCACTTTCCTGCTTTTCCTACTTTCTGCTCATGTATCCATGGATTGAGTCTTGTCATAGCTCAGGGGCATTCCCCCTTTAGTGTCACTATTTTTGAGATTCTCCTCATAGAATCTCCTTCGCGACAATCACCAGTGGTTCTCACTGCGTCTGCCTACTGTCGCTAGTGTCACTATTTTTGAGATTCTCCTCATAGAATCTCCTTCATGACAGTCACCAGGGGTTCTCACTATGTGTGCCTACTGTCGCTAGTGTCACTATTTTTGAGATTCTCCTCAGAGAATCTCCTTCTTGATAGTCACTAGTGGTCCTCACTACGTCTGCCTACTGTCGCCAGTGACACTCTCTTCAAGATTCTCCTCATAGAATCTCTTCCAAAACAATCACCAGTTGTTTCAACTGTGTCTACCTACTATTGCTAAGTTCATGTCTCTAGATTCCTTTATGGAAGATCTCTTTTACGTTAGTCACCAGTCATCCTGGTTGTGTCTGTCTATTGTCACTCAATCCTTCTTAGGTTCTTCATCATGAAGATTCCTGTTTGACCTCAGTCACCAGTCATTCTTGTTGCGTCTACCTATTGTTGTCACCCTACTAAAGAGATTTCTTTCAAACATGTTTTGGACACTGACAGTTGACATGAATCCAAAAAATGAACTCAAAAATGATATACTTGTTTGGATATGTTGAGCTTTTTCTTTGTTTGCTTTGTTTTTGCTTTATCATATCTCCTCGAGCAACTCGATGATGTCATCTTCAACTAGAGAAGTAATGACTGGGGGCATGATCTTTTCTTGGCTTTTTGTCTGTGGTTTAGTTCCAACAAGTTGATACGTTCCTATAAAAGGGGTGTCCACTATAAGAGCCTCCATCTCGTATTGGATGGCTGTGTGTACCTTCGCTCCTTTTATACAGATACGTCAATGACATTGGTTCTTCTCCTTGTTTGTTGGAGTGAACTCTTCATGCTATAGTACATACCGATACTCGTCCTATTAAGTAAATGTACTGGTCACTATGAGTATATCTAGCACACTTCTGTCTCAGGTTACAAATGTAAAGGTCATTGTGGATAGTATAAATACTGAGTACTTAGCATAAGATGGATCTCCCGTGTGTTTGGTGTGTCTATTATGCAAGCAACATTCAAGTCATCCTAGCATCTATTCTTTGATGCTTATGTTAACTTGGTACATTAAAAGGGAAAAATGTTCTGGTCATACTGGCTTCTTGTGCCTTGAATGCTTACATTTAATCCTGACAAACCAATAATGTATGTTATATTCATATTTCCATGATTGCAATGTCAGTGAGAATTGTATGACCTATGAGCTTTGTTTTATATCCGGTGACGATTAAATATCAATTGCAAATCTACTTTCACCTTCTCTGATGAGGGATTGCTGATCTCTTCAAAGTATCATGTTCTTTCACGAACTGCATAATGATTGACTAATCACCCTCTTGGCTACTTTGGTTTCTCTAAACCCATTTTTTTGGGATCGAATTCTAAATCTGACACACTTAAGTGGCTCAAAATGCATTTTAAATTTTTTTGTGCAATCCAAATCTTTCTGATACTTTGCAATTATTAGAATCTTTTCAACTCAAACTTGGTCTTTTGGATCTCGAAATCACTTCAGATCAACCTCCAAATTTCTTTTGACCATTTTGATCTCTTCATATTTCTTCAGATCATTCAGATCTCTTTATATTTCTTCAGATTGTTCTGATCTCTTTATATTTCTTCAAATCGTTATGATCTCTTCATATTTCTTCAGATCATTTTGATCTCTCCAAATTTCTTCAGATCATTCTGATCTCTTCATATTTCTTCAAGATCGTTCTGATCTCTTTATATTTCTTCTGATCGTTCTAATCTCTTTATATTTATTCTGATCATTCTAATCTCTTCTATATTCTACTAAACCTTAGATTTCTTCTATATCTTTCATCACTCTCCTTACATCATACTTCTGGTGTGTCATCTTTCGATTTCACTCTCGAGGGGGCAGGATGATTACATCATTGAACTAAATTTCAACTCATTTTGAGTCTCATTGCTTGGGGCATCTGGTTCCCATTTTATGTCCTTCTCACTTGGGGCATCTCATTACTCGGGGCATCTTGTCCCCCTCTTTTTGGAATCCTTGTCATCTACTTCATCTTTTGATCATTTGATCACATCTTATAACATTTTTGATCTGAGTCTGATGGACAGGTATCGGGACAGTCTAAACCCCAACTCCTGAGGATCAAGCCTCATTCTGGAGATGATTATGTGACTCATAATTAGATCTTATCAACTTAGGTATCTAGGTTTTCTACCTGGATCCCTTAGGCTTAAGCTTCGTGCTAGAGATGATCCTTAAAAGCTTGTCTATTTCAACTTAGGTATCTAGGTGTTCTACCTGGATTCCTTAGGATTAAGCTTCATGCTGGAGATGATCTGTAAAAGCTTATCTATTTCAATTTAGGTATCTAGGTATTCTGCTTGGATTCCTTGGGATTAAGCTTTGTTCTAGAGATAGTCCTTAAAAGCTCATCAATTGATCTCTGTAGAATCAATTTCGGAACCAATCTCTTTTTTTTTTATCTGCACATCATACTTTCTGATTTTTTTTGAATTGAACGTGCTGCTTGCACATTCATTCAAAGAGGAGAAAAATGTAATACCCCAAAATTGGCTCATTGCCATGATACTAATTTTGGTCTATTTTGATCATTGCTAAAGTCCTATTTCATTAGACACATTCTTGATCTAACTCGCTACTAGACTTAATTGTTAGATGCAGAAGACCCTAATCTGCATTCATCACATTTCTTATTTAATTCCTATAGTACATACTCATATTAGTCGCATTAAACCTACTTGATTTAATTATAATTTAATTTAAAAGTATTTATACTTTATTAAATTAAATTATCTCCTAAGACTAATGTACTATGGGATTAAATTTACTTAATTTAATAAATACCCCTATCTTGATTAATTAAATGTAATTATTTAACTAAATGGGAAAGCTATTTCTAATTAATTAAAGAAAATTATTTAATTAAATGGAAGGCTATTCTTTAATTAATTAAACAAAGTTATTTAATTAAATAGGAGTAATTCCTAATTAATTAAATATAGTTATTTAATTAAATAAGAAAGTGTCTCTAATTAATTAAATGAAATTATTTAATTAAATAGGAAATATATTTATGAGAGCATATCTCATTTTATTAAATTAAATATTTCTCCAAAAATCCTTCTTCAGTTCAAAAAGGGAAATTCCCAATTCATTGTTGATCAAAAAGGAATTAAATCAGTTAACTCCTTATTCTACTCAAATTAAATCAGTTAACTCCCTTTAATTTGGGAATCTTCCTTTATGACTGAACTTCACCTTTAATCCTGACTGTTGATTGAAATCGATCTCAACCGTTGATGGATTCTAGGAAAGTCTATTTAAGAGACCCTCATATCTTCATTTTGGGAGAGGATGAATTTGGAATTTGCATCAAATTGCTGCTGGAATTTGTACTCACATTTGCTCATATTTTACATACATTTGCATCCTTAGCTTAATTTCATTCAACATAATATGCATATGATTAATCTAGTTTCCTTTACTTGTTCTTAGATTAGAATGCATTTCTCATTCTAGATTAATCTACATAATCATATAGATTAATTTCATTTCTTAAATCCTTCATTCTTAGAGGGTCTGGTTGCTTAACACCTCAAATCTGAGGATATCTAACAAGCAATTCCCTTTAGATAGAAGGCAACAAGTCGCCTTGCTAGCTGATTTTTGAATGAACAATCCAATATTCATTCCGAGATGAATCCGTAAATAAAGACCATGTTGAAGTGTGTGTGTTAGCAGAGGCCACATATTCATGCATACAGTAACAAACTTCTTGGAAGAGCACATTGTTACCAAATTTAGAATGCCATTCACTCTTGTGTGTGATAACAAGTCTACTTTTGCATCAACATTCCTAACCCAGTGGGCATTTGAAAATCAAGTCATTATCAAGTTCTCTTTGAATTACTACCTACAAGGAAATGGGGTAGTAGAATCTACAAACAAGAACTTGATCACAGTAATAAGATGACTATTGAAGGAGAACCCTAGGGATTGGCATACACAGCTCAAATATGCCTTATGGATAGATTGAGTGAGAGTCAAAAATCCTTTGGAGACTTCTCTACATTTTCTTTCCTACAAACAAGAACTAGTGTTTCAACTTTATCTCAAAATTCCTCTTTTGAAATTCATGAGTGGGTATGTTGAAGATGTTGACAAAGTATAAATTAGATTGATGAATCTTTTAGAGATGGATGAGAAATAGATAGCAACATTAGAGCACATGGCTAAACATCAAGCTATTGTGAAAAGATGGTTCGACAAAAGAGCCACAATAAAGTCATTTAGGATTTCTAACCTTGTTCTACTCAAGGATAAGGAGAAAGAAAATTCGGGTAGCCATACCAAGTGTTAATTCTTGTGGACAGGCCCTTATTATATCATGGAAATTCTTGGAGAAAACACTTTTAGGCTCAGTTCTTTACAGGGGGAATTTCTTCCCTTGCCTATAAATGGATAGTTTCTGGAGCATTATTTTGAAGCCTAAAAGACAAAAGAAAAAGAAAATTTAGTTAGATTTTATTTTTGCATTTAGCTTATATTTTTATTCTTGCAACTTTTGTTTATTTCTGCAAGTGTGTTTGCTTTTAGTCGTGTGTTTTCTTTCAAAGTTGTCTTAGTCCTGGGGGGTAAAGTGTACTTGAGATTTTTTCTCAAAGATTTTACTAACCACTTGTTGGTTCTAATTTCAAGAAGAGGTATTTCTTTATCAAAACATTTTGACGATTGTGTATCTTACACTAACTAAGCAATCGATATTTCTTGCGAAAATAGGGGAATGTCAATTTGGAAATTAGAATCCTAGACCAACAAGTTCTCAACACTTTGCAAATTTAAGAATTTTATTATTTTAGGTACTATTGAATTGGAGTCAAAGATGATGAGGGACAATCCAAACTTCAACTAGTTCAAATAGGAAGGGTCTCCCCAAGAGGTTGCTAAGATCATTTTTTGGCGTGAGAGTTTCTAAAAATTTCTAAAAGAGGAATGCAAGGGATGTTGACAAGAGATCAAATCCAAGAAATGATACCGATGTCCTAACTACACACTCTAAGCATGGTCAAGATATAGGAAAAAAAAGAGAGAAAAGGGAGATCAAAGAGAAAATATGGTGTTAAGACTGAAGGGTTCTAAAGATTTGAAATGGCAAAAGATACATTTTCAAAACAAATTATTTTGTATCCAAAATATTGCTTCATCAAAAGTAACGTTCTGAATGACATGGAGCAGTTATTCAAATTTACTAGAAAGTTAAAAGAACATGGCATCCTGCCAAGAGCCCTCAAACTGATTATCTCATCTAGTTAAGCAAATGATTGATGAATAGCCTTCATAGAGATTTTGAATGAATGAGCTAGGAAGAATGGAAGATTGTTTCCGAATTGTCAGAAAACTTTGATAGAATGGATCCTAAGACATCAAAATAAATGAATACATAGTCACACACAGAGCATCAAGGTTTCAAATTCTAAGATGTTGATTGAAAAGTCATCTGAAAGATGCTCAAGGTGTTCAAAGTTTGGTTGGTGTTTGACACACATTGGAAGAATGTTTGCTGATGAAGAAATGCCTTGGTAATTTCTTCCTTTTTTTGGGGTTATTTGTTGTGGTCAGACAACATACACCCCATTCCTAGTCAAGAATGGGGACCCCCTTATTTTTTTAAACTCCCAAACTCATGGTTCGAGAGCTAAGAAAAGATATTAGAGTCAAAAGTGTTAGAGTCAGCAAAACCCAAAAAATTAGAAAATTAGAAAAACACAAAAAAATTAGAAAAAAGAAAAAACCAAAAAAATAAAAAATTTGAAAAAGGATGAAAAATTGAAAAATTGGAAAAAAAAATTTCTTTTGCATGCGCTTGCAAGTGTGCATCGCACACTTGTGCACCCACACAAGGCCATGAGTGTGGAGGGATTATAAAACCTCTTCCCCCTCCCCACACATCACACTTCATCCATTTTTCACTCTGCATTTGAGACTACCATGACAAGAGGTATTTATTTGCCTATCCTATCATGGCATTGAGCACCCTTCAAAGCCCAGGCTATGCATCATGTGTGCCCTTGGCACCATGCATCGTAGGCCACACCCCACTTCAGCACTGTGTGCCCTCATCCTACTCCAATGTTGTGTGACCTCACTTCATAGATAGCACCAAGCACCCTTCAAAGCCCAGGTTGTGCACTGTGTGTGCCCTTTGCACCACATCATAGGCTGCACCTTGCTTTGGCTTTGCACACCCTCATCCTACTTTGGTGTTGTGCACCCATCAATGGTGCCGTGCACCCACAAAAATCAAGCATAGCTTGTTCAGTTGTGCTTGCAAAAATTTGATATACTAACTTGGGATACACAGATCTAGGAGAATTCCTCAGAATTTGCAACAAGCCAATAGAGAGATTTGCACTAGTATCTTCACTCATCCATTCCGAGTTGGTGAACACAACTTCACATCCCATGTTAGTACAATTAGGTGAACTAATCATTTCCCTATCACAACATTTTGTTCCTAATGAAAGAGTAGTCAAGAGCATCATAGGAGAGGTTGTTTTGGACCTATGACCTGACAACATTGAAAGGTTCTATCATCTTTTGAGAGTAGATCAATTTGTTAGGCTCTCATATGAAGAAGCTGAGAGATGGTATAGAGAACACTAGCAGGAAGCAATTGACATCATTCAGTCCTCTTACCTCCTTGAGGAAAGATAACAAGAAAAGTGGATATGACCCGAGGATACATGAAGGAGGATATTGGTTATTCCATCATTCTCCTAAGTAGAGTCATGGGCTTACTTTCAATAGGCCACCTCAACACTTTCATGGTCAACTTCAATGAGACCATTCGATAGGAAAAGATACCACTAGACTAAGCCACCATACTAATTGAAAACTTGTGTGAGCAATTGAGGACGGTGAAGGACAAGAAGAAGTTTTACATGACTTCTTACATAGTATACCTACTTGCAGCAAGCGTGACAAACTATTTGAGCTTATACAAGAGAGGCAATATGCAGGATCCCAATGCCTAGCCATATATAGTCTACCCTTAGCAAGTGAAGAAGAAGCTCTTAGCATAGAGCAAGGAATACATAATCGTGAATGATGCATTCATCTTTGTTATCATTCAATTCATTAAGGGAGACTATGGGAAGAGGTTATCTGATGAAGCCAAAGCACAAGTCATAGCTCTCAAAGCCTACTTCATCTAGTTCACAATGTTCACCTATCTATGAGTAGTTGGTGCATCCATTAATCCTAAGAAGCTCCCAAGATACCCAAGTGAAAAACCAGTGCTATTGGAGATTTCCTAGAAAATTGAGTTAGCCTATGAGAAGATAAAGAGACAAAGGAGACCTTGCTAGGCATGGCCATTGGTCATTGAACTATATTAGGTGAAGAGGAAATAAGATATTCTATCCTTTGAGTGGGAGTGGGAGAACTATCCCTTTGAAGAATACAACTCTCCTGGGCCCTATTTTGACAATGTTGGCAAAGTGGAGAGTCTAGTAGGAAAGGACTTCCATCATAAGGATGTTGTTGAAGATCACTAGATGAATGCCACAAATGACTATGATGTCTGCATTAGGGACTATTGTAGGATGACTTTGTATCTAATAGAAAAGGCTCTTTAGTTGAACATCCTAGAGGAAATAAAGCAACAAGATTCTAAGGAGTTATTAGACCCCCTATTCAATGTTGACAAAATTGGTGAAAGACCCATTATGAATGCTGAGGTTGACAGGGAGGAGGCCGATGATATTAATCATTGAGTGAGACATGTCATTAGAATGATGAAGGATTGGGTCAAGAAACCTTTTCCACTTGATCCAATTCCTGATACAGTGATCTTTCATGCACATGCCCACCCAAAAAGAGGTAGAGGGAAGAAAGTAACAATTCCTACCTTCATATACCAGTCTCCTATTAGGCTAGAGATAGTGTACTAGCTTGATTACCCAGTTGGATATTATCACCCTCCTGCAAGGAAGGGAAAGAATAAAAGAAAGAGGACTTCCCTTTAGAGGATTCACGTAGAACAAGCTGAAGAATAGGTGCCTCCCTAGTAGCAAGAACAAAGTGCACAAGGGTTTGATGATACTAGAGCTACTCAAGTCCAAGATGAACTTCAGTTGCCTCCTGTTGTGTCTAGCCAACTAGAAGAGGGTGAGATTCCATAGGTCTCCATTCCTCCTACACAAGATGAGCTAGCTTCTCCTTCTATCCCAAAGAAACATAAGAAAAGGATTAAGATTCAGATGAAGAAAAGGTAAAGGATTAGTGCCTAATCCATTTATTCCTAAAAGCATTCTAGAAGATGATAAAGAGGAGGAAGAAGAAGAATTAGAAGAGGAAGAGGAACAAGTGCCCCTACAAGGAAGAACTTGACTAGCTAGAGCTATAGAGTTGCAAAGGAGAAAGAGTGCAATGAGTAACATGCCATCCACTCAAGAAGAACCCTTAGAACTCTCTTCTTTAGAAGATGAAGTATAGTAGTGGGTGGATGAGAAAAGTGAAGAGGGCAATGATGTTTTCCCAATGTCAAATTTTGATTTCATGCTAGTAGGTATAGAATTGATTGGGGATAAGATCAGGGACACCCCTATAGGTGAACATCAATAAGAAGACTGTACACAAATGTCACCAGATACTTAGGGTACCAATCTTACCCCTCCATTTGCACAATGAGTTATAGTGGTAGAACATGGCTCAGTGACTCCTCCACCTCAAAGTTTAGAGGAGGAGAAAGTTTAGAAGGAACCATCATCAGAGGAGAGATTGGAACAAATGGCGACCAGTGAAGTGTCAGAAGTACAAATGGTGGAATATTCCAAACCACCTTCCCAATACATCTAGGTTCAAGCCACAAGATCCATAGAGACTAAGGATACAAAAGGGGAGCCCTTGCAATAGGAGATGACTCAAAGTAGGAGTGATAAGGGGAAGGAGATAGTAGAACAAACCCCTTCATCATCAAGAGCTAGGTCCTCAATAGGATGCATCCCTAGATGGATCTAGAAGGAAATAATGAGGAGTATTAAGCCTCAATTTTGGGCTTCAAAGGAAGACATTTGTGACATTACAGAGATTTTGAATAAACCTGAGTCTCCATCACACAAGGCAATGCCATTGACATTTATCACCAACATAAGGAACCAAGAACTATTTGTACAAGTGGCTCTCCCTCCTGAAGGCATAGATGTGGAGGGTCTTAGCCTCGAGGATTATGAATTGAAGGATGTTATTTTGGGGAGGCCTACATGGGATTCAACCTGATTGATGATGCCTTGGGAGTCAAATAGGTCTTTAATCACATGGAATAGGATGAGGCCAAACTCCAAGCACTTCAAAGGTAGGTTGAGATCCTAAAGGGATATCTAGCCAAAATAGTTGGTCCTCTAGATCTTGAATACCCCAAGTAGACCTTGAACACTGTACTTAGAGAAGGGGGAGGTGTATAACTTGATCCATTTTTGAAGGCTTGTCAAGAGTGGTGAGATAGTTTTGAGGAAAAAGGTGTTACAATCATCATAGGGAATTTGAAGTTATTGCATGCTATGCAAGAGAATGTTAATAAAATCATAGCAATTTTGAAAATGGACTTCAATTTTATGGATGAAGTATGAGCCTGGAGTAAGGATTTGCAAACTCTACAAGCCATAAAGGGCAAAAGGTATCGGGTTTTGATTGATGTATATACTAGAGAAGAATTAGACATGATTGATGAGTGGATAGAAAAGATAGTAGATATCAATAAGGTAATGGGAAAATTACATGAGGAGATTCATCGGCTCAAGGACCAAGCCCGATAGAAAAGTTTGGAAGTAGAGAGACACTATAGTGATGCATGCTTGGATATTTTTGAAGATGAGGAACGAAAAAACTTGTTACATGTAGAGATAGTAGAGAAGAATTTTAGGAAGATTTTTGTGGAGGTTGCTGATGATGAGGATATCTAACAAGCCTTTACGATAGAAGAAGCCTTGTTGGAATTGGATACCAAACTTGGGGATTTTGTTGACACCCAGATTGAGGTAGATAATTATAGATAGAAGGTAAAAGATAAGTATGAGGCTTTAGATCTTCTAGATGTAGCTAATATTACTAAGATGATAGAGAAATTCAAGGGCAAACATCCAAACATAGCTCTAGGATGAAGAAGAACAAAACCCAGATGCCAGAATTTCAATTTTGACACTTAGTAAAATTTTGAGATATTTGACCCTGTCGAGGTCCATAGCTCCGTAGGTGCACAGGTGTGTAGGTACATAGCTCCACAATTCAAAGGTGTGCCAAAAGTTAATTTCTTGTTCCATTAATAGCACTTTCCCTACATCAAAAACACATTCTGATGATAGTTTAACTTTGACACATGCCTAGTGAAGGATTAACTTCTATTTTGGCACTTCCAGACACTTCCACTTTGGCTTAGAGCTTTGTCATGCTTTCTCTCTCATAATTTCTTTTTTTTTTGACATGTAAAAGGCTCATGCATCCAATTAATGAATAAAATATGGATGGAATCCCTCTAAGCACTAGATTAACTATTAGATTGTATATATTTAGTTTGTTTTCATGGTTTAAAAGAATTTTATTGCATGAAGATATCTTTCACTCTCAACAAAAATTGAGGAGATGATTTCTTATAAATACCCCATTATAATATGTAAAAAAGGCCACCATTATTATGCAATAAAATTATGCTTTTGGTGCTCACATTTGGAGTGTAGTGATTCTTGTCTAAATGTGTCATTGTTTTGTGAATTTTTCTCATGAGATTGTGATTGAGCCAAAGGTTTATTGCATTGTTTTTGGTTCTTCAATCTTTTAGTTATGGTGTTTGCTACAGATTTATGAATTTCACTGTGTATTGAGTTCCAGAGGAAATCACCAAACTGTGCCTGCATAACTCTTTGTCTCGCTTGAGCACACTTTCTATGGCTTTGCAATTTGATGAAGAGTGAAACATCATTCGGCTATTGAAATTTCCCATTGATGATTGCATCAGTGGATTCTAGGAATTGTTGCTCCTATTTTCATTGGCTTCCTACCAATTTCTTCAAAAAATTAACTCACAACATGTTGTTTTCTATACCTTATGTCTATTAAGATTTCAATTTTGTGTTATTTCAATTTCATGTTATTTTCTTTCAGTTCTATTATTTGTTTTTCTAACCCCTTGTTAGAATAGGAACTCATTTTAGTTGCATTGTTAGATTGCATTCATTGAAAAATAGAAAATACAAAAACATTGTTCTTTGGTGTGTTATTTTGAGATAGAAAATAGATTTTACTTCATTCTAAGATCAAAAATAGAACTAACAAATTTATCCTCATGGACAATCACATTTATCTTCAACTAAGAAAATTTTAGTATGTCGCAAGAGAAATACTAAACCTTGGAGTTGATCCCAAAAGATTAGCTTTTCAAGAAAGGAATTGCACAATGGATTCCTGCCATTGACCTTATGCATAATGACTGCCCAACACATTCCTCATGCATATCCAAC
Organism: Cupressus sempervirens; assembly: GCA_028749045.1. NCBI lineage: Eukaryota > Viridiplantae > Streptophyta > Pinopsida > Cupressales > Cupressaceae > Cupressus > Cupressus sempervirens. The sequence continues at coordinate 708,775,062 of CM053787.1, forward strand.
CTCATGATACTAAGAAATAATAATGGTGACATTAGGTTATATGTGGACTTTAGGAACCTAAATATTGCATCCCTAAAAGACAGTTATGGGTTTCCCAATATGAAGGCCATGTTGCAGTAGGTCACTGGTTCAGAGTTAATGTACATGATGGATGGGTTTTAGGATATAACCAAGTACTAGTAGATGAGAAAGAGCTATTCAAAATAGCTTTCAAAACTCCTTGGGTAACCTATGTGTGTTTTTGAATGCCTTTTGGTTTGATAAATATAGGAGTTGCACTACAGAGAGCCATGGATGTTGTATTCAAGGAGTACATTGATAAGTTTATGGTTGTTTATTAGGATGACCTAACAACATAATTAAAGAAGGTTGAGGACCATTTTAAGCATCTAGAGAAGATTTTTAAAAGGGCCTTGAAGTATCGAGTTTCATTCAACCTAAAGAAATGCACTTTTGGAGTGACAAAAGGAAAGTTGTTAGGTCACATAGCATCTAAAGATGGAGTGAAGATTGACCCTAAAAGAGTTTCAAAAATAGACAAAGTCCCTAAACCCAAATATGTTAAAGGAATCTAGTCCTCCTTTGGTCAAGTCAAATTCTTGAGGAGGTATGTAACAAATTTTGTTCAGATCAGTAGACCTATCTCCAAGATGCTCAAAGAAGGAAAGACAATCAGCTGGGAAGGTAACCCTACTATTACTTTTCAAGAAATTAAGAATGTTATTAATAATAAACCATTGCTCAAAAAACCAGATTATGAAAAGCCCATGCATGTATTTTATTTTTCTTCTTTTAATACCATAGTAGCAGTTTTGCTTCAAAAGAATAAAGAAGGCTATGAGCAACCCATTAGATTTTTAGCAAATCACTCCAACCTGTAGAATTAAAATATGAAAGGAATGAAACGTAGGCATATGCTTTGGTTAAAGTTGTTAAAGATTTTAGGTTTTATTCACTAGAAAACTAAATTTTTTTGGAAATACTTATTTGAAGTCAGTGGAAGTACAAGCACCTTTCCAATAGTGGGGAATGGACTTCATAGGTGAAATTTCAACCAAATCTAGTACTAGTTATTCATGGATATTAGTGGCAATAGATTATTTCAAAAGGTGGGTAGAAGCCATTCCTACTAGAAATTCTAGTAGTAAAGTGGTAAATAATTTCCTATTAAATAACATAATAACTAGATTTGGATGTTCTAAGAGGATTGTGACTAATAATGCCAAGTTAGAGGAATGTATAAAATTTTGTGACAAATATGGTATTACAAGATCAACATCATCCCCTTTATCATCCACAAGGAAATGGACAAGTTGAATCCAAAAATAAAAATATGTTAACTATTATCAAGGGAAATTTGGATGATAATAAAAAGGCATGGAATTCCAAGCTTCATCTAGCAGTTTGGGCTAACTGAGTAACAATCAAGAAAGAAATATGTGTTTTACCTTTTGACTTAGTGTATGGAATTCAACCAAGAATGCCTCAAAATAACTTGATAGGCCTATACAATTACATCTAGATGTATGATGATGATATCATAGATGATATGTAGGAGTGAATAGATGAATTGGCAGGACTGACTGAAACCAAGAAAGAAGGCTTTTCTAGAAATATAAAATTGTAGTTACAGACAAAAATTCTATATGATAGGAAAGTAGTCGCAAGAAAATTTGAGCTAGAAGATTTGATCTTGATGTGGAATACAATAAATGAAGTTAAAAGAAAGCATGGAAAGTTTGATCCCATTTGACATGGCTAGTATTTGATTGATTCTACATGGGTTGAGGATTCTTATAGTTTGAAAGATTTATTAGATGACATTCTTGAATTACCAATTCATGGATAATTCTTGAAGAAATAATTTTATTGAAGATATTTTTCTTTTCATGAATAGTAGTCTAGGTCTATACATTTTGTTCTCTCTCTCTCTCTCTCTCTCTCTCTCTATGTGTGTGTGTGTGTGTGTGTGTGTGTGTTTCTCTCCAATATTGTCATCTTGTTGTCATGTGTGTGGTCTTCTTAACCCATAAATTCTAAATTCTTGCATGGATACAAGTTATCCATCACCCCCAAGTAGAGCCACTGATAGCCCTTATTTTTACTGTGCTAAAATTTTGAAAATATACTATGAAAATGTATTGAAAAATGTTATAAAATTACAGTTTTTCATATATTGTTGTCAAGTTTCCAACAAAAACCCTAATCTAGTAGGTTTTTTCCCTAGCCCATTTCAATTTTTTTTTCCCTAACATAGTATCTTGCAATGTCCTAAGAATTATGCCCTTTACCCTATCATTGAAAGTTTTTCCTTGCTCTGGGATTAGATTTGGCCTTTACCCTAGGTTTTATGTTTAAGTAGGAGATCACCTTTTATTTTCAAGATTTTTATCTTTTGTTATGAGCTTACGATTAGGGTTTTAGTGTGGAGTCAGAGGTCTAAGATTTCCTTCTCCCAATGTTATGAAACAAAGGCTAGCACATGACCATAAAGATAAATGTTAAGTCTCTTGATGATACAATATCCAATGTAATCATAGAATCATAGAAGTATGTTATATGTGTTTCAATCTTACACTCATGGTAGTAGTGTATCATCGCAATTTTTTTCTAATGACTAATAGGTGTTATGATCTTATGATGAATGGAAAAGAGTATAAGCATAAAAGCTTTTAAGTGGAACCTTAACCATATGAAAAATTGTTGAGTGTAAGATCATAAGACATAAAGTTCTAAGGTTATGAAGTGGGGCCAAACATATAACTGAAAGATAATTCAAAACCTATCAATAAAGTTTCACAAATTTACAAAGATAGCAGACTGTAAAATCTTCAGAGCAAGCCATGAAGGTTTTTGAGGCTATGAAATAAGGTTAAGCATATGGTCATAAGAGTTAAGGAAAATTGTTGTGGTTCCACAACACACGCCCCATTCCTCACTAGGAATGGGGACCCCTTGCCTTTTTCGAACTCCTGAACCCATAGTTCGAGATTTGGGAAAAAGTGTTAGAGTAAAAAAATTAAAAAACACAAAAAAATTAAAAATTTGAAAAATCCAAATCTCAAACACAAAAGTGTTTTTTAATTTTTTAAAAAGAATTTTAATAAACCTTAAAAAAAAATTGAAAAAAAAAGTAAAATAAATAATAAATAATATTAAAAAAATAAAAAATAAAAATAAAAGTGCTCAAATTGGGCATTTCATTTTTTAAAGCTTTTACATTTTATTTATAAGTTTTATTATTGAACTAACAAGCATCTTTTCTTATGACATGTAGGTGATCAAATAGCATCCACATCTGGAGCAGCTCCCAAACCCATCATATTCAAGTTCCAAGGTGTACCCTCAAAGTCAAGATTCCATGATGATTATGCAAAAATTAGAGATATTGACCTGGGACACACAGATTTGGGATAATTCTTAAGAATTTGCAATAAGCCCACCGGGAGATCTACACTAGTATCCTTGTTGATCCATTTCGTGTTGGTGAACGTAGCGTCACATCTTGTGTCAGTATAGTCATCAAAACTAATCATGGCCCTAGCACACTATTTTTTTCCTGAAGAAAGGGTGGTCAAAAGTGTCATAGGAGAAGTTATGTTGGATCTAGGACCTGAAAATATTGAGAAGGTTTTCCATCTCCCAAGGGAAAACTAGTTCATAAAACTCACATATGTAGTAGCTGAGAGATGGTATAGGGAGCACCAACAGGAGCCAATTGATATCATACAATCCTCCTACCTTATTGAGAAGCCTCCTAGGGGAAGGATAATAAGAAAAGTTGACATGACTTGGGGATACATGAAGGAGGATATCAGTTATTCCATCATTCTTTTAAGCAGAGTCATGGGTTTACCCACAACAGGCCACCTCAGCACTTTCATGGTCAACTTCATTAAGACCATCAAATAGGCAAAGATACCACTGGACTGGGCCACCACACTAAATGAAAAATTGTGTGAGCAATTGATGACAGTGAAGAACAAGAAGAAATTTTACATGACTTCTTACATGGTATACTTGCTTGCAGCGATGGCAACAAACTATCCCAATTTGTACAGGAGAGGTAGTATGTAGGATCCTAATGCTTGGCCATAGATAGTCTACCCTTAGCTGGTGAAGAAGAAGCTCTCAGCATAGAGCAAGGAGTATAGAATCATGAACGATGCATTTATTTTTGTGATCATTTGATTCATTGAGGGAGATTATGGGAAGAGGTTATCAGATCAAGCTAAAGCATAGATTATAGTTCTCGGAGCCTACTTCATCTAGTTCAAAATGTTCACATATCTACGAGTAGCGGGTGCCTCCATCAATCCTAAGAAGCTCCCAAGATACACAAGTGAAAAACTAGTTCTATTGGAGATTGCTTGACAAATTGAGTCAGCCAATGAGAAAATAAAGAGACAACAGAGACCTTGCTGAGCATGGCCATTTGTCATTGGACCATATCAGGTGAAGTGGAAGCAAGATATTTGGTCTTTCGAGTGGGAGTGGGAGAACTATCCCCTTAAAGAATACAACTCTCCCTAGCCCTATTTTGACAATGTTAGGAGAGTGGAGAGTCTGGCAGGGAAATACTTCCATCATGAGGATGCTATTGAAGATCACTGGATGAATGCAACAAATGACTATGATGTTCACATAAGGGACTATTGTAGGATGAATTTGTATCTAGTAGAGAAGGTGCTCTAGTTGAACATCATAGAGAAGATAAGGCAACAAGATTTGAAGGAGTTACTGGGCCCCCTATTCAATGTAGACAAAATTGGTGAAAGACCCATTATGAACACTCAAGTTGATAGGGAAGAGGCTGATGATATTAATCATTGGGTGAGGCATATCATTAGAATGATGAAGGATTGGATCAAGTAACCTTTCCCACTTGATCCAATACTAGATATAGTGATCTTTCACACACATGCCTACTTAGAAAGAGTTAAAGGGAAGAAAGTAACAAATCCTACCTTTGCGGCCCAGTCTCCTATTAGGCTAGATATAGTGTACCATCTTGATCACCTGGTTGGATATTATTACCCTCCTAAAAGGAAGGGAAAGAAAAAAAGAAAGAGGACCTCCCCTTAGAGGATTCAGACATAACAGGTTGAAGAACAGGCACCTTCCTAGTAGCAAGAACATGGTGCAAAAGGGCTTGAAGATATTGGAGCTACTCAAGTCCAAGATTTCCTCTTGTTGTACCTAGAAAACTAGAAGAGGGAGAGATTCCATAGGCCTCCATTCCTCTTGTGCAAGAAGAAACAACTTCTCCTTCTACCTCCAAGAAATTAAAAAAAAGGATTAAGATCTGGATAAAAAAGAGGCAAAGGATCACTAGAAGATTGGTGCTTTCCCCATCTATTCCAAAAAGAATTCTAGAGGAAGATGAAGAGGAAGAAGAAGAAGAATCAAAAGAGGAAGAGGAACAAGTGCCCCTACAAGGAAGAACTTAGCTAGCAAGAGCCATAAAATTACAAAGGAGAAAAAGTTCCATGGTACCTCACTATCCACCGTAGCAAAACCCTTAGAACTCTCCTCCTTGAAAGATGAAGTACAATAGTGGGTGGAGGAGCAGAGTGAAGAGGGCAATGATTCTTTTTCAATGTCATAATTTTGATTTTATGCATGTGGGTATAGAGTTGATTGGGGATAAGATTAGGGACACCCCTACAAGTGAACCTGAATAGGAAGATTGGATGCAAATTCTGCCAGATACATAGGGTCCTGATCTTACTCCTCCATCTCCACCACAAGTTATAGTGGTAGAATAAGGCTCTGTGACTCCTCCACTATAGAGTTTAGAAGAAGAGAAAGTCCAAAAGGAACCATCACAGGAGGAGAGATAAGGAAAAATGTCAATTGATGAAGTGTCAAAGGAGGGACAAATGGTGGAAAATTCTTAATCACCTTCCCAAGCCACTGAGGTTCAAGCTACAGGGTTTACTGAGACTAAGGCTATAGAAGATGAGCCCTCCCAACAAGAGACAACTCAGAGTAGGAGCAACAAAGGGAAGGAAGTTGTAGAACATACCCCTTCATCATCAAGAGCTAGGTCCTCAGCAGGATGCATCCCTAGATGAATTTGGAAGGAAATAATGAGGAGTACCAAGCCTCAATTCTATGTTTTAGAAGAAGACATTTTTGACATTGCAAAGATTTTGAATAAACTTGAGTCTCCATCACATGAGGCAACACCATTGGCATTTGCCACTAGTACACAAAGCTAGGAATTGTTTGCACAAGTGGCTATCCCTCTAGAAGACATAGATGCAGAAGGTTTTGATCTTGAGGATTATGAATTGAAGAATGTTATGTTGGGGAGTCCTACAAGAGATTTAGCTTGATTGATGATGAACATGGGGGTCAAAGAGGTCCTCAAGAACATGGAGAAAGATCAGGCTAAACTCCAAACACTTTGAAGGTAGGTTGAGATCCTAAAAGGATATCTAGCCAAAGTAGTTGGTCCTCTCGATCTTGAACACCCTGAGTAGACTTTGAATACTATTCTTAGAGAAGGGGGAGTGACACACATTGATCCATTTTTGAAAGCTTGTTAGTAGTGGTGGGAATGTGTTGAGCAGAAAGGTGTTATGATAATAATAGGGAACTTGAAGTTACTGCATGCTACAAAGGAAAATGTGAATAAAATTGTAGCAATTTTGAAGTAGGACTTTAGTATTATGGATAAAGTATGGGCCTGAGTAAGGATTTACAAACTCTACAAGCTATAAAGGGGAAAAGGTACCACAGTTTGATTGATGTATATACTGGAGAAGAATTAGATACGATTGATGACTAGATAGAAAAGATAATGGGTAGCAATAAAGTTATGGGAACATTACATGAGGAGATTCATTGGCTCAAGGACCAAGCTCAAGAGTTAATTTTGGAAGCAAAGAGACACTACAATGATGCATGCTTGGATATTTTTGAAGATGAGGAACAAGAAAAGTTGTTACCTATAGAGACAATAGTGGAGAATTTTAGGAAGATTTTTGTGGAAGTTTTTGATGATAGGGACATCTGACAAGCCTTTAGGATAGAAGAAGCATTGTTAGAATTGGATACCAAACTCAAGGATTTTGTTGACACCCAGATTGAGGTAGACAATTACAAAAAAAAGGTTAGGGATAAATATGAGGCTTTGGATTTACTAGATGGGACCAAAATTACTAAGATGATAGAAAAATTCAAGGGCAAACATTCAAACATAGCTTTGCGACGAAGAAGAACAAAATCCAGATGCCAAAATTTCAATTTTGAAACTCAGTAAAATTTTGATTTTGACCTTGTTGAGGTCTATAGCTCTGCAGGTACGTAGGTTTGCAACTTTACAATTTAGAGGTGTGCTAACAGTTAACTACTTGTTCCAAAAATAGTGCTTTTCATGCATCGGGAATGCATTCTAACGGCAATTTAACTTTGACACATGCCTAGTGAAGGATCAACTTCTATTTTTGGCACTTCTAGACATTTCCACTTCAACTCAGAGCTTCCTCCTCTTTCTTCTCTAATATTTTCTTTATTTTTAACATGTAGAAGGCTCATGCATCCAATTAATGAATAAAATATGGATAGAGTCCTACTAATTACTAGTTAGATTGTTAGATTGTATATATTTAGTTTTGTTTTATTGTTTAAAAGCATTTTATTGCATGAATAATATCTCTCACTCTCAACACAAATTGAAGAGATAATTTCTTATAAATACCCCATTTTAATATGTAACAAGGGCCACCATTATTATGCAATAAAATTATGCTTTTGGTGCTAGCATTTGGAGTGTATTCATTCTTGCCTAAATGTGTCATTGTTTTATGAATTTTGTTCATGAAATTGTGATTGAGCCAAAGGTTTATTGTGTTGTTTATGGTTGTGCAATCTTTTAGCTCTAGTGTTTGCTATAGATTTATGAATTCTACTAACGTATCAAGCTCAAGAAGAAATCACCAAATTATGTCTGCATAACTCTTTGTCTGACATGACCACACTATCCATGGCCTTGCAATTTGATGAAGAGTGAAACATCATTTAGTTATTAAAATTTCCCATCGATGATTGCATCAGTGGAATCTAGGGAGCATTGCTCCTATTTTCATTGGTTACCTATCGATCTCTTTGAAAGCTTAACTCGCAGTGTGTTGTTTTATGTAGCTTATGTCTGTTAGGATTTCAATTTCATGTTATTTTCTTTGAATTTCATGTTATTTTCTTTGCTAACCCCTTGTTATAATAAGAGCTCATATTAGTTGCATTATTAGATTGCATTCATAAAAAAACATAAAATACAAAAATATAGTCTTCTTTTAGTATTATTTTTGAAACTGTGTGCAGATTTTACATTCCATCTAAAATTAAAATGAACCAGAAAAGGCGTCCTCATGAACATTCAAATTTATATTCAATTGGGTGGGTTCTAGTAGGTTGCAAGATCATGTAGAATCTTGGAGTCAATTTTACAAAATTAGCTCTTTAAGAAAGGAATTCACAAGAATTCCTGCCATTTAGCATCATGTAAAATAATAGCTCAATAGAAGTGGCACTAGAAGGAGGGCTTTCACTTTTAGATGTTGGAGAAAAGTGGAAAATATGCCCAAGTTTTGAAATTCTACACTTTTTGCAAAAATTTGTGCTTAACACAAGTTTATAAATTTTTTTGAGTTTTTTAGAAACTTAGGTTTGTAGCTTTGTAGGTATGCAGGTCTACAAATCTATAGGTACACAGGTCCATAGATCCACAACTTTGTAGGTGCACAGGAGTGCAAAACTCTATGCTGCGCAAAATATAGTGAGGTGAGAAAGTCCAAAATTGATGCAAACTGGAGGATATTGATCCAAAATCTCCATTTTAGTGAGCATTAAGGTCTACACCAGGTGCACATGAGTTTCTTGAGCTTACCCAATTCCACAAACCATGTAGTGACAAGGGAATACCTTGTGTTCAACCACTTCCATTCAAACTTTCATCATCTTCTTCAACTCCACCTCCACTCCAACCACCTAGTGGATGACCACATATTCCAATAACTACTCCTCAACAACCACCATTAGGTCCACCAAACCCTCTAATGGCCTTTTGCGCAAATGTCATAGACTCACCAATAAATTTGAGAGGTGCACTCCATGACGTCTCTAAGAATCCTGAGAAGTTTTGCTCAAGATTCATCTATGGTGAGACACGAACTACCAACAATCATGTCAAGGTATTCAAGGAAATTTGCAATCGCAAGCAGGTTGCTAATGAGAACATGGTTCTTCATTTATTCTCCTACTCTTTGGGGGAAATTCCCTTCAATTGGTATGCCAATTTTCCACCTAGATGCATTTGAGATTGGGACACTTTCAAAAAAATGTTCTTGGAACAATGCAAAACATTCATCAACCCAACTATGATACATCAACAATTCATATATATCAAAAGGGAACCAGTTGAGATAGTTTCTCCCTTCAAGCATCGCTTTCACATGGCATATTGCAAGCTAGAGATGCCATAAACTATACTGGTTGAAGCTGATATTTAGATTTATTTGAATACTATGGACCATCTTACTGCAATTTTTATGAGAAGATTTCCTACAACAAATATCAACACATCAGATAAAGTCTTCATAGGGGTAATTACTTTTACTAAGCAAGCTAATTCTAATGGAGGAGGATTAATGCTTCTAGCTCCAACTATCACAATGATGCCAACATACCCTATCAAAGTACCCATGATGCCTAGTTAATTCATACCTATGAATCTAGTTCTATTATAATAGGCACCTACTTCACAAAATCCTACTCTAATGTATCCAAGATTTGAACCTCTGAAAGTTGCTTTTGTTGAGCAAAAGGCAGCACCACCCATTGAAGTAGACAATGGTTTTGTTTCCAAATTTTGTCAGATGAAAAAGACTATGTCCCAAATGAACAATGAACTAACTCATCTTAGGTTGTCTCAGGGATAGAACAACAAATTCTAAAGATACAATGCTCATCCCTACAAGAACAATTATGGCCAGAATTATAATAGGAACTTCAATAGGAACAACAACAATAATGTAGGAAACAATAATGGGGGGAACAATTTAATTCCTCCTGATAGTAACAATGGCTTCCAAAGACAGAACCAACAGTGGAACACTTGGCCGACTAATGGAAGTGTTCCTGTCGATAACAACAACAACAATGTTCAGTATGCAAATGTTAATCAGTATGATGATAGTTAGAATGTACCCAACAATGATGGTTTTTATTACAATGGGAATCAAGAGATGGCTCAGAGTTCACAAGTAAATGATAATGCTCCTACTATGTAGTTTAATGCTATGCTATTAGGATCTTATGATTCTACATAGAACGTGTAGGTAGAACAACCTGCTAGTGAAGAGTTTTCTTTTTCATTTAGCCAGGAACTTGACCTTCAGCATGATGAGATGTTTTCTTTTTGCAACAACAATCAAAATATGTATAATCTGAGAAATAGAAAGGAACCTTTGACGGATGGGATTCCTTTAGGTTTACAACCAACTCCTCCTAATATGAGAGCGAGCAATAATCTGGCACTAATTAGGCCACCATATGGAGGACAATAGAATTAGAATCAAGTGAATGTACCAACAAGACTGAAAAATCCTACTTGGTCTACTAAGAAGTATAGTGTTGTCGAAGACTTGAAAAGAACCAAAGAAAATATCTCTATGTTTGACATGCTAAATTTTTTTCCATAATAGTGAGAAGCAATCATGAAGACTCTAGATCATACAAAGGTATTCCACAATATGAATACTTTCCCTCAAGAGATAGTGTCTCAACAAGTCAATGCAGCAAAAGTGATGCCTGCTATGTTTAAAGAAAATGTTGAAGTACCCCCATTTCTTCTTAGCATTAGGATATATGGAAAGAATCCCCACAATTTCTTGATTGATTCAGGAGTTTCATGTAATGTCATGCTACTATCAATAGCACAAGGGTTAGGGGTAAGTCCTCAACCTTCCAATCAGATAGTGATACAGTTGGACAAGACCAAGGTGAAAGTCATTAGTGTATTGAAAGATGTTCAGATACAATTTATAATCAATCCTTGGATTCAAGATGTCATTGATATACATGTGGTGGACATTGGTTACCATAGAAAGGATTAAACAATCAAATCAAGATAGATGTTGAACCCAAATTGAAAATGATGATTACAAACTACAATGCCTCGAATGAGATAGCATTCTTACAATCAGATTTGGGCTCATACAAGGTGATTTCATTCGACACTATTCCAACCAAAGCATCCCAAGATCAGGATAAAAAACTCAAGATACCAATCCAAAAGGATGAGATCATGACACAATTCATAGATAATATGGTGACTAGTTTGCAATGCTTGGGAGAAGAAGCTGACCCCAACATCTTACTTCTCTCAATATTTTGTCAATTACACAAAGTCGGCCACTCTAAGTTTGAGTGCTCATCATGCCGAGAAGTAGTTGTAAAGGTGCTAACACATATAATGCAAGGAAAAGATAACCACATTCTAGAAAAGGGACCTATGGGAGATCAAAGTAATATAAACTCAACTGAGTCGGTAGGGTAGATCAAAGAAGAAATTGAAGATCTAAATGTGTCATATAGTGATAACTCTTAAGATGGGGGAGGTTTTTCTTCTCCTCCAAGGATGATTAAAGTCCAAAGAAGAAGATGGTATGTGAAAGGTAAAGGATGGACTTCAGTAGTCATTCATCCTAAACCTAAAGTTGAGGAAATCAAAGAATTGATAGGGGAAATCTAGGATAAATAGGAAAAACATACACTTCCTCTATCTATAGATTACAATGGGGAATCATCAAGTCCCCCCATTAGAAGTTGCAATGGGTTCCCAAGAAACAATCTTTCAATTCTCATATGAAAGAGAAGCTAAGAATGAACAAGCACAAGGCTAAGAAGCCTAAGAAAGATCTAATTTGGACACTTCACTTTGACGGTTCCAGATGCAAATTAGGGGTTGGAGCAAGTATAGAATTGGTTGATCCAAAAGGTAAGTCATTTTATGCACCATATCGATTATAGTTTAGATGTACTAACAATGCTACAGAATAAAAAGTGTTGATCCGAGGACTTCTCTTTGTACTTGAGAAAGGAGTCACAACTCTCATAATCAAAGGAGATTCTTAGTTAGTTATTCAGCAAGTAAAATCATTATTCTCTTGCAATTATAAAAGGTTACTTTCTTTCAGGAAGAGAGTATGGGATTTGCTAGATGATTTTAAAGCTTTAAAAATAAGGTCCATTCTAAGGAGGAAGAACATGGTGGTGGATGCTCTCACTATTTAAACAAGTGCATTACAACTAGTTGAAAGAATGAAGTTGAAAATATTTTTAGTAGAGTTGGTTGTTGCACCATCTATTCTGGACAATATTATGAACTTTCAAGTCTTTCAAGATGATCAACACATACTTGAATTTATCTTGTGCAATGGTCTTTTTTAAGGGCAAGAAATTGATGACAATCTAGGAACAAACTTGAGGATGCCAAACTTGAAGATGAAAATGGGATTTTGAATCTAAAGACTAACACTATTCCCAAGGGGATGGTTGAGCTAGAAGGCATTTTTGACCATGATGACTCAACACTTAATAAAAGAACAATCCAAGAAAAGGGTGTCGAGGAGTGTGATGAATACAACCTAGGAAGTGAAGAAGATTTGAGGATGGTCTAAATAGGGAAAGCATTAAATACACAAGAAAGGGAAGAAATGGTCATGTTGCTCACTGAGTATAAAGATGTTATTGCTTGGAGCTATGAAGAGCTAAAGACTTATGACCTCGAGATTATAACTCATGACATTCTATTGAAACTAGATGCCAAACCTTTTTGGAAAAGGAAAAGACTTGTCAATCCTATCCTTGAGCCCCTAATAATGAAGGAAGTCAAGAAATTACTAGATGCCAAGATCATATTTCCCATTTTTCATTCTACATGGGTGGCTAACTTGGTTCCTATGCGGAAGAAGATAGGAGAGATTCGTCTTTGTGTTGATTTTTGTAACTTGAACCTAGCATCTCAAAAGGACAATTATCCTCTACCCCCACTTGAAGAGGTTCTAAAAATTGTGAATGGTTCAAAAATGATGTCTTTCCTAGATGGATATTCAAGATATAATCAGGTGATGGTTGAAGAAGAAGATCGACTAAAGATAGCTTTCACAACTAAATGGGGAACTTTTTCCTACAGGAGGATGCCTTTCAGATTGATTAACGCAGGGGCTACATTTTAGTGAGCCATGGGTGAAGCTTTTAAGGGATTGGTAAATAAATGTATAGTCATCTACATGGATGATTTAACCATCTTTTCAAAAGATTGAAGCACTCACATTGCTGATTTAAGGCGGGTATTTAATAAATGTCATAGGTATGGCATATCCCTCAACCCCAAGAAATTTTTATTGAGGGTTACTAAAGGAAAGCTCCTCAAACATGTCATTTTTGAAGCTATGATCTCCATTGATCTAGAAAGAGTTGAAGCTATTCTGAAGTTGGCACCTTTGCACAGTTGGAAGGAATTGAAGTCTTTCTTTGGGAAGATAAATTTTGTGTGGAAATTCATAAGTGGATTTGCAAAAATCATTCGTCCCCTTAATGATGTACTAAAATAGGAGGCTAAAATGGACTGGGTTCTAGAGATAAAAAAATCATTCAAAGATATCAAAGTGGCCATTTCCATAGCCCCAGTTTTGGTGAGTCCTAATTAGGAGTTACCTTTTAAGATCCATTCCTTTGCTTCAGAACACTCTTGTGTAGTGATCCTGACATAGAAGAAGGAAAATAAAGATGAAAGAACAATTGATTTTATGAGTTGCCCTCTGAAGAATTCCAAGTTAAAATACTCAAACCTTGATAAACAATCCTTTGCATTAATCAAGCTAGTAAAGAAGTTTCATCACTACATACTAAGAAGTAAGGTGTATGTAATTGTACCTAATCTAGTGGTAAAGACACTTTTGATGCAGAATGAACATGGTGAAAGGAGAGGTAAATGGATGACCATACTTCAATAATTTGATCTCAAAATTTAGCCTATGAGATTAGTAAGAGGTCAAGGGTTGTCAAGATTGATAGCTGATAGCTAGGATGGGAATGAAAAGGAGTTCAAGTTTGACAGTGAAACAAATGAGGATGATCAGAATAAAAAGATCATATCTCAAGTTAATATTGGTCAAGGTGTGGTGACAGATGTTTGGTATTAAGATATTATTTATTATCTTCTACAAGATCAATGCCCTATTTGGATGAATAGCTCACAACATAGGGGACTTAAAATGAAGAGTGAATCCTACATGCTACGTGACAACAAGTTGTACAAGAGAAACTATGAAGGGATTTATCTAAAGTGTTTAGGCCATGAGGAAGCAAAGGAAGTCTTGGAACACTTTCATGACAAGTATGATATAGGACATGGTTTGGCAAAAGCAACAACTCACATGATTCTAAGATCAGGTTATTTTTGGCCCTCAATATTCAAAGACACTTTTGATCATGTATGCTCTTGCCATTTCTATCAAACTAGTGCCAATAGAGAAAGGAATATGGCAATTCCCTTACAACCTATGTACGAGATACACCTCTTCACAAAGTGGGGGCTAGATTTCATTGGTCTGGTCAATCCACCATCATCAACTAGACATGCATTTATTCTCACAGCTATAGATTACTGTACACAATGAACAAAAGTAGAAACATTTAGAAATTGCACTATTAAGGTGGTCACAAACTTCTTGGATGAACACATTGTTACTAGATTTGGGATGCCCTTCACCCTAGTATGTGATAGTGGGTCTACTTTCACATCTGTATTCTTGACTAAGTGGGCATTTGAAAATAAAGTCATCATCAAGTTCTCTTCAAATTATTACCCATAAGGAAATGGGGTAGCATAATCTACAAACAAAAACTTGATAATAGTAATAAGATGATTGTTAAAGGAAAATCCTAGGGATTGGCATACGCAACTCAAATATGTCATATGGACAGATCGAGTGAGAGTCAGAAATGCTTTGGGGACTTCTCCATATTTGCTAGTCTACAGACAAGAACTGGTGTTCCCACTTAATCTTAGGATTCCTATTTTGAAATTCATGAGTGGGTATGTTAAAGATGCTGAAAAGGTACAAATCAAATTGATGAATCTTTTAGAGATGGATGAGAAATGGACAGCTACATTGGAGCACATGGCTAAACATCAAGCTATTGCAAAAAGATGGTTTGACAAAAGGGCCACGATTAAATCATTCAAGATTTTTGACCTTGTTCTCCTCTGGGATAAGGAAAAAGAAAATCTAAGTAGCCATACTAAGTTTCAATGCTTGTGGATAGGCCCTTATCAGATTGCAAAAATTCTTGGAGAAAATACTTTTAGGCTTGGTTCCTTACAGGGGGAATTTCTTCCGTTGCCCATAAATGGGTAGTTTCTGAAGCATTATTTTGAAGCCTAAAAGATTTTTTTAAAGAAATAAAAATTATTAGTTAGATTTTATTTCTACATTTAGCTTAGAATTTTTATTCCTGCAAGTGTGTTTTCTTTCATGTTGTGTGTTTGCTTTTATGTTGTGTGTTTGCTTTTAGTCATGTGTTTTGTTTTCAAAGTTGTGTCAGTCCTGGGGGTTAAGGTGTACTCGAGATTTTTTCTCAAGATTTTACTAACCACTCTTTGATTCTGATTTTAGGAAGAGGTATTTCTTTGTCAAAATATTTGGATGAATGTGTGTCCTATACCAACTGAATAATGGACATTCCTTGTGGAAATAGGGGATTTTCTATCTAGAAATCAGGAGTCTAGACCTACAAGTTCTCAACACTTTGAAAATTTAAAATTCAATAGTTTTAGGTGCTATTGAATTGAAGTCAAAGATGAAAAGGGATGATCTAAACCCCAACTAGTTCAAACAGAAGGGGTCTTCTCAAAAGGTTGCTAAGATCATTGTTTGGCATGAGAGTTTCTAAAAGTTCTAAAAGAGGAATGCAAGAGATGTTCACAAGAGGTCAAATCCAAGAAATGACACTGATGTCCTGACTACACAGTCTAAGCATAGTTAGGATACAGAAGATTTTTTAAAAAAAGATAGAGACAAAAAGAAAAAGGAAGAAAATGAAAGAAAAATGTGATGTTAAGATTGAAGGATTCTAAAGATCTGAAATGGAAAAAAGATATATTTTCAAAACAAAATATATTGTATCCAAAACATTGGTTCATGAAAACTACATGGAGTGACTATTCAAATTTTCCAAAAAGTTAAAATAATGTGGCATCCCATCAAGAGCCCTCAAACTGATTCTCTCATTTGGTCAAGCAAGTGATCGACGAATAGCCTTCGTAGAGATTCTGAATGAATGAGCTAGGAGGAGTGGAAGATTGTTTCTGAGTTGTTAGAAAACTTTGATAGATTGCATCCTGGGATGTCAAGGGGAATGGATGCACATACCACACATAGAGCTTGAAGGTTTCGAATTCTGAGATTTTGATTGTTAATTCATCTAAAAGACGCTCAAGATATTTGACGTTTGGCTGGTGTTTGACACATGATGGAAGAATGTTTACTGATGAAGAAATGCCTTCATTATTTCTTCCTTTTTTGGGGGCTATTTGTTGTGGTTCCACAACACATGCCCCATTCCTCACTAGGAATGAGGAACCCCTACCTTTTTTCGGACTCCCAAACCCACAGTTCAAGATTTGGAAAAACGTGTTAGAGACAACAAATTAAAAAACACAAAAATAAAATAAAATTGAAAAACCCAAAAAATTGAAAAAGATGAATAAATAAAAAAAATAAAAAAATAAAAAATTGGAAAATTTCAAAAAAACAAAATTATTATAATTTTTTTTTAAAAGGAAAATAAATTAAAAAATTGTGCACGTGCACATGTGCCAGGGTACAATGCACACCGCGCCTAGTGGGGAGGTTATAAAACCCCCCACACGGCCTCAACACTTGCATTTTTTTTAAAAATTTTTTTTGGAGGGTTTCATCAAAGTGCACAAGGTAAACATTGTGTGGCAGTGCTTTGTGCTCACGGTGCCATAAAAACATTGTGCTTGCAACACCATAAAATTTGTGCCCATGGTGACAATTTACACTTGCGGCCCCAACACTCCATGCCACGTGGCCCTTGGGTTGGCACGTGCCTTCCACAACCTCGCGCATGAGCGCTACCAAGCCACGCCATGCATTTTTTTATAAGAATTTTTATAAACCTAAATAATAATAATAATAATAAGTAAAAATAATAATAATAAATAATATTTAAAAAAATATAGATTTTTTAAAATAAATAAATAAATAAAAGTGCTCAAATTGGGCATTTCATTTTTTAAAGGTTTTATGTTTTATTTATAAGTTTTATTGCTGACCTAACAAGCATTTTTCTTATGATGTGCAAGTGATCAAATGGCGTCCACATCTGGAGTAGCTCCCAAACCCATCATATTCAAATTCCAAGACATACCCTCGAAGTCGAGATTCCATGATGATTATGTAGAATTCAGAGATATTGACCTGGGACACACGGATTTTGGAGAATTCTTAAGAATTTGCAATAAGCCCACTAAGAGAACTAAACTAGTATCCTTGATGATCTGTTCTGTGTTAGTGAATGTAGTGTCGCATCCTGTGTTAGTACAGTCGTCAAAACTAATCATGGCCCTAGCAAAACATTTTGTTCCTAAAGAAAGCATTGTCAAAAGCATCATAGGAGAGGTTGTGTTGGATCTATGACTCAAAAACATTGAGAGGATTTTCCATCTCTCAAGAGCAAACTAGTTCATAAGACTCTCATATGAAGTAGTTGAGAGATGGTATAGGGAGCACCAGTAGGAGGCAATTGATATCATACAATCCTCCTACCTCATTGAGAAGCCTCCTAGGGGAAGGATAATAGGCAAAGTTGACATGACTCAAGGATACATGAAGGAGAATATCAGTTATTCCATCATTCTTTTAAGCAGAGTCATGGGTTTACCCACAGTAGGCCATCTTAGCACTTTTATGGTAAACTTCATTGAGACCATCAAATAGGCAAAGAAACCAATGGACTAGGCCACCATGCTAAGTGAAAACTTGTGTGAGAATTTGAGGATAGTGAAGGACAAGAAGAAGTTTTACATGACTTCTTACATGGTATAATTTCTTGCAGTGAGGGTGACAAACTATCCTGGTTTGTACAGGAGCGGCAGTATGCAAAATCCTAATGCCTGGCCATACACAGTCTACCCTCAGTTGGTGAAGAAGAAGCTCTTAGCACAGAGCAAGGAGTATAGAATCATGAATGATGCATT
The DNA here is from genome assembly GCA_028749045.1 of Cupressus sempervirens. Taxonomy (NCBI): domain Eukaryota; kingdom Viridiplantae; phylum Streptophyta; class Pinopsida; order Cupressales; family Cupressaceae; genus Cupressus; species Cupressus sempervirens. The sequence goes on from CM053787.1 coordinate 708,793,363, forward strand.
TATTTTTGCAATCATTTGATTCATTGAGGGCGATTCTAGGAAGAGGTTATTTGATGAAGCTAAAGCATAGATTATAGTTCTTGGAGCCTACTTCATCCGATTCAAAATGTTCACATATCCACAGGTAGCTAGTGCCTCCATCAATCCTAAGAAGCTCCCAAGATATGCAAGTGACAAACTGGTGCTATTGGAGATTTCTCGACAAATTGAGTTGGCCTATGAGAAAATAAAAAGACAATAGAGACCTTGTTGGGCATGGCCATTGGTCATAGGACCATATTAGGTGAAGTAGAAGCAGGATATTTCATCTTTCAAGTGGGAGTGGGAGAACTATCCCCTTGAAGAATACAACTCTCCTTGGCCCTATTTTGACAATGTTGGGAGAGTGGAGAGTCTAGTAGGGAAAGAGTTCCATCATGAGGATGTTGTTGAAGATCACTAAATGAATGCAACAAATGACTACGATGTCCGCATAAGGGACTATTGTAGGATGACATTGTTTCTAGTAGAGAAGGCACTATAGTTGAACATCCCAAAGGAGATAAGACAATAGGATTTGAAGGAGTTAGTGGACCCCCTATTCATCATAGACAAAATTGGTGAAAGACCCATTATGAACGTTGAGGTTGACAAGGAAGAGGCTGATGATATTAATCATCGGGTGAGGCATGTCATTAGAATGATGAAGGACTAGATCAAGAAACCTTTTCCACTTGATCCAATACTTGATATAGTGATCTTTCATGCACATGCCCACCTAGAAAGAGGTAGAGGGAAGAAAGTAACAATTCCTATCTTTGCGGCCTAGTCTCCTATTAGGCCAGAGATGGTGTACCAGCTTGATCACCTGGTTGGATATTATCACCCTCCTGAAAGGAAGGGAAAGAAAAAAAGAAAGAGGACATTCCCTCAGAGGATTTAGATAGAATAGGTGCCTCCCCAGTAGTAAGAATAGAGTGTACAAGGGTCTAAAGATATTGGAGCTACTCAAGTCCAGGATGAACCTCAATTGCCTCCCATTGTACCTAGCCAACTAGAAGAGGGAGAGATTCAACAAGCCTCCATTCCTCTTGTGCAAGAAGAACCATTTTCTATTTCTACCTCCAAGAAACAAAAGAAGAGGATTAAGATTTGAATGAAAAAGAGGCAAAGGATCAACAAAAGATTGGTGCCTTCCCCATCTATTCCTGAAAGCATTCCAAAGGGAGACGAAGAGGAAAAAGAAGAAGAATTAGAAGAGGAAGAGGAACAATTGCCCCTATAGGGAAGAACTTGGATAGCAAGAGCCATAGAATTAGAAAGGAGAAAAAGTGCCACAGGTAGCTCACCATCCACCCAAGCACAACCCTTAGAACTCTTTTCCTCAAAAGATAAAGCATAGTAGTCAGTGGATGAGAAGAGTGAAGAGGCCGATGATGTTTTTTCAATGTCAAATTTTGATTTTATGCTCATGGGCACAAAGTTGATTGGGGATAAGATTAGGGACACCCCTATAGGTGAGCCTCACTAGGAAGACTAGACACAAATGCTGCCAGATACAAAGGGTCCTGATCTTACTCCTCCATCTCCACCACAAGTTACAATGGTAGAACAGGGGCCTGGTGACTCCTCCACCTTAGAGTTTAGAAGAAGAGTAGGTTTAGAAGGAACCATCATTGGAGGAGAGACTAGGAAAAATGGAAATCAATGAAGTGTTAAAGGAGGGACAAATGGTGGAATATTCTTAATCACCCTCCAAAGCCACTAAGGTTAAAGCTATAGGGTTTACTAAGACTGAGGCTATAGAAGAGGAGTCCTCCCAACAAGAGACAACTCTGAGTAGGAGAAACAAAGGGAAAGAACTTGTAGAACATACCCCTTCATCATCAAGAGCTAGGTCCTCAACAAGATTCATCCCTAGATGGATTTGGAAGGAAATAATGAGGAGTACCTAGCCTTAATTATGTTATTTAGAAGAAGACATTTTTGACATTGCAAATATTTTGAATAAACATGAGTCTCCATCACACAAGGCAATGCCATTGGCATTTGTTACTAGTACATGGAGCCAAGAATTGTTTGTACAAGTGGCTATCCCTCCAAAAGACACAGATGTGAAAGGTCTTGGTCTCAAGGATTACAAATTGAAGACTGTTATGTTGGGGAGTCTTATAAGAGATACAACTCGATTGATGATGATCATGGGGGTCAAAGAGGTCCTCAAGAACATGGAGCAAGATGAGGCTAAACTCCAAACACTTTGAAGGTAGGTTGAGATCCTAAAAGGATATCTAGCTAAAGTAGTTGGTCCTTTGGATTTTGAACACCTTGAGCAGACTTTGAATACTTTTCTCAAAGAAGGCAGAGTGACAAACATTGATCCATTTTTGAAAGCCTGTTGGCAGTGGTGGGAATGTTTTGAGGAGAAAGGTGTTATGATAATCACAGGGAATTTGAAGTTACTGCATGCTATGTAGGAGAATGTGAATAAAATTGTAGCAATTTTGAAGTAGGACTTTAGTATTATGGATGAAGTATAGGCTTGGACTAAGGTTTTACAAAATCTACAAGCCATAAAGGGGCAAAGGTACCACATTTTGATTGATGTATATACTGGAGAAGAATTAGATATGATTGATGACTGGATAGAAAAGATAGCGAATAGTAATAAAGCTATGGGAACATTACATGAGGAGATTCATCGGCTCAAGGACCAAGCCCGAGAGTGAATTTTGAAAGTAGAGAGACAATATAGTGATGCATGCTTGGATATTTTTGAAGATAAAGAATGAGAAAATTTGTTACCTATAGAGATAGTAGTGGAGAATTTTAGGAATATTTTTGTGGAAGTTGTTGATGATGAGGACATCCGACAAGCCTTAAGGATTGAAGAAGCATTATTAGAATTGGATACCAAACTCAGGGATTTTGTTGACACTTGGATTGAGGTATACAATTACAGTCAAAAGGTTAAGGATAAATATGAGGCTATGGATTTACTGGATGTGGCCAAAATTATTGAGATGATAGAGAAATTCAAGGGCAAACATCTAATCATAGCTTTGGAATGAAGAATAACAAAACCCAAATGCCAGAATTTTAATTTTGACACTCAGTAAAATTTTGATTTTGACCCTATCAAGGTCCATAACTCTCCATGTGCATAAGTCTACAAGTACACAAGTTTGTAGCTTCACAATTTACAGGAGCACCAATAGTCAACTACTTGTTCCTAAAAAAGTGCTTTTCATGCATCGGGGACGCATTCTAATGGCAGTTTAACTTTGACACACACCTATTGAAGGATCAACTTCTATTTTTGGCACTTCCAAACACTTCCACTTTAGCTCGGAGCTTCCTCCTCTTTCTTGTCTCATATTTTCTTTATTTTTAACATGTAGAAGGCTCATGCATCCAATTAATGAATAAAATATGGATGGATTCTTACTAAGCACCAGTTAGATTGTTAGATTGTATATATTTAATTTGTTTTATTGTTTAAAAGCATTTTATTGCATGAAGAATATCTCTCACTCTCAACGCAAATTGAGGAGATGATTTCTTATAAATATCCCATTGTAATATGTAACAAGGGCCACCATTATTATGCAATAAAATTATGCTTTTTGTGCTAGCATTTGGAGAGTAGTCATTCTTTCTTGAATGTGTCATTGTTTTATGAATTTTGTTCATGAGATTGTGATTGAGCCAAAGGTTTATTGTGTTGATTCTGGTTGTGCGATCTTTTAGTTCTGGTGTTTGCTACAAATTTATGAATTCTACTAACATATTGGGCTTGACAAGAAATCACCAAATTGTGCCTACATAACTCTTTGTCTTACATAAGCACACTTTTCATGGCCTTGTGATTTGATGAAGAGTGAAACATCATTTGGTTATTGAAATTTCCCATCGATGATTGCATTAGTGGAATCTAGGAAGTGATGCTTCTATTTTCATTGGTTACCTACTGATCTCTTCAAAAGCTTAACTCATAGTGTGTCATTTTCTATAGCTTATGTCCGTTAGGATTTCAATTTCACATTATTTTCTTTGAATTTCATGTTATTTTCCTTCAAGTTCTATTATTTTCTTTGCTAACCCCTTGTTAGAATAGGAGCTCATATTAGTTGCATTGTTAGATTGCATTCATAAAAAAACATAAAATACAAAAATATAGTCTTCTTTTAGTGTTATTTTTGAAACAATGTGCAGATTTTACATTCCATCCAAAATCAAAATGAACTAGCAAAGGTCTCCTCATGAACATTCACATTTATCTTCAACTAGGTGGGTTCTAGTAGGTCGCAAGATCTCTCGCAACCTTGGAATCAATTTTAAAAAATTATCTTTTCAAGAGAGGAATTTCCAAGAATTCCTACCATTTAGCATCATGTAAAACAACAGCTCAACAAAAAGTAACAATTAAAACTTCTAAGATTACAATAAAAGTATGTAATAGTCAACATATTATCAGGAGGTACATGTAGTGGTTAAAAGAATTTTTTTGAAGCTATGATAAAGGTTTAGATAGCTATGATTAAGAGATCATAAATAAGGGAAAGGTAAGCTTTGATGCTACTAGAAGCTATGGTCGTAAGATCATAAAAGTTTATATGAATACCATCGATGCTATGAAGGATTTTTTAAATAGCTTGGTATAAGATTGCAGCTTTAAAGAAGACATTGCAATTAGTGTTCTGATCTTATGATAAGTTGTTAGGCATAAGGTGTTAGTGTAGTTTTTTATTTTTCCTATTTTGCTAGGTTTTTCCTACACTTTTAATAATCTCGCTTAGGTTAATAAAGCATGTCTTATTAGGTGAATGGTTGTGAGGTGTCACCTTCCTACATGTGAGCATCCATTAGCTATCTTGGGAAGATACTTTGCTATCTTTAGTCCGATAGATGGTTGCTCCTCATTGGTTGGTGTTTCCACCTCCTCCCTCTTCCTAGCCTATATAAGCATGCTACCTGGCTTGTATTTGCATCTCTTGTTTTTGCATCCTCTTAATGCTATTTTGCTTCTAGCATTTGCATTACTCTCTTGGAGACTAACTCTATGTTGCTATTTTGATTTTGTATCATTTGCATTCATAGTTTAGATATTTATTCTTTGCACTAGTTTTTTGGGTTATTAATCTTTTTAGATTCTAACATGGTATTAGAGCTTTTCTATGTGCAAGAGTAGATTTTAGTTTCCTTATTTGAGAGATTCGGAGGGGGCTAATAAAATTTATTGTAGTTTTTTGAAAAATGAAGTATGCTCTTCTCTTGCATCTTTGGATGATCCTGAGAATCAGAAAAGTTTTCACAAAAATGGTTTTTCTCTAGAGTTTCAATCTCAAATCTGACAACCAACTTGCATATTTGGAGTTTTCAATCAGTTTTGTAGGTTCCAACATGCCATTGATGGACTTAGGAAGCTAATCCAACATTTGCATGTCATATTCTGGTTGCTGGGGTCATTTTTTGATTTTTGGAGCTATTTTTTACTGTTAAAGGCATCTGATTTACACTACAACAACATCTTCTGTACATCAATAGGAAAAATGCTTTCTGGGTTTTGTTTGCAGCCCCGAAAAACCATTTGGGTATCTTTTAAATTTTTCATGCAAGCTGTATATTTTGCAGAATCGAGCATGCAAAGCTACAACCATACCCCTCTCGATTGGCGGTTGCAGATTTGAACGCAGTTTTCAAATGTCTCATTCTTGCTCATACAGACTCCGATTTTGATGATTCTTGTTATGAACTTAGCTATTTTTTTGTGCTCTATCCACTAGTGGAGTTATTTTTTGATTTTCATGCATAAATTCTTCAGAAATTGCAGATTCTCAGCCGTGACTGTGCACAGTTCTTGTTTTAGAAACTTTAGAGGATCATAACTTTCTCATATGACCTCGTATCAAGGTGATTCTTTTTTTGAAAGTGCATGATTTTTTGAGTAGATCACAGTGGTGATATTTGTTTCCTTGATTATTGTGCCCAAGTTTCACTTTTAGCATATGCTCTTCATGAGGGTTTGTAATGCATTGAAATTGAGACCACTAAGTATTTCTTTCTAGTGGCAGTTGTAAACGCACTAAAATAAAGTTCCAAATCATATTTCTTTGGGGGGGTTCTTTGATTGAGTAAAAAGGGGGGGGGGGCATTGTCGTGTCTAGGTTCTCTTCTTTTTAACATTTCTTCTCTACATTTCTTCATCATGGATCAAACAAATATGCCCATCCTAACTCCATACAATTACTTTGAGTGGAAATCACGCATGATAATTCACTTAAAGAAAGCTAGATTAAATAGGATAACTATGGGACTTGAAACTGAACCTGCTAAAGATGAAGAAAAGCCTAAGTAGTTTAACAAATGTGATGAGGCATTTGGAACATTGTGTTTCTCTGTTTCTCCTGACTTGCTATTTCACATTGAGTCTTTGGATACACCAAATAAAGTATGGACAAAGTTAGAAACACTATTTGGCACACAATATTGAATGAGGGGTCATATGTTGGAAAATGAATTAATTAGTTTGAGTCCAGGCAATTTCAACACAATCCAAGATTTCTTCACCAAATTGAAATCACTAAGGCTACAGTTAAAACAATGTAGAATTGAAAAGAAAGATGAACAACCTATTCTTAGTATTCTCTCTAAGCTAAGTTCAGAATATTCTGTGTTTGTCTCTACCTTCTATGCTACTAAGGGTGCACTTGGTACTCAATTCACCATGCCATCTTTAGATGATTTTGTTGTCAATCTCACTCGAGAATAGGATAAGCTAATCCAGATGGGCATTCTTAAGTCCTCTAAGTCACATGCCTTGGCTGCCAACTAAGGCACAAAAGAACAAGGACAAAGTAGTAACAACAATAGTAAGGACAAGAAACAAAAGAATAGTGAGGAGAAGAAGGATCAAATATCGATTTCTTCAAAAGAAACTATTGATAAACCATCTTCCAAGGGCAATAAGCCTAAGAAAGAAAAGGTCAAATGTGCCTATTGTGAAAGACCTGGTCATGATGAACATAAATGTTTGCAAAAACAACTTGATCACTTGACATACATTCTTGAGAAGAATAATATCAGTGTTCCTGAGTATATCAAACAAAGTTCTAATGAAGGGTCTAACAAGAAAAAAGAAAACAACAAGGGGAAAGGAAAGGGCAAGGCCCTTTTTGCAGTTGCTTCCTCACCATCCACTTGGGTTCTTGATTCGGGTGCTTCACACCACATGGCTTCATCTAAGGAAGAACTTGCATCCTTGGAGCCGTGTACTATGCCTTCTATTTTGATGGGTGATAACACTCTTGTTGAGGTGTGTGAGAGAGGGTCTGTTGATGTGGGGGATGGCACATTCCATGATGTTCCTTCTGTACCCTCATTGTCAACTAATCTCCTATTGGTACACTAGATCACTCACAGGTTTAGGCAAGTGGGTTAAGTTCACTCCTGATTCAGTGGATATATGTGAGTTGCACAATGATTCTACAGTTGCAGTTGGGAGAGCAGATCATCAGTCACGACTCTATATGTTTTCTCACTTTGTTCCTGTTCCTCCTTTGACTATTTTTCTCACTCACTCTAATGATGTGAGAAGATTATGGCATGAGCAGTTTGGCCATCTTAACTTCCACTACTTGCATCAGCTTAACTAGTAGAGCATGGTCATAGGGTTGCCTTCTACTTTGGCATTGGAGTCACTTGGAATACATGATAGATCTTCTAATGGGTCAAATTCACTTGAGCAGTCTTCTACCTCCACTTTTGATGCAAAGAGTGATTCAGAGGACTAAACTCCTTCCTCTCCTAGTCATCATTCACAAGTTGATGATTCTCCTCTAGATTCTCCATCTTTTGGTCCACTTTGGGCTAGACAGACCTTTCAGTTTGTAGGTGATTGGGTTGGGGATCCATCAGACACCAAGCAAACTCATTCACAATTCCAGGATGCTCTACATATCTTCATTGCTACTGCCTCAAATCCATAGTCCTTTCATGAGGCTTCTGGTATTTTTGAGTGGGATATAGCTATGCAAGAAGAGTATAGTTCCTTGATGAGGAACCACACGTGGGATCTTGTCCCTTTTTCTAAGGGAAGAAAAATTGTTCGATGTAAGTGGATCTACCAAACAAAATTTGCAAGCTTTGCTGGGGGTATGGGATGCTTCATCTTTTGGGGGGGCCACTTCCTCTCACTTGGAGTCCTAATTTTCTTTGGGGAGTCTCTTTTCTCTCTCTTTTGGGAGAATTTTATGTACATGGGTACCTCATCAGGCTTGACTTGCCAGGACCCATTTCTACATCCACCTAAGCTTCGCTTATGGGGGGGTGTTAGTGTAGTTTTTTATTTTTCCTATTTTTCTAGGGTTTTCCTACACTTTTAATAATCTTTCTTAGGTTAATAAAGCATGTCTTATTAGGTGAATGGTTGTGAGGTGTCACCTTCCTACATGTGAGCATCCATTAGCTATCTTGGGAAGATACTTTGCTATCTTTAGTCCGATAGATGGTTGCTCCTCATTGGTTGGTGTTGCCACCTCCTCCCTCTTCCTAGCCTATATAAGCATGCTACCTAGCTTGTATTTGCATCTCTTGTTTTTGCATCCTCTTAATGCTATTTTGCTTCTAGCATTTGCATTACTCTCTTGTAGACTAACTCTATGTTACTATTTTGATTTTGTATCATTTGCATTCATAGTTTAGATATTTATTCTTTGCACTAGTTTTCTGGGTTATTAATCTTTTCAGATTCTAACATAAGGTCCTAGGAAGCATAAAAGGGCTCTCTGCTAATACAATGAATGATCAATTGTAAGATCATAAAGGTCATTTTCTTTGCTTGTGAGGATATGAATGGTTTGAAATTCAAAGTGAATTGTAAGATTGAAAGCCCTAAAATATGACATGAAAAGTGTTTTTTCTTTCTCTAAGATAGAAAATGACAAGAAGTTCTCGACAAATGAAAATTAAAGAAAGTACAGAAGAGTGCTAAGCTAGATGATTAAGTCATTGCTCCATTGAGGTGATCGAAAAACTTAGTTTTAAAACTCACTCATTCAAAAAATCAATACAAAGGATCAATTGGTGAAATACTCATACATAAAAGGCATCCTCCAAGGTGACGACATATTACCATTTGCAGAACATAAAGAATCCGAGAAGTTGCAGAGTTTTGGTATGAAGATTTTAGAGTTTTCGGTGCTAGTTGTAGAGCTTCAAATTTTTTGATTTGTAGTCTAGATGTCAAATAAAGAGCTATAAGAGATTTAAGCCAAGGATATGGAAGTTACTGAAACATCTACTTCTAAAGGAGGGAAGACTTTGTAGAGAAAGCTGAATTTTTTTCAAAAGAATGCATGAAAATTTTCCCAAACTCATCAAATGCCATATTTGCAAATGATCATGACTTCAAGGATCCATATTAATTTTTTAGAGATGCAATTTTCACTGATGTCAATGGGTAGAATCTTTTCAAATATTTCTATAATATCTTTTTTGAAAAGATCCCTATTTGCAATCCATGGAGGAAGAATTTAGCCAAACTTTTGTTCCTAGAGGTGTTTGTATGTGTCGATTTGGTGAAGGCCCTAATCAAATATTACAACCCAAAAATCAAGTCTTTTCATAGGTATGATGGGAAAATCTTGTGTATGTTGGATCATGCTTCTTTCATTGAAGCTTTTGGATTGTTTGAAAGGAAGTTTGAACTTCAAGGGAAGTTTGAAAGGAACTCAAATGCCTACACTGGGAAGGCTATGATGTAGTACATCCCTATGGACCTCAAGAAATTTTGGGATTATCCAAAAAAGGTGGATAAGATGATTCCTTTGGTAAAGTTCAATAATTATTTTAGAAGACTATGTATGGTGTCCATAAGGTGGTGGGGAGCGACAAGTCTGATATGGTATATGGGTCAATCTACATCATAGGCTGAGATGTGGAGGATGCTTTCCATAATATATAATATTATTATGTGAGCTACATCTTGGAGAATATGAAAGAGAACATAGGATTGGCACATAAAGGAGAACTAGGGAGTTTCAAATTCTACCATTACTCAGTACTGATGCATCTTATATTGTATAACAATGTGGGATATATTAGCCCAAACTTCATCGATCAAACATCTGAAGCAAATGAAAAGCTTCCAATGCAAATGTGGACATGGATATGGGATAGTTTCTATCACCTTTCTAATTCTATTTCATTTTAAAATAATTTTAGTATTGTAATAATGAAATTCCTAGATCCTAGTTTCTATAGGGCTACTGAGATTTTAAAGAGTTTTTTTAGAATAACCTTATTTCCTAAACAAACGAGGCTACACCATAATCGGGGAGACATGTTTTTTATTCAAACATTTTCCCTCACGAGATTCTATGCATTCCCCCAACCATTACATATACTACCAAAGTATATCTCTCCCAAACTAGCTATCATTGAATTCATGGAGTAGTTATTCATGGTTAATAGGGAATACCTAGGGCCAAAAGAACATAAGGGCACATTCTTGTGTAGGTGTTTTAGAATAGGAGACTTTTCAATTGGGAAAGATAACTTGGATCAAATTCATTCCTTCCTCTACCATTACAAATTATCCACTACCCTATATAGAATATATGACCCAGAGGGCTTTATGAGGAATACTTTAAAATATATTAGGGGTTATGTGTTTCCCAATACCAAGGAGTCACCCTATGAAGATCTAATCACAAATCATCTAGCTAAAGGGGAGGCTATAGACAAATTGGCAAAATCTAAGGATGTCTTTAGGGTTGAAAATGTGTTGAAGAAAGAAGACCCAAGGTTCAAAGGGTTATATATGGATGTATCATATCCACAAAGACTAAGGAAGATGGTGGATGACTACAATGAGATCTTAGCACAAATTCCTACAGAAGAAGTATGTGAAGAGGTAGGAGTAAACTATGACTCCCCTAAGCTAGATATTATCCTAGGAGTTGAAGAAGAGGATCCTACAAAGGTGTGAAGGATTTATAAGGGTAGCAAGAGATAGGTGGTGGTAAAAATACATAAAAAGTTAAAGAAAATGACACTTCAACTGATGCCTAGGAAAAATTAGTAGTTTGTTGATATAAGGCAGAACTATCTATAGGATAGCGTGATAGTAGCAGAGAAGTCTCTGACTGATCTTGAGCTAGTAGTAGCTAGGATGGATAATAGAATCATCCATGCACAATAGTTCATGGAGGGTGATGAATTCCTCAAATCTGCAAAATTTAAGAGCTTTCTATATAAAGTGAAGTAGAGTGAATTAGATCTAAAACTTAAACTAGGAGAATCAAAAGAGAAAATAGAAGAACTGGTTGAGAAATTTCATCCCTATGACCCAGAGAGTAAGGAAATAACTCCTGCAGAGGCAAGAGACCTAGTTCAAAGAAGTGGAATGCTTCTAGTGCCTAAGTGGGATCTAGAGCAACCTTTTATTCTTGACCAAATAAGAAGACAAGAAAATTCAATTTCCTATGAGGCATTCAGTGCTAACAGTCTTAAACAGGGATCAACTTTTAACATTGATTCCAAGTCCTTAGCAGTGTGGATCATGGCTCTTAAAAAAAACAAGCCTAAGTTGATAGATGTATGGAATATTTATCAATTTAGTATGATATTTGGGACCATGAAGAGCACACCTAGTTTATAAATCTCCAAGGCCATGAAACAATTCTCATTTATGAATGATGCTAAGGAAAAGGAGATAGAAACAAAGTTGGATAGAACATTCCATGATTATATAGACATTAGGAAACTTTATGAAGAAGAGATTACGAAGAGCTATGTCTACAGTAAAAGAGTAGAAGAGTTGGAGGTGAAAGCTCAAGGGCTAGAGGTTGAAGTTGCATCCCTAAAGGAGTAAATAAATATTATAGAGTAGAATAGAGCACAAGCTATAAGTTAGTAACTAGTCAAGTTCATGCAGGAGATGTCAACTCAAACCACAAAACTAGAATAAGATGATGTTGAACCAAGAAGAATGAGCATAGGTGCTCAAACTCCACACGAAGGTGGTGAGGTGAGGACAAGTATTTTCAGTGGTATGATAGGCTACAAAGTAGACACTCTAAAGAAAATATCATAGCATGCACATGGCCTCTTTATTTCTTTGTAGAGTGCTAAGCATGTTTGTAATGAATCACTCTTATGGCTATCGCCTATTTTCAATCAATGTGGGCCATACATTTAGTTTTTAGAGAGACTAATCTTGTTGATGGTGAAGAAGCCAGATTTTCTTGACAAAATCTTCATATTTAAAGAAGGCATATAAATAGTGAAAGAACTAATTGGCTTCTTTGCTGGAAAATTACAAATTGTAAAAGCTAAGATGGAGGTTTTGTTAGGAGGGATTGAATGTATCCTACCAATTTTGGATGTTGATAAGGACTTGCAAGAATGGTCAAATTCCTTTAATTCAATATTAACTCAAGGAGGAGTAGCATCAATTTTTTAAGATGAAAGTGACATTCCTTTTAATGATTTAATTGATTCCCTATTTAAAATAAAAATAAACTTAAAAAGATTTACAGCTGAATCAAGGGCTATAACAAGTGCCAGATGGAACAAGGTAATTAATGACCTAGAAGGAGTCAGAGGCACCAAGTGACCCACAAAAAGGGAAACATATGTGTAAGAAGCAGTTGGAGAGATCAAAGCTCTACCAACAAGAAGCTAATTAAAGTTAGAACTAGATGGTAGAAGGGAAAAAATAGAGAAAAGGGTAATGACAATGATAGGTTGTTGAGATGCAGTCATATTCTTTTTGAAGACACCTGAAGAAAGTTGCCACTTGCCAGTTGTAGAACTGTTTCCCCAATTTTGTCTAAGTAAAAAGAATGTTTGTTAAGTGACAATATAAAAAACATATTCATATTTGTTTTTGAATCAAATTTTGACATGTGTCCTCCCATTTGAAGCTTGTTGCAATCCATTTCTATAAAAGGATTTGCAAGATGTGGAGTGAGGGTTTGAGTTCTATTCATTTTAGTGTTTATGCTATTGTAGTCAATCCAGTCTTTTATGTCAATTGTATGTTGTTTCAAATTTGCACTCTGAGAATATAATAAATATTGAATGACATAATTTTTCATATTCTAATTTATATTATGAGATTTATATCATTAAAGTATTATTTTCAAGGAAGATTAATACAAAGAGGAAGTTTTGAAAATTTGTGTCTTTGAACTCTATCTCCCTTTTCATATGCTTGTAACTTAGAGATTGAATGAGAAAATTTTATTTCAATTTAATGCAGATGGGATAGGTTGTATATCAGTTTGTTGTTTCTTTTAATTCAAATAATTAAATGCTTCTATAAATTGATAGGGTTTCTAGGTATATGGGAGGGATATCATGAGAATAGGATTTAGGGTTAACAGTTGATAAATTTAATTGCAAGTCAATTAAATAGGTCATGATTTAATGGTATGACTCTATGTAGCAATGGATAAGGAACTCATCATCAAGTTAGCTACAAATCAATACAATCATTTGGTTGCATAATCCACACTTAAATCAAAATCAATTGTCTAATTTTTGTAACAAAAGAACTATATTGTGGGTCATTCAATTATTTGTAATAGATTTTCTTTGAGTTATAGTTGGTTTTTGTAAACCAAGGATTTAATTACAATTTCAAGAATATTTGAAACCATTTTCTTCTATAAGGGATAAATATTTAAGAAAGAATGTCAGTAAAAAAAAGATCTAAGTCCCTAGGTGCACCTGCCTTGGCCCTACAGAGCCTAAAGTGTAGAAAGCCCTTTTTGATTTCTTAAGTTGGTCCAAATATAAGTGAGCTCTTACTAAGTATGGGAAATAGTTAGCCCCTAGGCAAGCATCCTCATCCTACATCTTGAAGTTATTTTTAGAACTTGTAGTTTTAAAATACCAATAGGGCCTTTGAATGTACTAACTCTGGAAATAATATTGGAGGTAATAGAAGAAACAATTTATCTTCTGAAGAAGTTTATAAAATACCTAATGAACCTAAAAATGGTGAGAACCTAATGTTAAGAAGGATCTTGTGGAATGAAGAGGATGACGAGGAACCTATTTTGAGAAGAAGTTTGTTCAAAACTAGATGTAAGATTGCTAGAAAATTTTGCAAAGTAATCATTGATAGTGGAAGTTCAGATAGTTTGGCATCCAAAGAGCTAGTTAAATAATTATAGTTGTAGAGATTGAGACATCCTAAGCCATACCATGTTGCTTGGATCCAAAAGGAGCGTAACTTACTTGTAAGTGAACAATGCCTTGTCAAATTTAAATTTGGGAATTATCATGATGAATTCTTGTGTGATATTATGCCTATGGATTGTTGTCATATTCTTTGGGGTAGGCCTTGGCAGTATGATAGACAAGCTTTTCATGATGGTAGATTGAATTAGTATACTATTTGGGTGGAAGGAAAGAAACAAATATTGTCTCCTTTGGTGTTAAAGTTTGATGAAAGTTGTTGTACTATAGTCAGAGTATATTTGGTAGAGGGTAATAGGTTTGCAAAGGAAATAAAAGAAAAAAAATGGTTATTATGCTTTGATTCCTAGAAAGATGGAGAAAAAAGATGACTTAGAACATGCACATGAGGTTGAACCTTTATTGACTGAATTTCATGACATCATTTTTGATAATGTACCTGATGGTTTTCCTCCTATGAGAATTATAAGTCATTGTATGGGTTTGATACTTGAAGCTAGTTTACCTAATGAAGCACCACACAGGTTGACATATGATGAAAATATTGAGCTGAATAGACAAGTGCAAGAATTGCTAATAGATGTTTGATCAAAGAAAGTTTAAGTACTTGTGCAGTACCTACTATGTTAGCACCTAAAAAGAATGGAGAATGGAGAATGTGCAATGATCCTAGAGCTATAAACAAGATAAAAGTGAAGTACAAATTTCCATTGCCTAGGATAGATGACATAATGCATAGTTTGAGTAGGGAAAAGTATTTTACAAAGATTGATTGGAAAAGTGGCTATCATTAGATTAGAATCAGAGTAGGAGATGAATGGAAAATTGATTTTAAGACTAATGAAGGTTTGTGTGATGGTTGGTTATGTACTTTGGTTTAAATAATACACCTAGTAATTTCATGAGGCTAATGAATGAATTTTTGAAGAATTTTTTGGGTAAATCTATGATTGTATATCTTGATGACATTTTGATAGTTAGTAAGAGAAAAAAAGAACATCTTGAGCATATCAAACAAGTATTGTAGAAATTGAAGGAAGAGAAGTTACTAGTTAATTTGAAGAAATGTTCATTCATGAAGGAGGACATTGTATACCTTGGTTTTGTAATTTCAGTTGATGGAATAAAGATGAACCCTGAAAAGGTGAGAGTTATTCTTGATTGGCCTACACCAGAGGATGTTGGAGAGGTAAGATCATTTCATGGATTGGCAAGTTTTTATAGGAAGTTTATCAAATATTTTAGTTCTATTTGTAATGCTATGACTAAAACTATGGGTGGAGATAAAAGGATTTCAAATGGAAACATGGAGCACAAAGAAGTTTTGAAATATTGAAATAAAAGATTGTAGAATTGCCTACACTTGCCTTTCCTAATTTTATTAAAGTTTTTCAAGTTTAATGTGATGCTAGTGGTAGTGCAATTGGAGTTGTTTTGAGTCAAGAAGGAATACTTGTAGCTTTCTTTTGTGAGAAGTTGAATGATGCTAAAAGAAAATATTCAATTTATGATCAGAAATTCTATGCTATTGTTCAAACTTTGAAGAAATAGAGACATTATTTGATGCCTAAGGATTTTGTGTTGTATATTGACCATAAAGCTTTGCAATATTTGGGAAGTCATCATAAGTTGAATTAGAGACATATGAAGTGGGTTGAGTTTTTGCAGAATTTTTCCTTTTCATTGAAGCATAAAAGAGGATAGTTGAATAAAGTTGTTGATGCCTTGAGCCAAAGAAGAAATTTTTTGATAGAGATGAGAGCTGAGGTACTTGGTTTTGATGATTTGAAGCATTTATATGAGACAGGTCTTGATTTTTCAGAACCTTAGAAATCCTATAAAGAATAAATAGTGAGTGATAAGTGGGATTATTATTTCATTTAGGAAGACATGTTGTATAAAGGAATTCAGTTATGCATACCTAGAGGATCTATGAGAGAAAACATAATGAAGGAGAAACATAGTGGTGGACTTTCTTGATATTTTGGGATTAAGAAGATAGAGAAAGTGATTTCTAATAGATAATTTTGGCCACAGGTTTATAAGGATGTGCAAAAATGGTAAGAAGTTGCACAATTTGTGAAACAACAAAAGGAAGTAGTTAGAATTTGTGATTGTATTCACCTTTTTCTGTACCCAATAAGCCTTGAGAAGATATTAGCATGGACTTCATTTTTGGATTACCTAGAACTCAGAGGGGTAGTGACTCTATCTTTGTTATGGTTGACATATTTTCAAAGATGGTTCATTTTATACCTTGTACGAAAACATCTGATTCTATACATGTAATTGAGTTATTCTTCAAGGAAGTGATAAGATTACATGGCTTTCCTAAAGTCATTGTTTCTAATAGAGATACTAATTTTTCTGGTTTTTTTTGGAAGACACTTTGGAAGAAGTTGAATAAAAATTGGAATTTTAGTTCTAGATTTCACCCTCAAACAGATGGAAAAACTAAAATTGTGAATAGAAGTTTGGGTAATTTGTTAGATGGTTGGTTGGTAATAAGCCTACTAATTGGGATTTAGTTTTGGTACAAGAAAAGTCTACATATAATTTTAAAAAAAAAGAAGTACTAAGAAAACAAAATTTGAGACTGTTACTAGATTTCATCCTAGGGGAACTATAGAATTAAGAGACTTGAGCATGGCAACAAATAGGAGTCCTGAGGCTGAAGAATTTGTTGATTTCATGAATAAATTACATCTAGAAGTCAAAGATAACTTGAACAATAGTAACCTAGTATATAAGGAATGAGTTGATCAGAAAAGAACACATAAATATTTTGAATTTGGTGATGAAGTAATGGTTTACTTGAGGAAGGATAGATTTCTAGTTGGAACTTACAACAAGTTGAAAATGAAGAATTTTGGGCCTTGTAAAATTTTGAAGAAGTTTGAAAGTGGTAACACTTTTGAGATTGAATTGGTAGAGGATATGAAAATTTCACCTATCTTTAATGTTGCATACATATATGAGTACCATGAATTAGATTATGAAGTAGCTAATAAACTAGATTATCCTAAGAAACATGCTCAAGGGATCGAAATTTTTTTGGATACTAGGGTAAGAAAAAGCACTAGAGGAAAAGATTATTTGGAATACCTTGTTCAGTGGTAGCATAAACTAGTTGAAGATATTTCATGGATAACTAAAGTAGAATTGGATATGTTTGATCCCATTGGGCTCATAATAAATTCTTGATGAGGAGATCAGTTCTTATTAACCCTGGGTGTCTAATGCAGGAGCATCTTGGGGCTTTAAGAAATCTTGCATCAAAGAGAAATAATAATAAAATATTTCATGAATCTTATGATTTTTGAAGTTGGGGATGTGTTTGGGACATTTATTTGAACCTTCTCCTATGAGCACATAAGGATTGGATGGATCATGTTAAAGTTAGAACTGTTTTACCTTGTTGTTGGAGCTATATTTTCTATTTTTCGTGTGCTATTTATGTGTCATGTACCCAATGATCCTTAATGAATCATATTTTGAGAAGTTATATTCCTAAAGAGGACCTAAATTACTACCTTCACCTAAAAGTGCAAGTCCTAATTCATTACAAGTTAGGAGATATCGTCATTTTCCTTTGGTGTCAATTTTTTACTAGTTTCATGGAAAACATGGAGTTTTTCATATTACAAAATTCACTATGATGAAATGGGATCTTGCTAAGTTAGGGACATGTTATTGGGTCATGTATGGACCTAAATATAACTTAGCATCAATTTTTTTTCATATTTTCTATAGTTTTGGTTTACTCTTCCAAGGCTAGACCTACAATGTAATTAATTGCTTGACTAGCCAACTTGTGGCTTAGTTGGCTATAAACGGTGCTTAGGTTGATGTAGAAATTATAATTGGATATCTTTAGTATAGAAGGAGCAAGATATATCATCAGAATATCCAAGAGAAAAAGATAAGATGTGATCTTGGACTTGATTTCATAATTCTTTGTATATGATTGCAACCGAAAAGGCCTCACAGTCAGGCATGTTTGGATTTCTATTATGAAATTTAATTGATTACATCAGTATGGTTGTCTGGAATATGATCTCTAGTTCTCTTTTTTTAAATTTAATTTACATGTTTCTTTCATGTGTAACTCTAAGCAAGGGATGTTCCTAGGTTTAAGTTGGGCTTATTCCTCTTAATTCTACTTGTCCCTACATCAGTTTTCCTTTAGTACTTCAGCAAGTGCTTCCTCTTGGGGTACTAGTAATGATGTGGAGATATGAACAAGCCTTGGGATCTCTATTTTATTGATGTTGATTGGCTTTGTTTCCTCAATGATAATCAGTAATACTTTTGGTATGTTATCCTATAAGGGAAGGATAAAATCCCCATCTTTAGGTTCCTTTGAGAGGTTTTCACCATCAAATACATCCTTTATTGTTATTTCTTTTTTGATTGAGTCTAATGGTACCCCAAGGGAATTTTCAATAAGAGACCCTTTGATTTTCTGATTTTTTCCTTTATTTTCACTTTTTCAACTAGAGATTTCCTCCTCCCTAAAGTATTCCTTTGGATCTAGTTTGTAGACATATGGTGTTGATACTTTGACCTTGTGTTGTGATGTTTTAGCTCCCATGAATCTTAGAAGTGCAATCTCTCTTGTAAATTTATCAATATGGAGCATGGTAGGTTGGCCCCAATCAGTGGGTTCAAGATGTATAAGTGGGAGGTTAATGATGTGAATGGATGGTTTATGGAAGATAGATTCTCCTAGGTATATGTCATTAGAGATATTACCATAGTCTTTCTTTTCTACTTCTTCTAGGATGTTTTTGACTTTCACAAGTTCATTTTGGATGTTAAAGAAATCATGGTCATTCTTAGTTGTGCCCATAGTTGTGGGAAATCCAAAGCCAAGGTCTTTCTTCTTTGTATTTTTATATGCTTCTATATGTTGTGTGATTCCTATCTCTTTTTGGCCTAAGATACCTCCTTGACATTCCCATTGTTCTATTGCAAGCTTATGTGAATGGGGATATTTGTCTTTTAGATAGTTTAGGAGATCTTTTCCCATAGGAGATGGTTCCTTGTATATCCAAGGGCTTATGTCTAGTTCCATTTCTTTCCCTTTTAATATACCATTGAAGACAGATGTGCACTTTCCCATATGCTTGACCTAAGGGGTGGTGTTCATCTTTTTGCCTTGGTGTGACAGATGCCCTTGTGTATGTGGGTTAAGAGGAAAGACACCAACTACAAATACATTTGTGAGCTTGTATTCACCACATCCCTAGTGGTTAATTTTTATGGTGGATAAAGTTGAGGCAAGAATTGCATGTGGATCATGGAAATTATTAGGGGAACTAGTGATGGCAGTGTTGATTTCAGTTCTAGGACAATCATTGTTGCAGGATTCTTCTATTGCATTAAAGTAGACAAAGGGTTCCAGATCAACATTAATGGTTACCTCAGTGCCTTGATGCAAACAAATTTATGCGCTAATGATATGTAGATGGAATGGCCTTCATTAGATGAATCCAAGGTTGGTCAAGGAGGATGTTAAATGGTAGGTTTAGATCAACCATGTGTCACATTGTTTCTTGAATAATTGGACCAAATTTGATAGGTAATTTGATGGTTCCTTTTGATGTTCTTTCAAGGTTATCATATGCCTTGATTATGATTACTTTGTCCATGATGTTAGCCTCAATATACCCTGCCTGTTTAATGAATTTTAGAGTACAAAAGTTAAGTGTTGAACCATTATCCATCATGACACTTTTGATAGAAAAATTGGAGACCATGACGGCTATGCAAAGTGGGAGGATATGATCTAACTTTATTGTAGGCATGTAGGCTGACTTGAAAGATAGTGCACATGGTGTAGATAGGTTTCCTAAAATATTTATAAATTTAGTTGTGTTTATGTCTATGGGGACACAAGATACATGGAGGGTGTTATTTAGCATCTCTCGATGAAGTGGGCTTGTGCAAAGAAGATCCAAGATGGAGATTTGGGCAGGTGTATTCACAAGGTGTTCCAAGATGTTGTATTGGGCTCCTAAGGTGGTAGTTATACATAGACCTTGGGCTCTTGAGGTGGTAGACATATTTAGTCTTGCAACATTCATAGGGCCATGTCAAGCTATGATGGCTCACTGGTTCTCAATGACTTTGACATAGATTACATTAATTGAAAGATATTATTTGGATATATAATTGATAAGATTTCCATAATTGGTGTAACATGTGGTCTACATCTTGTTATCTCAAAACTTACCTTTCTTGTGTGTTTCATTATTGTTTTTGGTATTGGGTTTGTTGTCGTTGGTGTTGTTAAAAAGTGGCTTTCCTATGTTATTGTTAAGAAGTGGAAAAACATTTTGGTAAATTTGTAGTTTTGCATTTGGGAAGATTTATGTATTTCCTCCTACTATAATTTACTTGAGATCAATGAGGTCTTGTATGAAATTTTTCAGGCTCATTGACTTGAGAGTGGCATGCCTTTTTCTTGATGATAAGCACAATATTCATTATCTTTGAACTAAGGTGGCTTAACGATGTCGTCATCCATTTGTTGTGCATGTGGGAAGATCACTAGATTGTTCTTTACCATTCTCTCAAATATAACATCTAGAGGTTCACTAATGGGAGTATAAACTCATTTAGGCTCATTTTGGATGCTTGGTCTTTGTCTTAGTGCAAGAGAAATGAATTTTTTTTTGTTCATGTGGTCATTTTGGTTTTCCCAGGTATTTTATTGGTACCCTTGTTTTTTATATAGTTATTATCAATACAATTTCTATTGTTGATATTATTCTTGTTGTTGGTATGATTTTTGTTATTAATATGGCTATTTTTGTTGAGGTGGCTTTTGTTGGTAAAATTGTTGTGGTTGATAAAAGCTTTTGTGTTAATTTTGAGCAACGCTTACCACATGAATGTGGTTTTCATTAGTAGCACCATCAAATACCATGTTTTTTTTTTGTTCTAGTACCTATACTTATCATTAGGATAACTATGTTCCTAATTGTTTTCCTTGAATATTTTGACAATGCCATTGTTGATGAGTCCTTACTCTAGTTCCATACCTTTTTCTCTAACATCCTTGTATGTTTGAAGGAAATTCATGTGCATGTGGTGTGCAAGTTAAGGATATGTTCTTTTGATGAATTTTTCAGCTAAAAATAGGTTGCATGCTACTCTAGTGGTGAGGGTTTGACACCTCTGTAATAAGTCAGAAAGGATTTCACCCCCCTTCTATTTTGTGTGGTCTAAGTCCACCGCTAATAGCTCTATCTCAACTAAGTGTTGTACTATGCAATGAATTTTTTAGAAAGTTCAACAAAGGTATTCATAGTCCCATAAGCTATATGATAGAACCATTCTAGAGTAGAACCCCTAATAATTTTAGGTAATAGATGCATGAGGAACATGTCATTGTATTCCACTTCTTGACAATGCATGCATAATTATTTGATGTGTGTTACAGGATCTCCCTTTTCCCTAAATTTATCAATCTTGGGTATCTCAAAATGCTTGGGAAAGGTATAGCTTTGATAGATCTATCAAATAGATAGGGGCATACAGTCTCGAATTTAAAAGTCTTAAATTCACTTCTTGATTTGAGATCTTTAAAGGCTTTTCTCATTTCTTCCCACTCTAGGTTTGTTGAAGTTGATGAAAGATCAACCCCATAGCTCCCAAGAATCACCTGCATGCAAACACTTGTCACCAAAGAGAGAAGCAAAAGGCTATGGAGGCTGAAATTTCCAGATCCATAAATGAGACATTTTTTATGAGTAAAAAAGAGATTGCTATTATTAATAATGAATGAATTAATAATTACAAATAGAGATTGTTTGTATAAAGGAGATATAAACCCTAAAAAGGTCTAACCTAGGTTGCATCATAATAATTAATAAAATAATTAATTATTAGATGCCTAAAGTTTAGCTTAAGAAAACTATAGTTAACTAGGAAATATCTAATTACTCTAACACCCCTCCTTAAGATACACTGAGGGATTAGCTATAAGCCTAGTAACTACTACTAAAAGTAGAATAGGGTCCCAACAACAAAACTTGATTAGGTGACCAAGAACAACCAAATCTCTTAAAAGAGGAGAAAAAGAGAAAGCCACATGGGAAAAACCCTACTCCAAAAATAGATGGAAAAAATAATGAAAAGACTAGTGAAGGACTGAAGAAGTCTCAAAATAGGGAATGTCCCAGAAGATAGGAATAAAATATGATCAAGAAGCACATCACTAAAGCATGTAGAAGCTACAAATATTTGTCAAAAGTAATTTCTCATTTGAAGAACCTCCACTGAAATAGAATTTGACTGGGTAGAGAAGACTATAATCTACATCAAATCAAGAAGCATAGAAAAGAAAACAACTCAACTCAAAGATACAGATGGTATGAAACACCAAAGCCTAAAGATTTGATCAATCAAATTGAGGATGCATAAGAAACAATAAAAGAACACCCCCTAATGCAAACAAGGGTGAGGTGACAAACAAGTGAAAAAGTGGGCCAAAAGAATTGCATATCATGGAACCACGATCAAGATGCACAAAAGAGTACATATGTGTGTACTAAAGTGATCAATCTCAGACATGTCATGAGGCTAATGTCATAGAAGGGACACTCACTAGACAAAGGAAGATGACAAAAAAAGGCAAAACATCAAACTCCCGTGGCACTTTAATCATGAGTAATGTATGTACAATAAGGCACAAGATATGCTGAATCCAAAGGATACAATAATTTGCACGGGTGTCCTTAGATATAAATGCTTGAATCAGAAAGCAAAACAAGGCAAACAATTGAAACAAAAATATAGATGCAATATGGCACTTTATCTTAGTGTGTTTGCAAGGATGCATACAAATGATGTCTAAATAGACTAGAAGAGACATGAGACTAATACAATAGATATTACAAGTCATGATGAGTCATCTAAATAATGAAACTGATCCCCAGAACTAAAACAACCAAGATATCCACCATAATGCAAAAATGAAAAAGACTAAATAGAATGTGTTTGGAGCATAATTTGGAAAACTAACCAACATCACTGGAAAGAGCTCTGAAAGACCTTTCTAACAATATAAAGATTTCCCAAATCAGAGATTAGATGCTCAAGATATGTCTTCAGGAGTGCAAAAGGGAACTCCTACCTTTGATAAAAAAAAAAAAGCCATAAAAAAGCATCAAAACTGAAAATAACCTATACCTCTATAATGGGCTCGGAACTAGCTTTTTGACAATATGTCATTTTCAGAAAATGGAGTTTGTATGCTCAAGATATGAGCAAAAATGTGAAGGTAGGTAAAAAAAAGAGCCCAAAGAGGTGATAGGAACATTGATGCAATGCTGATGTGGCATTGATTTCAGCAAGAGACAAGCCCAAATTTGATAGTCAAATGGCCTTCAAGGAAAAAATATGCTAGAAAAAGACCCCTATCAAAAGGAAAAAATGTGACCACCATAAACACTATGCCAGAAAAAGGGTCAGTGCTAGATCAAAAACTGATGGCCAAAAAGGCATGTGTTTAAAATATTAAACACCACTTTTTCATATAAAAAATGCATTATTGCATACAAATAAGGAGTATCACAGAATCACAATTAAGGGTTGTAAAAATATATGTGGTTGGAAAAGATACTGAAAGCCCTGGAAAGAATGCCAAAAAAACTTTCCATGCCATTGTTTGAAAAATGCAGACACTCTCATAAAGGGTTAACTTGGAGTGCATGGGGCCTATAAAATAGAATCCACCTATTAGGAGCATAAAACCTCCACAAGTCAAAAAAAATTGCATGGGAATCTGTATTTGGAGGCCCCAAATTTGTGAAACACAACCAAGCACTGAACAAGGTCAAAAAGACACCCCACATTCAATGCCTAAAAAAAACATTGAGTAATGTGGCAACAAGAAGTCCCCACTAAACTATTCAAGAAGTCCTCATGTGCTAGTGTGTACCATATTATGCACATCAATGATAAAAAGGACTTCCCATGACTCCAACAATCAACATTGACCTAGACCCAAAACCTCTTGGAGGTCCCGCATAAAAAGAACCCGTGTGCTTCAAAAGGCGCATGAGTAGGCCCACAAAAATAGGCTCTTTTCCAAATAATCTATTGTCCTCATAATTGCATGTGGGCTTAGAAATAATCACCAAAATAGAAGTTCATTCCAAGCAAGAAAAAATGCATTGAAAGTGGGATACCACCAGTCAAATAATCACCAAAACCATGCACAACTCTCCAATAAGAATTGCATGCCATAATTCATGGTAGCACCAAAAATGCACTCCAACTAATGTCAAATTTCTCCGTAGTAGGTGTTTCCAACAAAAGGAAAGTTGTACTCATGGATTAAAAGAGAATTGGCACAACCAAGCCTTGCTAACCCCTATTAAGAGAATTCTTTATTGCTTTGAATTTGGTGCCTGCAATCTTCAAGCCTCCCATGAAAGAGCAATCCAAGATTTTTCTAATAAAAAAATTATTTTCTCAATTTGCATGCCCAAGTCAAAATGGTCTAGGTGCAAAAAACTAATTGCCTCTAATTTCAACATCCAAACTAGATGTCTTTTATATGGAAATGGGGATTTTTGAGCACTCTAAACTCAAAGATGATGTCCATTTGGGTTCAAAGTGCTCTGAAAAATAAGTCTCCCCACCCCCGCCCCCCCCCCACACACAAAAAAAAAAAAATCCAATACAAAATCCTCTGAAAGCCACAGATTTAAAAAATGATACCAAATCTCTCAATAACAAAATAGGGGCATGAAGATCTGAGGCTTTGATACCATGTTCAAGTTGATGAAAGATCAGCCCCACAGCTCCCAAGAATCACCTGCATGAAAACACCTATCACAAAAGAGAGAAGCAAAAGCTATGGAGGCTGAAATTGCCAAATCCATAGATGAGACATTTTTGATGAGCGAAAAAGAGATTGCTATTATCAATAATGAATGAATTAATAATTACAAAGAGATATCATCCTTATAAAGGAGATTCAAAACCCTAAAAAAGGTCTAACCTAGGTTGCATCATAATAATTAATAAAAGAATTAATTATTAGATGCCTAAAGTTTAGCTTAAGCAAACTAGAGTTAATTAGGAAATATCTAATTACTCTAATAAGGTTTATTAGTGGTGTGGGGAGTTCCCCCATTTCAAGTACCTCGGTATATGATATGAATCTAATGGAGAGGGAGAATATGATGAGACTTCTAGTATGAATGGTGGTGGTTGAGATGAGGATTTTCCTATTTCATGGAAATTATTTAGTATTGGATAAGGATGTGTTGGGACATACTATTATTCTAGATTTTGCACATATTGTGGTACTAAGGAAGTAGGTATTTTTTATGGAGATGGATGAGTTTTTGTTGGTGGATATGGCATGTACTATTGTTGTAGGTTTTTTTATAGTAGACAAAGATACATATTGGTTTGGGTGGCTATAGTTTGACCATTATATGGTAGTTGTGTGTTGGTATGAAGAGGTACATGGGCAAGGGGTGGTATAATGTAGTTGATAAGGGGGTTACTCTTTTTTGTTGTTTGAGTGCTGGGTAAGATGTGCAACTCCTTCCAAGTAGTGTTATCATGAAGTAGCCAGGGATAGGTTTAAAGGCACTTATCAGTGGTGGAGTTGGCACAACAGAGGTGAAAGTAGGGATGCCTATAGCTTGTATTTGTACTTAGTTCAAGCTCCATGAGGTAGACATAGATGATGTGAGATATGTTGTAGATGGAGTGGAGGTAGTAATATGTGGTGGGGTATTTTTGAATAATAGGCCCAATGGATGACATCCTTATAGTAAAAAAGGGTGCAGATTGTGAACCTTGGTAGGCTATGTTGGCAAAATTACTAGTGGATAGAATAATAGATGTAGATAGGGTTTATTAGGTCGAATTATTTTGGCCTAGTGTTTAGGAAGTGATAATGAGTTATGCCATAGTAGTAGTAGTGATGGGAATGCTAGTGGATAGAATTGGTAATGTGGTGGTTGGCTGTGGTATTGTATGAATTTTAGATGGTGTGATGGGAAATAAATTGCTTTGGGGGATGGAAGCACTAATTTGGGTGGATGCAAAAAAAGGGTCTATTAGTGTCTATACAAATGGATGACTTTCAATTCTAGGTTATTCTTGATCTAAGGGTTCCCATGACATGGGCATTTTGAAAAGTGGATGGTTGGGTTTTGTAATAATACTACATGGTGGAATTCACCCAAAGTAAAAATTCCAATGTCTTCTCTTAGAAAATTGTACTTGATGGTATCTTTGTTCTTTTCAATGATAATGCTAACCAATGATGCATTCCTAGAGAAACCCATAAATGTATCTATGAAAGAATTTGTGTGTTGCGAAGTCATGATGTTTTTA
Organism: Cupressus sempervirens; assembly: GCA_028749045.1. Classification (NCBI taxonomy): domain Eukaryota; kingdom Viridiplantae; phylum Streptophyta; class Pinopsida; order Cupressales; family Cupressaceae; genus Cupressus; species Cupressus sempervirens. The sequence continues at coordinate 708,819,928 of CM053787.1, forward strand.
GTATTGAGTGAATTGGATCTTGAGATGTTGGGTCCTACATGTATGTTGTTTTCCTAGGATTGGGATGTTTGCTAGTTTTTTTGCTGAGAGGATATGGAGTAGCTTTATTTTCTTCCTTTCACTGAGACATGTGGTTGGTGGTATGAAATGACACTATAACCTAGATGTGGGGTGCTAAAATACAATATGATAGTGGATGCAAGCTAGAAGACAAAGTCTATTATCTCTCTAAAATTCATGGATTTCTAAGAGGCTAAAGGTGGTGACCAATGTTGAATGATAGTTTGATGGCAGAGGATTAGTCTAAGGATGTGATACCTATAGGGCCATGAAGATTATCTTGGTACCAGAGGTGGATATCCAATATTTGTGGGAGCTATAGGATTATGGTAGATAATCAAGTGTGTAGCCCCACCTTTTGATCAAGGTGATGAGGGACATAAATGACGAGATAAACTACCTTGGACAAGTGTGTTAGCCAAGGGATAGTCATAGTGCTATGGGGATGTGAAATATAAGATATGTGGCCACTAGGATAATGATACCAAAGATAGGTTGTGATAGAGGATGTAGACCAAGATGTTATTAGAAAGGATTCTAGGTGTGTTTCTAATTGGTGATGAATCTAACAATGTTGAATAGTATAATCTATATGATGGATCTAAGAAAGAACTCTAGGGTAAAAAAAAGTGAAAAGTGTGTGAGGAAGAAGTTGGACCTAAAAGGAATCACGATAATGGTTAATAAGCTTGTGGTTTACTCCTTTCCTAAGGACTAAATTGGTGCCTTTGTTATCCCACTTAGTTTGTAATTTTATTTCAACTCCTTTCTCAATTTTTAGTTCCTTCACAAGTCTAGGATTAGAGAATGCTAGTTTTTGGCATGCTAACTCTCTTTCTCTATATGCTAGGGATGGTTTAAGCTTGACCTTTTAAAAAAATTCTTTGGTTGGTCATACATGAGGACTTAACTTCTCTATGCACAAATAAATAATTGCAATAATAAATAGGATAGTAATCTTTCAAACAAATAAAGTAATGATACAATTTTATTATTTCAACCAAATAATCCTAGGGTTATTGTGAATGAACTTGCTAACAACCCTATCAATACCAAAAGATAGATTTATTAACAATAAATAAGATATGTGAAAAAAAAATCTCTTAAAGGACATAGAAACTTTGAGAGAGACAAGTACACACTCTTTTCTAGAAAAGGATTTGTGGAAAATACAATAAAGAATTATGCATTTTCAACAAATGTTTCCATGAGGTCAAATCACAACACAAGCACTTCAAAAACACATTGTCCGTAAGGTCAAATTGTCTTTTTAGCAAATGGTTAAAATGGTAGCTACTAAGTTGGTTCATAATTAGGTATACAGAGTCCTCCCAAACGGTTGTTATGCACATAACCCACTTAAGAGTCTAGTATTCTAACCATTATGAAATTGTAGGAAATTTTCCCTACCTTAGACTATCATAAAAAATGCATCACTCAAACTTGTGTAGATCTAAAGTTATAATTTTTTTCAGTACCTTGTTTCTATATCAGTTAGGGAATTTTCTAGTGTGAGGTCATTCTTCGATGGATGATGCTTCACAATGGACATGCCTCTCTAGTAGTGTTCCCAGGGTTGTTGCAAATGATCTTGCTAATAAATCAAATGAGCCCACAGAAGTGTTGTAGTAGAAACACCTAGAAACACACCAAAAAAAATGTTCTTTCCAAATTGAAGATTTTAAGTTGGCTATCTATGATAGAAGTCACACGTGATTATTGGTGCATGAAATTTAATTGAATAAATGAATTATTTAATTAAAAGGGGATTTATTGGTGGATGAGATTTAACTAAATAAATAAATAATTTAATTAAAAGAGGAATTAGTGGTGATGAGTTGAATTTGGGAAACTGCTCATTTAGAGGATGAGTTTGTGGTTGGAGGGATTTAATTAGTAAAATTAATTAAATAGAGAGAGGTTTTCAAGATTATATTTAACGGGTTTTGCATTTATTTTATTTAATAGAGAAATGAGGATTTTATTAGTAAATTAGACTATTGGTTGTTTGTTAATTTATCAATTTGGCTATAATTAATTAATTACATTAATTAGGAAATGACACTTACATAATTAAATATTAAATATTTAATTAAAATATTCTTTAGACAATGACTAAATTTGATTAAGAATTTATGTGATTGGATTTAGGTGTCTACAATTAGATCTTATCTAAGTTACATTTCATATTTTCACATCTAGATCTACTTCACGTGCCTTGTTAGTTTCTTTCACCCATATCTTTGTGCATGAGCTTTATTATTGTAGTGTCCTTAATTTGTATCCTCGTATTTATGACACTTTATCATCATGTCCCACAAGAAAATACCAAGAATCTTAGATCAAATAAGAGTATTTTAACATCATGGTCTCATAGATCACTTTGATCACAACTTGTCAACCCAATTTAGACCTATTGTGACTAGAAACTAGTGAGACATGTAAATGTTAACATGATGTACTTGTTTGAGAGGTAGTTTGAGGATAACCCTAAATAGTAATAATTGGAATATTAAGAGGCTTCTAAGAAGTTTATTGAGGATATGATTTGATACTTATCATAGGATTGTTGACTATGAAACATTGAGCAAGAATATTGACAATGTTAATTTGATTAGGCTTTTAATTCTTCATTAGTTTATCACTAGAAGGGAGATAATTAAGGAGATTGATATTATCCTCTTTTTCCCAATGTGTCATTATAGTAGGGATTATGGATTTCCCCACAATTCATCTCTACTAGGAACATTGAATGAAGATAATGTGATATTAAGAAAATATTTAGAATGTCCTCCTATTTCTTTAGAATATCCTCATAAATGGAGTATATTTTAGGAGAAGGAGAAACATTAAATTGAATACATGTGTCATCTATAGAAGAAGTATAAGAAGTGTCAACTATGATATTGTCTCTTTTGACCAAGATTTGGTCATGAGGGAAATAATGGTTAACATTATCATATAGTAGTTCATCCCAAACAATGAGGTTAATAGAAACTTTAGGAGAATTACTAATGTAAGTGATTAAATCTTCATTCCTAGAAGACAAGGTATCAAAAATTGAATTTTTCAAGGTAGGCCCATGAGAAATGAATATATCAAGGGAAGAGTTAACATAAATCTTCAAAACCTCTCTTAAAAGAGAGAGAGGTTGAAAGAATAGTTAAATACATCTTCTTGCATTAGTATGGACTCATTGAGAGGAGGGTCTTTAGAAGAAAGATAAAGTGATAAAATCAAAGATGAACCACTATCACCTTAAGAACATAGAAGTGTTGCAAGGCTAACATAAAAGAAAAATATGCATAGAATGAAATTTTATTTTCATAGTTTATTTTAATGTCTTCTTCTTCCATCCCTTTGAACTCTTAGAATTGGGATCTTTTTTTGAGCTACAACTTCATTCTTAATAAAAATATATTTCTCAAGGTTGTTTTATTATTTTATTGAAATATTAGAATTACTTTTACATCTAAATGGATTGGTCAAACCTATTAAGTAATCATACTATAATAAGGAAAGCTTGCAAGAATTGCAGAAGTATGAGAGGAATCTAGAAATGCCCATTATCATTTGTCTAGAAGCTAGATATGACCAATAATACATTTTGAGGCCAATATTTTGAAATAGGATAGTATATTTGGCTCCTTTCTTTAGTAAAAAATTGTGTCTTGATCTCATTGTTGTGTATTATCAAGTATTTTTCTTTCTTACTTTGATTAGTTGAAATTACTTCACATGTCAATGCAATTGAACATATGCTCGACTGACCTAAGGGGAAACAAAAATGTTGGAGGGCTTTGATAAAACATGAATGTGCATGAAATTCTCCATTAATTACTATTACAATACTCATTTATAATAGATGGAAGAAAATTTGAACAATAATTAACTCAAAATAAACAAAATATGATGCACCTTGTTGGACTAAAAGGTTTGTTGATTGAAAGGTCACATTCTAGGATTATAACAAAGGGGATGATATATGTGATTGACATTATAGGAAATGCATGCAACCATGTACGTGCGTATTAAAAAAAGGAAGACAATTTCAGCTAAAAGTAGGTAGGGATTAAGCTTTGGTTTGTGAGCCGTATGTGAAATACATGTGAGAATGTACCTAATGAAAAATTGAACTACACCATTTTTTTGGTGGCATTGACTAAATACACAACCATATGAATATTAAAGAATAAATATATTATATAATAGGAGCCATATATGTGTATATGTGTGTGCATTCATACCACACACTTGCATATGTATACATGTACATGTATTTATATAGATGTGTATAAATGTATGTATATATAGACAAGTATATATGTACACACATGCACATCTTTTTACATCAAGGCTCCAAAGGAACAAATCCATTCCGAGATCTTGTTTCCCTATTCCCTTTGTCATTTTGGAGATGGAAAAATGTTACATGAATGCTCACCTACCATCCTACCTATTGATTTATAGCTTATATTCATCTTCTACTACTTTATTATAGTTTATCGTGCTATTATATTATTGCTATTGTGATTTATTTTTATAATGTTGCTATTATTGTGTATTGTTCTCTCTCTCTCTCTCTCTCTCTCTCTCTCTCTCTCTCTCTCTCTCTCTCTCTCTCTCTCTCTCTCTCTCTCTCTCTCTCTCTCTCTCTCTCTCTCAAATTAATTTAGAATCTAACCATACATAAAATAATTAACACGATATATAATCAAAGTTAAGATAATGAACATGTAAATATTTTTTTTCTTCCATACATATAGTTTAATATAGGATCTAACCCCATGTAATATAATTAGCATAGCCTAGGAAAATTTACCTTTTCCTAGACTTCTAAATTTGAAATTTCATCTCCCACTTTTGTGCCATTAGGCCTGGTCATTGCATCCATTGGTAATGGGCATGCCACATGGATTTATTACCTAGATGATATTTTGAATCCCTTGCACCTTTTCCATTGTAGGCCATCTGTGATGGTTATTTCATCTCCCCTTATCATGGCTATGTCTAGACATGTCATAGGGATTATTCTAGGCCTCTCTATGGATTTTGAAAGAGAATGTTGAGGCTATTAACTGTGCTTCTTTGTCATTTTTTTAAAGATGACATTCCTCCTCCTAGTTCTAGTGAGGTTCTACCTCCTATTATTGGTGGAAAAAACTATGCTTAAGATTATCAATCTAATCCTTCAAAGGTGAAAGCTCATCTCATTTCCTATGCCAAGACTTTCTCTATTGTGGTTCATGGTCCAAAAAAGGTAGATAATATTGATCTCTACCAACAATATGGTGATCTAGTATGTTGAGTTTTTGGTTTTTGGTCATTCCTTCTAAATCTACACAACTAGATCTCAGAGTCTTGTAAACCAATTTTCTCTAGTAATATTAAACTATTTCCTTTGTTGGTTTTACTTCTGAGGGTGAATGAGATTTGATTTTGAGTATGTTGTGGTGATGGGGAAATTACTCTCTTAGCCAAACCCTAAAGTATCTCTTTTAACCCCCTCATTGAGCTTCTCAATGTGCATCCAATGTGGGTTTGTCTCCCAAATATTCCATTTAATTTTTGGAATAATTATTTTGTTTGGGTCATGAGAAACTCTACTAGTCATTTTTTAATTTTACTATGACTGAGATGAGCCAATCTACTTATGCCCAAATTTTGGTCAACCTTGACATTTCCACATCCCTTTTGAGTGATGTGGTTCTCATTGACAATGATAAGCCATGGACCCAATTGATATATTTTTAGGGCACCTCATTTAAAAGTAAGTTGTGTTTATGTACTATTCATCTAGTTATTGACTATTCTTTTCATCATTTAAGGGTGCTACCTCTTGGTGGAAGGATGAAAATTATGAGTATTTGATAATCCTAGCCATGATGAATCTTTGTAGGCTAATTTTTTCTTGCCCTTGGACTCCTATTTTTGTTTCTCTTGATCTCTTTGGTGACATTAACTCCTCTCTATTTTCTACTGCTCTTAATTTTATTCAACCTGTGGTTGATGTGACCCAACATTGTCAACATTTTAGTTTGTTAACAATGATGATTCCATTTCTTTGAGGCTCCTACCTTCTTGTGTTTGGGATTTGACTAATAGTATCACTAGGATTGTTGTTCATCAATAGAGGAAGAATCAATTTGCAATTTCTCACCCTTCTCACAATATTGTGGGTGAGTTGCCTACTCATATTTGATGTGGATCACTAGTTGTCCTACTAGTATATTTCCAGTGATTTTCTCTTGATAGTGTTGTAATTTCCTTTTATGCCTAAAGGTTGTGGTTGTGTAAAATGCAACACACTACTTTGTTGCTTTAATAATCAAAACATAATGAACTCATGTTATATAATAATAATTAAAATTATTTTAAGTACATTTGATATGACCATGTTGATATTATTGTATATACTAGGATTCATTGGTTCTTCAATTCTCTCTTTATGTCTTTATAGTATGTAAATGTATTTTTAAAAATACTTTCTTCTATTAACTATTAGTAATTAAAGTAAGGAATTGAGCACACATAAATCTCAATAATTATGTGCATGTATTAGTTAATTCAAAGACCTAGAGATACATAAGACCAAAAATACATGACATGTAGAAGTAATAAAATTATAATCAAACACAATTCATTGGTGTGTTAATGATTATTATTTCCCAATAGTTAAAAATGCTACAACATCTATGTTATACATTCTTAGTAAACAAATTATCAATAGTTTCACATTAGAATGACTAAAATGTGTTATATAACATTAAAAATATTATTCATGATATTATAATGATGTCTCAATCAATAATAACATCCAAGCCATAATGAGACACAAACCACTAAATTATAAAAGTGTTATTAAGTAGCATTTTGGGGTACATGATACTATTTATACCACATAATCTAAAAATAGACTATGGCATAATTGGTTCCATTAGAACCTTCATTATTGCATCTCGTATCTTCTTGTGATTAGAAAATGTTAAACCATCAACATCCTTGAATAGGAAAAATATGCCTCGCATTCCAGCATTGAAATATAGGTTCCTACAACAATTTGATATATCTGAAGGCTTAAGAAATTCCTCATTTAACTCTTGTACACAACTCTCAATATAATTTGTGATATAATTTAAAGCATCTTCCCTTGTAGAACCAGGGTTGTCTTTTATATAACACTCAATGCTTGAAGCCATCTCTCCACGAGATTTCTCATCCTTCAAAATTATAAAAAAGATATCAGTGTATGGTTTCCTTTATTTCAATATTTTTCAAATTCTTAATATAGTTTTTACACAAAAGCAAGTATTTATATAATTTACCTCAAAATCTTTGGCATCATCCACTAATCGTGTAGTCAATGATACTAGATGTTGCAACTTTGATGATGGGATATCAAGTTGCTCCAAAAGCTCATCAGATAACATAGTGTTCATTAGCATTAATGAATGAACCATTAGATTTCTCATGCCGCTACTTGTTGTTCCATTCATTAAATATTCATCAAAACTTGGTATACAGTCAAAAGCTATCCATTCTGCTTCTTGCATATAAGATGATATAAAACTTTCCCACTAAAACCATACAAATAAATATTAGTTGAAAACAACAACTTTTGTTTCAAACAAAATTTTAAATATTTATAAAGTATGCACGACAATAGCTTTAAAGGTTTAATATAAATATTATTACTTTAAAAATAATAATTTAAATTTTATGCATTTTAATCTTGGGGATAGAAAATATGATCTATACAATAATAATGAAACAAAATTATTTTCCTTTAAATAATAAAAATAAAAATATTTTCAAGGTACATAAAATGGATAATATATTTATAGAATTCAACTTAAATATGAATAGATTAGGATTATATTATTTTGAAAAGATAATTTTGGTTGTCAATATATTTTTTAGTATGTTATTTTCTCGGTTTAATCTATATGGTGTAAAAATTATCTCTATATGGTGTAAAAATTATCAATCTATGTTCTAAAATTTAAAAGAAGGAAAAACATAATTGCTTTGTAATATCTTTAAAAAAATATAATATGTATTTTCATTTTAAAATACAAATAAATAAATTTTACTATATGATCTAAATATTCATAATTTGTACATATTGGTGCAATAAATATCTCAATTTATGAAAATTAAAATTAACAAATGGGAAGAATTGAAACAAATAATAATGAACTTTAAATAATTTAAAAAAATTAAATTACTTACACAAGAATGGATATATTTATGAATAAAGGGACCATGCTTTCTTTCAGCTTCCCTTACAATTTCCTTGTGTATTTCATGTGAAAATTTGAATGCAATTTTAATGTAGTCTGGATGATTATTGATTGCAGAAATATCCCATCTGAAATAACATTAAAAAAATTAAGTCAAAAAGTGAATTGGACTTTCAATGTTGTCTACAATTACAAGTTGAATGCATACCTTATTAATGCTGTTGTGAATGATTTCAATTCATCAATGGTCCCATAAGTGTCATAGATATCATCAATAAGGGAAATGTTGGTCGCCAATTTTGTAAAACCAATTCTACTTTCACTGAACTCAGGTTCAAATAATGAACAAACCCACCAAAAAAAAAATTCCACATGACGATGCCGAAAGAAATCAAGTTGAATTATGCTTGAATTTTTCCACCATCTAGCACAAAACAAATTGTACATCATTACATGACTATAAACCAATTTCCCCAAATTGATTGTACTCTATTTTATGAATTTTTTTTTAATATTTAGCATATCTCTTTCAACCTCAACCTTTTTAATTATGAGGCATTCTTTGTAAGATTCAATATGCAATTATTAAGCATTATTAATAGAATATTTTTTAATAAAATAATCAAAGTACTTTTATATTTATTTTGTTTGTTACTTAGGAGAATATTTTTTGAGTTAATTTAACCAAGTTGACTTATACTTACGTGGACACTAATTTCAACTCAGATTGATGTTGAGCTTGTAAAATATTGAAGTCCAAGATTGCTAGTTCTAGTAGCTTTTGACTATATGGATTTGGAATCCTGAGAGAAAATATGAACATCATCAAGCTTATTTTCTTTTCTATCAACTCAAACCATCATATTAGATTGACATGTCTATTTTTTTATCAATATTTAATCATTAAAGAAATAATGAACATCAAGATCACACATAAACTTTGATCTTACTTATAAATGTTATCAACTAATGAACTCTTGTAGCTTAGTAGTTGTTTAAATATCTGAATAGAGTTCCATGCCTCCCATCTTGGAATCCTAAATCTCCATGCATATTCCAAAGCATATTCAATCTGAAAAAGAGATCATTTTACTAAAACAAAAAATGATAAGCCTATAGATAATTATAATTACTATTCAAAAAATACATGGTTAAGCCTTTGAAAATATTATACTAAAAAAATAATGATAACAATAATCTCTTTCATTAAATTGTACTTGCCTCCATTAGAAGTGGATTTTTCCTTTCTCTTATTTTGCCATATTGCTCTCTAGCCTTTTGCAGGTATGCAAATGCAAAATCTCTAGCTTCTTTTAAGATCCTTTCATTAGGGAAATCCAACTCTGAAGCTTTATATAGATTCAACATTATTGCTAATTTTACATCTTCATGGCTAGATTCAAACTCTAAGAATCGTCCTTCTTCACCTTTGAAATTCTGAAAAACATCTGCTTATATACCCAAAATCAATTTAATAGTGATTTGAAAAACTTAACTATAGAAATGTAATAAATAAAAACATTGACAATTCATCACCTGAAGAAACATCATATTTATTCAATCGTAATATCCGAAATCCTAAAGCCGTCATGTTGAGATCACCAATAGTATTGTGATTCCAATGCCTATTGACAATGATTTCATTTGATCACAAATCTTTTCTCAACTCGAATGTCTACTATGCACTATTTCATAAACCTCTACATATTTGATATTTTAAAATCATATAGACAAAAAAAAATTAGAAAGTTTTCTTGACAAAGCATACACACTTGTATATGTATTCAAGTGCCAGCTTGATTTCCTCTTGAAAATATCGATCGATTCCCATACGTTGTAGAATATCAACAAACGAAATCCTTTCAAGTAGACTAAACTTTTCTTCTCCATCAGAAAACATACCATGAAGTTCATTGATTAATGTTTCCCTATGCTCATAGTATGAGGAATCCTGATTACAAAAGATAAAACCAACATTTGCATCATTTTTTTATCACAATAAAAAACAACATAAATCTATGTGAATGGAAAATCAGAAACATTCAAATAATAGTGATTGAAAAACTTGACTAAAAACGTTTTTTTAACAATAGGAAACTAAAGATAAAACCAACCTTTGCATCTTTTTTCACAATAGAAAACAACATAAATTTATGTGAATACAAATGTATTAGGCTTTCATACCCCATAGGGAGAAGAAAGGGACTGAATGAAATCATCGGACCAGATGTTTGGATGATGATTTCCAGCTCGACGAATGATGGGCTTGGGCATGCATGAATTTCCACCATTGCTAGAATTTGCAAAAGTTTCCCCCATGATAGACATCTGTGACAAGCACGAAAATACATTTAGTATTCTATTAATCAGACATTTGCATTTAGGATGTTAAATACTTAGTACAAAAATTCACAAATGACTTTATGCTCAAACAATCTATAATTAGGAAAATTCTATGTTATTTTCTCTACTTCATTTATTTCTACATATTAGTGAAAAATAAAAGTATTCGACTTAAGGATTGGTATGTTAAAATGATTAAATTTACATGTGATCTGTTTCTGAGTTCGATTGTGTGTATAATTTTTAACATCAAAGTTTCGGATCACACTCTATGATCCATCATTAAGATGAGAGAATGCAAGAATGATGGATCACAGAGTGTAATCCGAAACATTGATGTTAAAAATTATACACACATTCGAATCTAAAAACAGATTACATGCGAAAATAGATTGTGAAAACCTGATAAAATTCATGATTAAAAATTGTAACTGACAACCTGTTTATTCTCTGAACAAAACAACCAAAGTTCACATATAATATTTGGTTTCAGGAAAGTTATATTCTGTATACAGTATATAAAGGCTGAAGAGAAGTGCCGTGTAAGCATTGGACACTGGGGGTATTTATCAAGACTCACGATGAGTATGTGCAAGATTCCATACACGTCGTTTCGCGAGTGTCAACTATGAAGAGTCTAGAGACTTCCGATGACTAATGGAGGATTCCATACACGTTTTGTGAGTGTCAAAATGACGTCTGCAAACTGCTGAATGCGGAGTAGGTGAGATTGGACTGAATGAGGGCAACTCTAAATTCTAAAGTAGAGTGTCTAAGGGGGCACTTGGTGTATAGTCAAAGCTTTTTTAAGTTTAGGTTTTAGCCAATACCATAAGTGAGTGCATAGGATGCTAATGCTAGATATAAAGAAAATAAAATAAAATAGTATTGTCTTTTTATAATATTAAAATTATTTTAAAAAAAAAAATAGTTTTGTCTTTTTATAATATTAAAATTATTAAAAAAAAATTTATCTTTTAGAGTATGTAATCTTTATTGCTACTGTATTATAAAATATGAAATGGGATTTAGAAATTATAAAAAATCATGTACACAAGAGATTATAGAAATTAGAGTAAATCTACAAATGAGATTCTAAAATTTATAGAAAATCATGTATAAATGAGATTCTAGAAATTTTAGAAAATAATGTACAAATTAGAGTAAATCTACAAATGAGATTCTAAAATTTATAGAAAATCATGTATAAATGAGATTCTAGAAATTTTAGAAAATAATGTACAAATGAAGTTCTTGAAATTATGAATTATTGTTTTAAATATGATTGTAAAAATTTAATAGTATTATCTTTTTATAATACTTAGAAATTATAGTAAATCTGTACAAATGAGAACATACTAAAAGCTTGAAGTAGGTGAAATAATACTAAAGAGACAATGTGCATTTTCCACGTTACAATATAAGAAAATAGGTACTATTATTTAAAAAACGTGTGTGAGAGTTAAAGATTTTCAAATCAAGTTAATAAACCATGTATTCTTAGAGCCTAAAGAGCATCTTTCTTTAAATGGTGACTCCATTTTGGAAAGTTGGAAAGAATTAAGGATTAAAATATTTGATGGAAGTTATTTATTTTGAAAGAGATTTATAGATTAATTTTAGAATGACAATATTTTAAGGATAATCAATTACTTTTTAATTTTTATTTAATGTTATTTTAAGTTTTATTTTTTACATTAATTTTATTATAATCTTGGTATATTTATTATTTTATTGTAAGCAAATTTCAAATGATAAACTTTAATAAGTGAGATGATTGATGAAGAGGAGACAACAATAGAATCTAGAGAAAGGTTGAGTTATTTGGTATGTACAAGAAGCACTAAGACCAAGTAAGACATGTTAGAGTAATTATTTTGTTTCACTTATCATCTTGATTTAATTAATTAAGTGGTTTATTACTCTAGTTCTTAAGCTTGCTTTTAGGTGCATATAATTAATATTTTATATTAATTATAATGTGCAAACCTAGTTAGGGTTTTGTGATTCCTTTTATAAAGATTCACCTCTTTGTATTTTTTCATTCACTTATTGGATCATAATAGAAATTTCTCTTTGCATGTCTATAAGATGTCTCTAGCTTTTTGGCGTCCATGATTTTTCCTTGCCTTTGTTCTTTGCTTCATCCATATGACAAGTTTATGCATGCAGGTGTTCTTGGGAGATTAGTTTTTCACCTAATCTAACATGGTATCAGAGCCATCTTGCTACTCGCTATTCGTGGTTTGTTGAAGCATTTTAAAAGCAGGAGGTTTTCAAGGGTTTTAGAATTTTTATGTGGTTTTTTGAGAAGGGTTTTGTTTTTGCTCGCTTTGGGCTCAAACGGACCTCGCGGTTGCGTTCGGAAGGCCCGTGATAGTCAAAATCCATATAAAAATTGTCAAATTACGACAAGTTGGCTTCTGGGGCCATTTTTTTTGTTTTCTGAGCCGTACGGCTCAAAAATCGAGAAAAAAAAAAAAAAAGTATAAATTGCATTTTTAGAGGTAGTTTTTCACCCGCACAGGCAGTTTTTCGCCATCTAAAGGTTGTTTTGGCTTCTGTATGGCGTTTTTGCTCTCTGCATGGCTATTTTATGCTTTTCCGGTCATTTTTCAAATTCCCCGGTAACTTTTTTCTGGCAACTCTTTTTTCCGGCCAGACGGGCCCGTGACAGGCATACGGCCATCAAATTTTTTCCCTGGACTAGTTTTTTCCAGAGAGTTGTTTCTTGGAGCATCACTTGGTTTTTTGGTCGTATCTTGAGCATCCAGTGTCCATTTTTTGCAAACGAGATATCGTTGGAAAGCTCTTTCTGAGCTCTTTCTGATTATGGAGGTTTGATGTTTTGGATATGTTGTTTTGATAGTGTTTTGTGCTGTCAAAGATGATGTTTCTTGTTTTGCCTTTCGGGAGCCATATCTCGCTCATCCAAACTCTTTTTTGGGCTTGCCAAATATCGTTAGAAAGCTAGTACTATGAGTTATTCAGTTGCAGGGGTCTTTTCTCTAGATTCTGCTCCAGGTTCTTTCTTCTCTAAGTTTTTCACTTTCGCACTTTGGCAGATTACTTGGATTTTACAGGTCCTGCGATCTCTTCTTCTGTTCTTTTGGCTCACTCTTCTTTTTGAATTTTGAGTATTGTATGCTTCTCTTCTATTGCATTCTTTTTTTTGTAAATGCACTGAGATAAAGTGCCTACTTTTGCATATCTGGGATCTTGTACACCTTGTGTTTGTTTGTACTCACACTCAGTTATAAAGTGCGATGGGGGGTCATGATGTTTTTCCATTTTGTGCTCATCCACCTTTGTCAAGTGAGCATTCCTTCCACGACATTAGCCCATGTAGTGTGTCGGTGACACCGCCCTTTATCCTGTGCTTGTACTTCTATTGCACTGTTGGTGTTCCTGATTCTTCTTCTTGCATATGTTTTTGGCATTGAATTTCAGTGTTCCTGTCACCCCTCTCCCTGTTCAACATTATGGGGGGGGTTCACCTGTTGGCTCTATTGCTTCCTTGGTTCGGTTGAGTGATCTATGTATTCAATTTTTGTTCCTATGTACTAGGCGGATGCAGTGGCTAGGCACCTATGCATTTCGGTGAGATGGTTCATCTACTATATAGACACTCATTCATTCCTACTTTTGGAGGTCACCTCTTCGATTGATCAGCTCTTCAGACTTTTTCTTCTCTACCTAATGCACTATTTCAGTGGGGGTTCCAGCAGTTTCTTCTGACAGTGTTTGCAACTTCATGCTTCAGAGATGCTTTATGCTCTTTCTTGTTCCTTTCTTTGGGACATTTCCTATATTGGAGGCTTTGTTTCCTTCATCTAGTTCATTTCCTTGTATTGGGTACTTGATCAGGCCTTGTTGTCGGGACCCATTTTTTTCTGCTTTCATAGAGTTGCTAGGTTAGCTTCATCCCGAGCTTCGCTTAAGGGGGGGTGTTAGAGTAATTATTTTATTTCACTTATTAATTAGATCATCTTGATTTAATTAATTAAGTGATTTATTACTCTAGTTCTTAAGCTTGCTTTTAGGTGCGTATAATTAATATTTTATATTAATTATAATGTGCAAACCTAGTTAGGGTTTCGTGATTCCTTTTATAAGGATTCACCTCTTTGTATTTTTTCATTCACTTATTGGATCATAATAGAAATTTCTCTTTGCATGTCCATAAGATGTCTCTGGCTTTTTGGCCTCCATGATTTTTCCTTGCCTCTGTTCTTTGCTTCATCCATGTGATAGGTTTATGCATGCAGGTGTTCTTGGGAGATTAGTTTTTCACCTAATCTAACAAGACATAGATACTATAGTGAATTGTTTATCTACTTAGAGTCTGAAATGAAATATTACTCAAGATAAGATTGAAAGAAGATCAAGTATGAAAAGTGTCTATTGAGCCTTGCTGAGTAGTCAATGCAAGTTGAGCATAAATTAGTGGAAGCCGAGTAAAAATTAAGAGATGTCGAGCAAAGATGAAAAATAGTGCAAGTCGAGTGACTGTCAATATATGCCAAGTAAAGTTTAGGCAATGTTAATGTCAAAGTGTAGGATGAGCCTAAATGTAGTCTAGGTGTGTTGGATCTATGTGATCTTCTCTTCCATATATGTAACTTCAGTTTAGTCTCATGAATTTATCCAATTAAAGCTACCAAACATCAACATTCCCTCCTAGCTAGGGAGGATAAGCATGAGAGATATATTACACCATTGGTAATATTAGGAATGGAAAATATAAAGATATTTTTTATCAAAAGAAATCCACCATTTGATATCACATTTTATATCATGAGTATTGGTCTTCTAGGATATCAACACATGATATACACCAAGAACTCAAATAAGGTTTGATATCACATTTGATATCATGAGTATTAGTCTTCCAAAATATCAATGCATGATATAAACCAAGTACTCAATAATGTTTGATATCACATCTGATATCATGAGTATTGGTCTTCCAAAATATCAACACATGATATTCACCAAGTACTCAATAAGGTTTGATATCACATCTGATATCATGAGTATTAGTCTTCCATAATATTGACACATGATATCCACCAATTACTTGGCCTCCAAAATGTTGAGATTCAAGATATTCACCAAATATGATGAGTAATAGCCTCCTAAATATCAAGTCATATGACATTCACCAAGTACTTTGTGTAATGGCCTCCGAGAACATCAATTTTCATAACATTCACCATGTACCCAAAATATTTATAAGGCATGTGCACACACATTCTCATTATGTGGCCATAGAAACATCCACCATGAAAAGTATAATCTATCATGATCTACATAAAAATCATAAGATGTCCATCATAATAGAAGATTAAGTTATTGTAATATTGTCACCTTTCAAAAAAATTTGTGCAAATACAAGTGATATTCATTTGGAAGTCCTCACATCCTCATGATGTAGAGAAGGGGTAGGCCCATTAAATCATGCAATCACACACATGATACCAAAAGTTTACATGAAGTCCAAACTCCCTTTTTTTCTAATATGATCAAGATTTTCAAGGATCAAGTGAAATATATTCGCTATTTTTTCCTTCACACAATTGTGTCAGAATCCCTCTAAACATCAATCTTCTAAAATTCTTATCCAAAATTATCTTTAACAAAAGTGTTCAGATGAAGGATTATAGGTGGCTATGAATGAGATTTTGGTTGCATGTGGATCTGAATGCTTGATCTATTTTATAGTGTGATTTATGCTTGGGATTGTGGCAAGTGAGAGATAATAATGAGTAAAGCATAACACATCCAACTAGGATAGGTGTGACTGACAAATGTCTCTTGTACTACTAGGGTAAAACTTAGAATCAAGTGTTGGAGAAGTTGTTGATTTCATATCACATGCTTTTCTCTATAATTCAAAATGGGCAAGCTCTCAAGTCATTGGTGTTGCTTAGATCAGATAGAGACAACTCAATGTCAATGTCAAAGCGTACGATGAGCCTAAGTGTAATATGAGTGTGTTGGATCTATGTGATCTCATCTTCCATATATATAACTTTAGTTTTGTCTTATGAGTTTATCCAATTGAAGCTACCAAACATAAACATTTTAGTAGTACTTTAATTAGTGAAATTCAATGAACCTTAATTAGAACATTGACAATAACTAGTCTCTTTCCCTAAAGATACAAAGAGACACTTTAAATTATTATAATTTTAACAATTCTTTGCTAAATAGTAGGGATAAGTGCACCAAAAACTATTTCATAATTTTTGTAAAAATTTACTTTTTGAAATCTTATATATTTATAGAAATGTCTCAATAGGATTCTTTTATTATTGAATTATTGAAATGACTTACCTATAAATTGTCAAAATATATTGATAAATTTGTTGCATAATAAAATTTAATGTTTCAGAAATCAAAGAAGAAAGAAGAAAATTTTAACATCCACGAGGGTAAACATGGTCTATGGGATAGCTTGTCGAATTCAACTAATCCTTTCTTTCTCTATGCAAGTTGGTTATCCTGAGTGCACCCAACTTTTCAATGTGTTCCTCACTGAATAAATATGTCTTTTATAGAAATAGTGTACAAATTGAATTATAGAAAATTCTAGGGAAAATAAATTATAAAAACTATAAAAATCATGTATAAATGGGATTCTATAAATTATAGAAAATAGTGTACTAATGGGATTATAGAAATCATCAAAAAAAATGTTCAAGTGATATTATAGAAAATCATGTACAAATGTGCAAGGCCGCTTCCCCAATACCCTATTTTAAATCCTAATAACATGAATATGATTAGATATAGGAAGAGCTAGAAGATGAAATGTCGTGTTTCTGCCTCTTATGTATAGAATGTGAATTTTATACTATAATCATACACCTTATGATAGAACGAGGGTAAGTAAGTTTTGAGATTTGAGTATGCCATGACTAGCATTTCCCTTACCAATATGAACCTTAGATCTTATTAGGACTGATATATGTTTTAGTCTCTATTTTTTTAAGTATCATATTCAGAATTACATTAGGTTGATAAGCTAATGCCTATGGAATAAAGGTTCAAGATGCCATAACCTAGAAACTATGTTGAAGGTTTCATGATATAGTATGGACTATTAGGATAATTTAATTATGGAAAGATAAATCAACATGCACTCTTGTGAACATTTCTAATAATCATAGATGAAAATTGTTATCAAATTTAGATAAGGATCTACACAGTAGAACTCAATATGATGTAATGCAATAATCCAATTATTGTGCAAGTAGTATTAGGTGGATATGTAGATATTCATATGGATAGATTTACAACCCAATAAAATGTAATGAATTTATTGTATGATAGAATTTGAAACTATGAGACATGACTATGCAATTATCCTATTTACCTGACAAAATTGATACACCTTATAATGTACTATCTTATAATGATAACAAGATATTGTTAGCAATCAAACTATATTTAAGTGAATCAAAGGATATTAATTGTGATGCTTACATCTTGATGATTTTGACCTAAAATATGTGTTCATCACTAATTTTCATGCTGAATGACTTAACAATATAGATTCAACATTTCATCATTATGATAGGAAATGGATTATGATGTGGTTCTGAACGTAAGTTGATTATTTTATTAGATATTAATGTTGACATGAAGATTTTGATATTTTAATGCTTTAAATGCTTTATATGAAAATGATTAGAAAATGAAATTGACTATGATGTTAAGGTGAATTTCATATATTAAGGTGAATTATTTAATATGAAATTACCATGCACTTATATAGATGCATTTTAAATAATTTTTTTTCATTGGGATACTGATGTTCGAGTTAGTGTGCAGGCAATTGAACCATGGAATTATTTGGGGGAAACAAGGTCCAAAATTATGTGAACACGGTTTAGCCAGGGTGAATCTTGGAAGATTCAAAAGCCTTGTTGTGATGTGATTTATTTAGTAAATGTAAGATGGGTGTGTGTGGTGAATTTAAATTCACGAGTAAGTAGGGACATGTCATTGTGATGTGTAATGTGTTTTAATGTGTCACTTGACACTTGTAGTTGTTTATGTGTTAATTACATGTCACCTAGGGTTCTGGTCATGGTTATACTTATCTTAAACCAATTACCTTTCATATGATTAATTAAATCCACTTGGAGAAAGGATAGGATGGGTCATCATCAAGGAAAATTCGAATTCAAACTTGACAAGGGTTTTAGAGGGTCAATAGATGGTCCCAAAGTGCCATTCTTGTGAAAATAAGCTACCCATATGTTAGCATAACATGTTAGGGGCCTAAATTTGACTATTTTATTGCTTAGCTAGCCTAGGGGACCACTTAACCAATGCATTCCTCCACCAATTCGAAAATTTATTTGTCCCACTAGTAGGGGCAAAGTTGTAAGAGATAGTGGCTTGGTGTTTCCGCAAAAAGGAGGTAGTGGGAGAGTTTTTCCTAGTGGTCTTGGACGAACTAGTGGGGTGTTCAGACACTCTCTAAGTTTTAGAGACAATTAGGGTTTGGAGAGGAAGCTAAGGAAATAAGGAGCTCTTCAAAAACTTTCATTACCATTAGCTTGGACAAAGGTTGGTGCCCATTCCATGATCCTCATTACACTTGTTCATTGTGTAGAACACTTGTTCATATTGCGAATGGAAATATGTAATGTATGTGGTGTTGTATTTGTTTTTATGTGTAAATGTTGAGATGAATTTCTCTTAATTTTTTTCTTGATTCTATGAATGAAATATTACATGGGTGTGAAGGCTTCACTCACCCTTGGGGGGGAAGAGATGCCTTGGGTGAAGTGGTTAGTTGGGCTCAACATTGAAGTTGAGAGATTCTCCTCCTGGAGAGTATTTTTTTGTTCATGGAGTATGGGCTCCATTGAAGCCATATTCCTTATTTGATAGTCTTGAAGAGGCATTTGTATTATGGTAGGTATAAGAGTATTGAGGTGATAAGGATGATGTATTTTGATAGCCTTGAAGAGGCATTGTGCATTTGAAAATGTATATGTGTATATGGATATGGCATTCTCCTCTTTGGAGAGCCCACCTTCATCCACTCTTTTCATGATTCCAATAGTGAATCATTGTGTTTGAACCGTGGAGGGATTGTCTATGTATCATGATGTTTCTATTGTATGCAATGAGAGTTGTATGGGTGTAATCAATTTGAGCCTTTCAAAATAATAATAATAATTTTTGTTTAAAAATTACATTTTAGAATAGAGTATGTCCTCCTATGATATTGGAGCTATAATAAGAATTAATTCTTTGAAAGGATAAGTAAGTTATACACTCTAGATGAGTGATATTACTTAGTGATAATAATGATATCTTGAAACTTCTAAGGGTTTAAGATACATGAACACTATACAAGGAAGCAAGAGTGAGATAAGTGTTAGCATGCAAAGCTGAAATCCTTAAAAAGCATGATAATAAGGGGAAATTATATAGCATCCCACCAAAGTAGCTAAAAGACTTGTTGGGTCATGATCAATAATCATGTCATGCATAAGAGTAGTTTTAGGATATACCAAGATTTAAAAAAGATTGAGTTGATTTGTAACTTATAATTAAGTAAAAACCATTAAATCCTCATGAACCAAATCTGTTTCTTGGGATTGACACAATACTCTTAATCAAGATCGATAAGAATAACAAATAGAAGAAAACCATAGGGTAGTGAATACCTGCCCTACTATGAAGTTCTAGTGGGACAATGATTGAATATTATACATTAATGGAAGGTTTTATATTTCAACTAGTACTCTATATATATTTTTGATAAAGAGAGCCATACATGAGGATAGAGAATAGGAGTTTTTACTTACAATATGATATTTCAAAGATGCTAGCTCTATAAGTACCCCTATATATACTTTGTTAGAATTGATAGATCCAAAACAATATACAAACGAATAGTTAAATGCATAAACGAAAGAAGAAAACCATAAGAATATAGATAATGTATAGATTTAACATGGGTCACTACATCCATCTACATAGTTGTCAAACCTTTCTTATTATCTAGTGATTACAATACAAACCCTTATAGCTCAATGCCATTGCAAGAACAACCCATCTAAGTATATATTGCATTTTCACACAATCCCTAACCCTAAGCTATCTTATATAATGTATTTTCGCTTTAGGGTTACAATATACCTATCTAAATAAGGTGTGATAAAATAGGAGTAGAAATTTTTTTTGGGCCAATGCCCTGAACCCCAAGGAATTATGAAGTATGTATAGTACTTCTCTAATCAACCACAACAAAACTAACATACCTATCATGAATTCTTAGTGAAAACCTATTCCTTGGAAAATTCATCATACACCTCAAATGGTGCTTGTTAGAAAGGTGTACTCGATTAATATAGAGGCATCTCATGGGTCCCTCTAGTCAAGACCCTTTAGTATCATATTCTAAGGAGTGTGACACAAGCTTTGATCCCTTTTGTATCACTTCAGGGCCATTTGTATAGTTTTTGTAGAATCTTTGCCTCCGAAAAAATTTAAGTAGTTCTTGATAATAATAGGTAGAAAGGTAAGCAACCATAGTAAATTGATGAGTGAGTTCCTAGACTCAAGAACCCCATCAATGATAAGAGTTGAATCACCACTCCTACCTATTGTGGGAAATGACTGAAAAATACAAGAGAGTTTTCTTTTCATATCATTAATTTCTAATGTATCTATAAGACAACTTTCCTCTTCTTCCATCTAGAAAAATTTGCTATGACTACATCATCCTTGAAATTTCAATTGGATGCACAATTGTTGATGTTCTTTATTTCTGTACACTTTGTCCACTTTATGGAGTATTTATTTTGTTGAATTTTTTTATGGTTCCATTGCCTCAGGGACATCCTTGTTTTATTTTTGAGATTTACCATTGTGGCCACACATGTTTGTTTTCCTTTAATTAGTTATTTTTATCTTGGATTTGAGCTTTTTTTATGAGGTATTCTCATGTGAATAGCGTTGATAAGTGTGTTGTATTGTGCTTATGAGATGACCATACCAAGAGGTAATTCAGATAATCTATGTAGGAAATTAAGACACCATAAGATCATCTTGTTATGAGATAGGAAAATTTTAGATAGGGTCCCTGGGATACCACCTCTTCTTATATCATAAATATGAACTCATTTAAAATGTAGATAACATAGGAATATATTTTCCTTTGACTTGTCTTGGTATGGGTAGATACCAAGTTAAGGATCTTAAGTAAGGATGTTAAAAGTTATAAAAAGGAAACATTTAATGAGCACATCAACAATTATGTCTAGGTAATCTGTTGTAATCATTACAATAATGAAGAGGCTATGGTAATAGGAACTGATAGAACAATCAAAGTAAGACTAAAGAACTCAAATTAGAAGCTATGCGACACCAATATTTACTAAACATCTAATAATTATGCCAAACATAATAGTACATAGCGACAAAGTTGCCCAATTTTGACTTAACCAATGGACAAATATAGTAACAATCAAGTGTCTACATTTGATGACTTGCAGGTTAATCTTGGCATTAGAATGAAGCAATGGTATCCTTGGAGTTCTAACAAACAATAAATAACCCCATTGAAAGGAAATACATCCTTCAATGATAGGCTAATTGTAAGGCCCCTTCCCTAGTACCCTATTTTAAATCCTAATAACATGAATATGATTAGATATAGGAAGAGTTGGAAGATGAAATGTCATGTTTCTGCCTATTATGTATAGAACGTGAATTTTATATTATAATCATACACCTTATGATAGAACGATGGTAATTAGGTTCTAGGAGTTGAGTATGTCATGATTGGCATTTCCCTTACCGATATAAACCTAAGATCTTATTAGGACTGATATAGGTTTTAGTTTCTATATTTGTGTTAAGTATCATAGTCATAACTACATTAGGTTGATAAGCTAAGACCTATGGAATAAAGGCTCAAGATGCCATAACCTAGAAATAGTGTTGATGGTTTCATGATATAGTATGGGCTATTAGGATAATTGAATTTTGGAAAGATAAATCAACATGTACTCTTGTGAACATTTCTAATAATCATAGATGAAATTTGTTATACAAATTAGATAAGGATCTACATAGTAGAACTCAATATGATGTAATGCAATAATCCAATTATTGTGCAAGTAGTATTAGGTGGATATGAGGATATTCATAAGGATAGATTTACAAAAAAATAAAATGTAATGGATTTATTCTATGATAGATTTTGAAACTATGAGACATGACTATGCAAACATCCTCTTTACCTGAGAAAATTTATACACCTTATAATGTACTATCTCATAATGATAATGGAATATTGTTAGCAATCAAACAATATTTAAGTGAATCAAAGGATATTAGTTGGGATATTTACATCTTGATGATTTTGACCAAAAATATGTGTTCATAAATAATTTTCATGTTGAATGACTTAACAATATAGGTTCAACATTTCATTATTATAATAGGAAATGGATTATGATGTGGTTTTGAATGTTAGTTGATCATTTGATTAGATATTAAATGCTGATTTTGATATTTTAATGCTTTAAATGTTTTATATGAAAATGATTAGAAAATGAAAATTGACAATGATGTTAAGGTGAATTATTTAATATGAAATTATCATGCACTTAGATAGATGCATTTTATATGATTTTTTTTCATTGGGCTACTGATGTTTGAGTTAGTGTGCAGCCAATTGAACCATGAAATTATTTGGGGGAAACAAGGTCCAAAATTATGTAAACACGGTTTAGCCAAGGTGAATCTTAGAAGATTCAGAAGCCTCATTGTGATATGTTTTATTTTGTAAATGTAAGCTTGAGTGTCTGTGGTGAATTTAAATTCATGAGTAAGTAGGGACATGTCATTGTGATGTGTAATGTGTTTAAATGTGTCACTTGACACTTGTAGTTGTTTATGTGTTGATGACATGTCACCTAGGGTTCTGGACATGGTTATACTTAACCTTAAACTAATTACCTTTCATATGATTAAG
This sequence comes from Cupressus sempervirens, assembly GCA_028749045.1. Taxonomy (NCBI): domain Eukaryota; kingdom Viridiplantae; phylum Streptophyta; class Pinopsida; order Cupressales; family Cupressaceae; genus Cupressus; species Cupressus sempervirens. The sequence continues at coordinate 708,843,589 of CM053787.1, forward strand.
TAAATCCACTTGGAGAAAGGATAGGATGGGTCACCATAAAGGAAAATTTCAATTCAAACTTGATAAGGATTTTAGAGGGTCAATAGGTGGTCCCAATGTTCCATTTTTGTGAAAATAAGCTACCCATATGTTAGCATAACATGTTAGGGGACTAAATTTCACCATTTTATTGCTTAGCTAGCCTAGGGGACCCCTTAACCAATGCATTCTTCTACCAAATCGAAAATTGATTTTTCCCATCAGTTCAACCCCATCTTTGCTCTTAGTCAAAAGTAACAAGTTTGGTAGGGACAAAGTTTTAAGAGATAGTGGCCTGGTGTTTTTTCCAAAAGGAGGTAGTGGGAGAGTTTTTTCTAGTGGTCTTTGAAAAACTAGAGGGGAGTTCACCCACTCTCTAAGTTTTAGAGACAATTAGGGTGCTCTTCAACAACTTTGATTGCCATTAGCTTGGACAAAGGTTGGTGCCCATTCCATGATCCTTATTGCACTTGTTCATTGTGTAGAATACTTATTCATATTGTGATTGTAAATATGTAACGTATGTGGTTTTGTATTTTTTCTTATGTATAAATGTTGTGATGAATTTATCTTACTTTTTCTTTTGATTTTGTGTATGAAATGTTGTGTGGGTATGAAGGCTTCACTCACTATTGGGGGGGGAAGAGATGCCTTCGGTGAAGGGGTTAGTTGGGCTCAATATCAAATACACATCGATATTCTGGTCATACTCTTTTTGGTCTACTGTATCGCTTGTGCTTGAGTTGTTTGATCTTGGGTGAATTTTTCCCTAAGGCAAATTCTTACATGGTATCAGAGCTTGGAGAATCTCTCTTCACGTAGTCACTTGAGACCATTGTTGCTTCAGCACCTCAGCCCAAATCCAGTGTATCACTGTCATTGGGAGTGTCTAGAGCTAGAATGGACCTCACCATTGTATCTAGAATGTTGATTTGGTGAAAATCAACTATAAATTTGACTACCCTAAACCAAAGTTGATTTTGAGGCAAATTTTTTTGCAAACTAACACCCGAAGGATTGATTTGCAAGTTCAGGTATGATCTTTTTTTAGATCTATAGTTTAATTTAATTTGAATCTATTAAATTATTCTTCTCTGCAATTACTTTTGAATTCTACATTTTTCAAAAAAAAATTTCCTTTACGTAGTAGAGAATTTTTTGTGTATCAGTAGTGACAACCTAGCCTTGTGCAGAATATTTCACAAGAATATTCCATCTATATTAGATAGAATTCACTCAGAATTCGACTGCATATTACATTTTTTGGGCAACAATCCATTTTTGGTGGCCAATATTCCAAATTGGCTCACATACTCTCAGTGGCTTCATTTCTTTGTAACAAGCGACCTTTCTTTTTATATATTGCAAAGTCTCCTAACTGCTTCAATGTGGAATTAAATCCCAGTATACCGGCATGCAATATATACTACTGGCACCTCAATTCCATGACACCATGGTGATGAAAGACTTTCCCTAGTGACAACAAATATTTCGGTGCTATTTTAAAACACTAGTGATTGCTCATTATTCGACACTGAACCTCAAAAACTAGTTGCCACTGCTACAAATTACCAACCTCACTGAATGACCACGTGTCGACCTTTGAAATCATGCCCTCAACCATGTAGACCACCAATTCTTTGGCCACATGGAGTCCAATGAAGTGCCCCTCATAGCAACATGTCTACTCACCTGCAGACCATCGCCCATGTTAGCATATAGCTGTCAAGTCCTCGACCATGATCTGCCCCATGTCAATGACAACACATAGTCCCTCTGTGTGAGACATGTCACCATGACTACAATGCCACATTAGTGCATATGTAGCCACATTACATGTCAGAAACCACATGTATGACATGATGTCAAGCCTTACATTGCCACATGTTGATCTGTACGAATCCGAAAATGCTGACGTCACCACCACGTGAGCATGGGAGGCTGATTTTTTGCTTGCATCAATATTTCATTGTGTTAAATTTGATAGTTATATGACCATCATTTCTTAGCATTTTAAACTACTATGATGGCCATTTGACCATCAAATTTAAGCTCACAATTTTCTACCTAGACCCCTCTCTAGATGTAGTTTTGATTTGATAATCTGACTTTGGGAGGCCATAACTCAGTCATCTGGACTCCAAATTAGGTGCAATTTTTTAAATTTTGGGTAGAATTTAATTTTTTTTTTAGTGTTGTAGCTCTTTTCTAGTTTTGGTGCATGGATTTGTCAGAAAATGCATTTTTGGTGACTATACTTGTCCAATCCTACATTTTGCAACTTGAAACACTCCGTACGGGCTCATCTGGACACTTATTTAGGTTCTATTTTTTTTTAAAGTGTGTTATTTTTTGTCTACTTTCCAAATCTATAATTATGTTGTAGGGTTGTGTGGACAAAAATTTCACTTTTAGACTTAGGTCCTTTTTTGCATTATAATGATTTGATTACTTTTCAAAATTGTTGTACTTCTAAGCTATAGTGCTTAGTGATAGATTTAGGCCTCAAAAGGTAGTTGTAAATAGAAAAATTTAAAGTCCACTTTGTACATTTTGACAAGTGGCCTATTGTACACACACTACATATAAAGTGCCAAAAACTTTTTTCTTTGGGGGGGGTGTCTTTTGATTGAGTGAAAAGGGGGGGGGGGGGGGGGGGGTGTGCATTGTGTTTTTGTGTCTCTCTTTTGTGCTCTTTTACTTTTCTACATCATGGGTTCGCCTAAAGGTCCACTTCTAAATTTACACAATTATTCTACATGGAAAGATATTGCATGGAGTAGATTAATAGAAAAAGGTCTAAGTCTTTATGTTGATGGTACAATTCCCAAACCCACTAATGCTACAACACTCATTTATTAGAAAACTAAAGACCAATAGGCTTTATAAATTATTAGGAGTTGTGTACATAAAGATCTCTTCTTCCACATTTCTAGTTTCAAGGAAGCTAAACCTGCATAGGACAAACTTGAAGTATTGTGTGGTAAGGTAGATGAGGAAAAGGGATTCTAGATTGAGGATGATCCACTTCTATTGGATCCAAAGAACTTTTACACAATTCAAGATTACATCAACAAAGCCAATGAGTTTAGGGCACTACTTAAAGATTCTAATAATTCCACGAAGGATTAAAAGTTAATTCATCACATCCTGAAGAGGCTACCTTCAAAGTATGCTTCTTTTGTTTCTAGTTATAATACTCATAGGTTGACCATGAAAGGTGCTTTCCAAAAGCCTATAGTTGATGCATTTGCAAAAATGTTTAATTTTGAACAATCCCACTTGATAGATATGGGACTTCTCATGTTATCAAAGACCAAAGCATTGGTGGCTAGTGATGAGAACCAATCAAGTCAAAGAGGAAAAAGTTCTAGCAACAATAGGAAAAATAAGTGGAAGCAAAAATCACAATATGAGACGCAACAATCTTCCTCATAGCAAGGCAATTCTTCTTTCAACAAGAAGGGAAGTAATGAAAAGAAGGACAAACATTTTTGTTCATATTGCAAGAAACTGAATCATGAAGAGCATCATTGTAAGACTAAGAGAATCGATGAGTTGGAAAACCTACTCAAGAAGAACAAAATTCAAGTGCCAAATTCTTCCAAGGATTCAACTCCAACCACTTCAGAGGGTAAAGGGCAAGCACTTATGGCTAGATCAAGTTCTTCATCAGAATGGATTCTTAACTTAGGTGCCTCATACCATATGAGTTCTTCAAAGGGAGACTTTTCTTTATTGAAGTAGTTATAGGTACCGCACATCTTTGTGGGAGATGATACTGAAATGGAATTTGAAGGGAAAGGACTTGTGGAGATGGAAGGTGGGGAATTCAAAGACATTCTCTATGTTCCAAACCTTAGTTCTAATATCCTCTCAATTTATCAAATCACTCACCTTGGAGATGGCAACAAAGTTGAGTTTGTTCAAGATTCAGTAATGGTGCAAAGTCTCAAAGATGATTCATTGGTTGTAGTGGGGAAAGTCAATCATGACAAGAGGCTTCATTCCTTCTCCCACTTTGTGCCTAAGTTTCCTTCACATGCCTTGTTAACTCAATCTAGTTCACAAACCAAATTATGGCATAAGCAGTATGGTCATCTTGCCTTCTATTATCTTCAGCAACTTTGCTTCAAAAATAAGGTCAAAGGTCTACCTCCAATCAAATTTTAGAAGGGTGAATGTTCATCATGTTCAGTGGATATGCATCTCAAGGAGAAGTATGATAAAGGGAAGTATTCAAGAGTACCTATTGTTCTCTAGTTGGTTCACATGGTACTAGCAAGTCCTTTTGTAGTGACAAAAGTTAGCCAAGGCCACTACATCCTTACTTTCATTGATGACTTTTCACGCTACATGCTTGGCCGAAGAAAAGGATCAAAATCCTACAGCAATGGACTACTTAACCCAAGATTGGACATCTCAAGTGGTTCTTACCCAACTCATTTGGAATCATTTAATTTATCAACTAGGGACATAAACTTGAAATGGTGTTTGCAAAAAATATGCTTCAAACTTATCTCCACTTAAAAACTACTTTAAGGGAATTCAAATGCTTAAGCTACAAACAACCTATGCTAAAACTAAGAATCAAATCTATTTTAATAAAGCATGAAAATACAACTAGGAACTACTTCAAAAGCCTATGCTGAAGGAACAATTCACTAATTATGTTATTAATGGCTTCAAGAACAATAGAGTCTACCTTAATTCTATCAATTGAATGTAAATCCTATGTTAACTAATTAATTCACATCCTGTGTGGGCCCCCACAGAGAAGTGAAGTAGAATAACTCAGAGATGAAAACTTAAAACATTCCTTTTATTCATAATAGTGATAAAATGTACATTATGATGAACAACAAGATTGTATTCAGTACTCAACAACTTCTTCTATTGAAAAATAACTAAAAACTTAACCACTTGGAACACAAACTTCTAGTTATTTTAATACATGGACTAGGAATAGAATTACTAGATTTTAGACTCATCAAGTATCAAACTAAATAACAATATTGATTATTACAACTAATTCATTAATTTTGGTGCCAAAAAGAATAGTAATCGAGGAGCTCATGATCCCTAAATTTCCTCCGCTTGGTGCTAGGATAATAATGCAGGCAATTGTTTTGACTCCCGCTTTGCTAAGTTGACCCTACTTTTATATCTACAAAATATTAGCACCTCCAGGACAATAAAATACATCAAGACTTATTCAAAACATGTCATCTAAATTAGTTTATCCTATGTCACATTACTTCAGGAGAACTACCCAACCTAGCTAAGGAAGAGAAAGCATTATTCTCACATTATTTTGTAATTAAATGACATATCTTTTCATAGCATATTCATTTTGATCCTAAAATGTAATTACACACACATTAACATAAATATCATGTTCTTGAACATCAAAGTCTTTAGAAATTTTGAGAATTAAATTGAAAATGCAATGGCAAAATAGACCATATTCTAGTCTCATCATTCCCCCCAACTAAAACTTTGACTTGTCCTCCAAAAAAGATAAAAATTTTCACCCTTGCAGCCATTCTGAAATTTGAAGCAATACTCTAGCCTTTACCTCTTATAGCAATGCTCCAATAAAAACCTTTACTCTCCTTGTACCTTTCCCATCTGCGAAGCTCTTTTGTCATATCAACTGTCTCTAAATCTTGCTGATTAGCAAGATGGGGATAATAATAGTGGAGGCTAAAAAGTTAAAGGGATCCAATCATTTTTCCTTCTTCCCCCAACTTGATATACTAGAGTTCTTGCCAAGTGGCCACGATAAAATTCAAAGGAGAATGAGGTTCTTTCTTTTGCAGGTCTTCATTCAATCCTATCCATCACCATTGATTCCCCTACTTTGCTATAGGGAGATCTAGTTTTTCCATGGCTTTATATTCTTGATAGGTTGCATCCCTTAAAGGATGAATAATCAAGCTTTCAAGTTTTGAATAAGCAATTTTTATCCATTCATAGTACATAGTTTTGGCATCCTTAGCTTCAAGCCTGAGAAGAACTGGAGTTTCATATTCTAATTCTCTAAACTGATGGGCCTGATGTTCTCTACTAATTTCATTTTGGATCCAAGACATTAGTGACCTAAGTTGAATATCACCCACATAAGGTAGAGGGTTCCAATCTCTATTGTTAGGAACTACTAAATTATGTAAAAAGAGTTCATAGAGAAAAAGTTTGATAGTTACAGGGGCAGTATGGAAGGCTTGAAAGCATTAATGAGGAGTATTCAATGTTAAACTCTTACCCTAAATTACACAGGTCATCTGATAATTGACAAATTGTTCCTTCAAAAAGAGAGCATAAACAGGGAAAGGAGAGTGACAAGACATAAATTTAGGAATCATGGCAATGATCTCTGTAAGTTTACCACTTAATTGCTCAATATCCTCATCCTTTTTAGTCAACTCTTAAGTTTGAGTGAAGGTAGTTTTCTCTAAGCTCTCTCTCTCTCTCTCTCTCTCTCTCTCTCTCTCTCTCTCTCTCTCTCTCTCTCTCTCTCTCTCTCTCTGTTCCATTCTTCCCTATCTTGAATTAACTAATTAGATAACTATAAAATGATGCTTAACAATGCAACAGTGGAATCATGGCTGAAAGTAACATGTGTTTCAGGAAAAGGATCATTAGGAACAATTTTTTGGGCTGTAGATGCTAAAGCGTCAAGTCCTTGTGAAGGAATTTTTTCAGTAACAGTGTTAACTATATCAAAATTTATTCCAATATCCTCTTCATGAAATTTTTCTCTTTGAGGTGGAGGAGAATCTAGAACTCCAACATATGCATTTTCTTCAATGTCTGAATCTAAGGAAATGATGGGTGGCTAGTTAGAGGATGTTCCTGCTACTATAGGTACACATATTGCACTTTCCCCTTTCTCAATGATATTCTTATTTTTATTAGAAGAAGATGATTTCTCTTTTTCAATAATGACATTTTTAGATAGAGGGGTTTGAAAAGGCACATCCTCATCAAATTTTATAGATGATTGGCCTCTTTGAGTTCTACGCCTAAGAGGTACTTCTGTTGCTTCTGAAGCAGCAAGAAGTTCTGAAGATGTATCCTATACATTCCCTTTCTTCTTTTTCTTATGAACCCTAGGAGCTGCAAGAGGGTCAATTTTTGTGGAAATTTCAACTTTCCTTTTGCCCTTTATAGATTTTAGACCCATCCCAAAGGTAGAAGCTATGGGAGTAGAAATTGAGGTTCTCTGTGACGTTCTAGGTCAGGTTGAGGAAGAGTCTAGAGTCAAGTTTTTAGGATTTTCCTAAGGTTTTGTTTCCTCCTCAACTTGCTCCATAGGTTACTTAATAGGGTTTTGAACTTTATTTTCAATGAAATCATCTCAAGATATCCCCAATTTCTCCCTAAGGGATTTTTCTATGATAAGCTTAATGAAACAGTGGTGTGAAAAATCCTTTGGGGTTCCTTTTTGTACTATTGCAACTCTTTCTAATAGAATGTGATACATAAAATGAGGAACATTCAATGAAAAATCATCATGGCTTAGGAAACTCAAAAATTTGAAATGTGTGGCATGAAAATATGAATGTCTCCCCTCACAAGTAAAATATTTCACAACATAGATAGCACATTCGTGAAATGGTTGTGGTAAATATGTGTTGGGTTTGTATGCACTATAAATTGAGCTCTAGCCAATACTGCATCCAACGTATCTAAAAATTGTTCTCCTTCTAGTGAAAAATCCATTATATCTGCTACAATTTTAGGTGAAAATGGAACCTTTACTCCTCTGATTGTAGCAAAACTATCCCTCAACATTTGCAAAAATTCTAGGGCAAGATCATCCATCCATGCAGACAATTTGAACATATAATTCATCCACCCCTTGGCTTGAAATATAGGCAGGAAAACTGGGTCTCCCAATAATATTGTATAGTTAGTTGGTTCTCTTCTCAAAAAGCCACCCCTATTGTTCCTCTGAAGTGATTTTTTTTTTTAAAATGGAAGAACTTGTAACAAGATGAGAAAACAATTGAAAGTACTTTTTTAAGAAACTGACACTTTTAGTATTAAAGATCACTTAATTTTGCATTAAGTACATTCTAGTTTGCAAAAATGTGCAACATAAAGGTAGCGGTCACATCACATTATTCTCTTTATCGTGTGGCAACATATAAAGAATAATGAACATTTAATGATCACAAAAAATAAATGAATGAGATAATAATACCCCTCCCCCCAACTAAATTAGACAATAGCTTCTACAATTGCTAGTGACAAAGGTAACTAAAAATAGAACAACACTTTAACAAAAAGTTGAACATGAGTATGTGTATAGACTTGTTGACTTGTGTTTTCATTTGATACTATCATTCAAGTTGATGAAGGGTGAGTTGAGGTAGAAGTTGAGAAAAAGTGGAGTGAGGTGGAATTATTATGGAGAAAATAATTTCACAAAGAAAGTAGTTTATTTTAGTGTGAGAAATGCTTTTAGAGAAAGGATGATAGATGAGCAAAATACTTGTCTGTAGTTGTTGCAAGAATTGGAGGATCAGAAAGTGATTGGAATTGTTGCAAGAACTCTTCATGAGTAGACAGTTTATGGTAAAGTTTTAAGTGGTGTCCATTAACAAGTAACTTGAAGCAAATAGGATTAATGGTAGAGAGTTGTACTGCACCATTGTTGAACACAAAAATGATTTCATACGGTCATAGCCAACAGGTTTGGAATTTTCTAGGAGTTTGTTGATAATGGGAACCATATAGGAGGGCCCAATCTCCAATAGAAAACATCTTTTCATGGATGAACTTATCATGCCATTTCTTTCTCTGCTATTGGATTATCTCTGTATTGTGTAGGGCAGATTTATGGTATTCATCAAGGGAATTTAGTTGTAGTAACCTATCTTCTTGAGCTCTACAAAGATCAACATCTAGATCTAAATAAGTTTTTAGAGTTTTTTTTTCAAATTTGATAGGCATGGAAGTAGATTTACCATAAAGTATTTCAAATGGGGTAAATCTAGTTTTGCTCTTCCATGTGGTCCTGTAAGCCCAAATTGCTTCAAGAAGCTTGGTAACCCAGCCCCTTTTGTGAATAGCAATTGTTTTAGTGAGGATGGCTTCAATTTCTATATTTGTGATTTTTGCTTGACCATTAGCTTGAAGGTGGTATGGGGAAGATGTGCCATGATGGATCATGTATTTCTTCATGAGTTTTTTAATCAGGTTTGATGTAAATTGAGCTCCTTGATTCGTGACAATTTCTCTGGGTACTCCAAATTTGGTGAATATGCATTCATATAGAAAATCTGCTACTTTGTGATCTCTTGCATGTGTCATACCTTATGCTTTAACCCATTTAGTTGCACAATCAATACATACTAAGATATATGATTTTCCATGAGAAGAGGGCTCTATTGGACCAAAAAAATCAATACCCCACTTGTCAAAAGATGTGACTACCACTTGTGGTTGCAGGGGCATTTCATCAGTTTTAGTGGGTCTTCCCATGTGTTGGCAATGATCACATCATCTTGTATACTTTAGTGCATCTTTGTGAAGAGTAAGCCAGTAGTATCTAGTTGTTAAAATCTTATAGGTTTTTCTTTTTGCTACAAAATGGCCCCCACATGGTTCATCATGGTAGGGCCATAGGATGTCATAAGTTTCATCTTCCCTTACACACTAGTGGGTTACTTGATCTGGTCTATTTTAGAACATCAATCCAACTATCTATGAGAAATTGAAACTCTTTTAAACTAGGAGACGATGCTTCTTTGGTGAAAAGTGTGGTGGTGTTCTTCCTGTAGCAAGGTAATTTGCTATATCTATGAACCATGGGTTATAAATTTCTATTGAAAATAAATGCTCATCAGGAAATCTATCATCAATGGGTAGAGGATCATCAAGTACTTGAAGTCATGATAGAAAACCTGCTACTACATTGGCTCAACTTGGTTTATCTATTATCTTCACATTAAACTCTTGCATGAGGAGTAACCAACATGCTAATCTACTAGAAATAGAAGGTTTATTCATCAAGTATTTTATAGTAGAGTGGTCAATGTAGAAAAAAACCTCATAGGTTGTAATATAATGCCAAAATTTATTAAGTGCATACACAACAAGTAATTCTTTTTTAGTGATAGTATAGTTTAGCTTAGCACCTTGCAATTTTTTACTAACATAGTAAATGGCATGCTCAACAATACCTTCTTTTTGTCCAAGAATTTCTCCTAAGGTAGTGTCAGATGCATTGGTATGAATGTGGAAGGGTAGCTTCTAATCAGGTCCTCTAAGAATAGGTGTTGTTGTCAAAACATCCTTCAATTGTTGGAATGTTGTTTCACATTCTTGTGTCCACTCAAATTCAACTTGTTTCTTAAGTAAGTTATACAAAGGAGCAACAAGCTTATTGAAATATTTGATAAACCTCCTGTAGTATCTAGCATGTCCAAGAAATATTTTGACATCCATTTGCTTGGTTGGCATTGGTAGATTAGTAATTATAACAATCTTTGCAGGATCCACTTGAATTCCAAAAGAGGAAAGGTAGTGCCCAAGAACAACTCCTTCCATCATGAAATAACACTTCTCACTATAAAGAGAAAGGTTGTATTCTTGACACCTTTTTAATACCTTTTTCAAGTTAGCATGGGCTTGCTCAAATGTGTCACCATAAGTGGTGAAATCATCAACATAGATTTCAACACAATCTGCATCTATGTCAGAAAATATGCTAAGTACCACTCACTAAAAAGTTGCAAGTGCATTGCATAAACCAAATGGTAAGACAAAGTAAGAAAATGTTCCCTATGGATAGGTGAATGTTGTCTTATCTTGATCTTCTGGGGAGATCTAGATTTGGTTATAGCCACTAAAACCATCTAGAAATGAGAAATACCTTTTTCTTGCTAAGTTGACTAGCACTTGGTCAATGAATGACAAAGGAAAGTGATCCTTTTTAGTGGCTTTATTAAGCTCTCTGTAGTCCACACATACTCTCCATTTCCCCCCTTTTTTTGGAACAATAACTAGAGGTGAAACCCACTGACTATCATAAATAGGATAAATAAATCCAACATTAAGAAGTTTTTGTAACTCTTCTTTGACTATATCTTTTAATGTTGGGTTTACCCTCCTCTAGGGTTATCTTACTGGCTTACACTCTGAGTTGATGAATATCCTATTTGTACAAAGACTAGGACCTAAATTGTTCATGTCAGTATAATCCCATGCAAAGGCTTGTTGACTATTTTGCAACAATTTAATGATACTTGCCATTTGAGATGTAGTAAGTTCATTATTAATATTCAATTTTTTTCTTACATAAATCTTTACTTTCTTTACTTTATCCATCATTAAGACCTCTACTATTGATGGAGATTGAATTTCATGGGGTAATAATGTGTGAAGGTAATTAGGTGCTATAGGAGATTGAGGTGAATCACATCTAGGAAATATAGTTTGCAAGGAACCAGCAAGATTTTCAAAGGTAGACTCCATAGCATCATATTGATTATTAAGGATTGCTACTAATATATCATCTTCTTCTTGGGACACAAAAAAAGGGTTTCTCTCTAGCATCATGAGCTATTGAATAGAATTAACCTCTAGGGAATCATCACCAAGGTTTGGCCAAGAAACTTGGTCAAGATCTAGTTGGGGTAGTGTAGGAGAGTACAAGGTTAACTTCTTAGTGTTGGTGTCATCTGATATTGTCATTTTTCCTAAGCAACATGTAATGCATGCATTTGCAGTGGCCAACCAAAGTCTTCCTAAAATTAATGGATATCCTCCAAGGTTTCCTCTTGGTGACAACACAACAAATTCTAAACGAAAATCTATGGAATCCAAGGTTACAATGAATACTTCTATCATACTATTAGATTTGATAGTTGAATTGTCTGTCAATTGGAGTATTGTAGGGGTGTCCCTTAATCAAATAATGCTAAGTCTTAACAAGACTTCTCTAGTGATGACATTAATTGATGCTCCTAAATCAATAAAAACATTCTGAATTTGGATACCATTTATATGTATAGTAACAATAGGACTTCCTAGATTAGAATATTTAGGAGTCAAGGCTTTGCAAAACATTAAATTAGAAAGTTGTCCCAACACATGGATAGTAGGAGAATCCTTTTTCTTTCTAGAAGACTACTTGACACATGTTTCCTTTAAAGTTTTATTGTAAAGAGGAATCTCCTTGAGTGCATCTAATAAGGGAATTTATATCATCATTTTCTTAAGCTAGTCTAGGAGATCAGTTGCTACAGGGTTTGATTTGGATGGAGCTACAAGAACTAACCTTTTTGGAAATGGAGGAGTGGGTGCTTGAACAAATGGGGAAATTGGGACATCAACTAGTTGACTTACTAGACCATTTTTAGTATTAGTGACCTCGGTTATAATAGGTCCTTTAGGTGTAGGCAATTTGGTTCTAGACCTAAGATGAATATCATTGGCAAAGAATAGGCCTGGTACTTATTGTTGGGATTTGGTGCAGGCTGAGCATGAAGTTGTGGTTACTTCTATGGGCTAGCATTAGCTATAGGAGGTAGAGGCATCAGGGATTTATGTTGAGGTGGAGGCATCAAGGCTTACTACTGAGGTGATTGGCTAGGTCCCCATTGAGGTGGTTGCTGCCAATTCCCTTGATACAAAGGTTGTTGATTCAAGCCGACTAAGGATACTAGTTATTTTGTTGAGGCCATTGAGTATTTTGCTAGGGATAATAAGGTGGTTGATGGTATGCTTAATTATACTGAGGTTTCTGGTTGGGCCAATTATTATTCCAATTCTGTCCTTGAGGGATAGAATTTGGGAGAATATTGCCTTGCCATTGATTACTATTATAACCAAAATTATTCAGAGGGTCTTGAGGCATACCTTATCTTTGAGCCCATGGTTTCCTTTGAGAAACATAAATCACTTCTCCTATATACTCATCAATTTCTTTAAACTCGATGGGTATTAGTTGTGCATTTACTATTGCAATAGTCTTGCATGTGTAGTTCTTATTTCTTTCTCTGTAACGAGAGAATAATTCAGTCAACATAGCATCAACTTCATCCTTTTTCCTTTGGGCTTGCATGGTATCCAATTGAGTAGAAACATCATTAATGATATCTTTCTTGAAGTCAGATAGTAGATTAGATAACTCCATCTTTGACACTCCTGACCCACCATTGGTCTTATGTGGCAGGCTCCTCAGTCCTCTTCCTTTCTTCATAGTAGCTCTTGAATAGTTCTAACATATATCCTTCATTTCATTCCAAGTTTTTTTTGTAACATCTCCCATAGCCATTAGATCTAGGGCTTCCATCCTTTCTTCTTGCACACCTCTGAGAAAAAGATGGTTTTTGGATTCTTCATTTAGGTTATGCTGAGTATTTCACTTCACATCAAACAAGAATCTAGAAACATATTCTTCCAAAGTTTCACCCTCCTTTTGTGACATTTTAAAAATGTCATCCCCCTTCATATCTTGACCTCTATAATATTCTTTGTATTTTTGAAGAAACAAATTACTCATTTTAGTCTAGTTTGCTACAAAATTTGTGCCCAACCCCATGAACCATCAAAGAGCAACATTCTTCAAAGTAGAGGGAAACAATTTCAACTTATGGGCATTAGTTGTGTAGTCATAACTCCTATACAGGATTTCAAACTCAAAGAGAAAGGTTTTAGGGTCTTCTGTAATAAGGCCATAATGTTCTTCAAATTTTGGTTCCCTTGCTGATGTGGAATAGGAAAAGGAAAGGTAGGCACAACCATTCTTGGAAGAAGAGGTGGTGCTTGATAGATAACAATGGCTATTAGATTATCTTGATATTTAGGCTCATCAAAAAGTTCATTTAAGTGGAATGATTCTTCTAATTTAGCATCAATGTCAACAAATGGATTTTCAAAGAGTTTTTCTTCATCATCCTCTCTTTAGGGTTCATCTATCTTAGGTTGAGGGTCATTGAATGGATCTTCCTGATTATCATGAGGAAGGAATCTTCCTTAGTGGTCTCTTCTTCTATGCATAACATGCTTCTTTACTACTAAACTCTATTCTATAAGGAATAGAAATGCAACTAGAAAGACTAGGTTCAATTAACACCATCCCCTACAATGATGCCAAAAATGCTTGGCCAAAGAAAGGGATCAAAATATTATAGCAATGGATTGCTTAAGCCAAGATCGGACATCTCAAGTGGTTCTTACCCAACTCATTTGGACTCATTTAATTTATCAACTAGGGACATAAACTTGAAATGGTGTTTGTAAAATATATGCTTCAAACTTGTCTCCACTTAAAAACTACTTTAAGGGAATTCAAATTCTTAAGCTACAAACAACCTATGCTAAAACTAAGAATCAAATCTATTTTTAAAAAGCATGAAAATATAGCTAGGAATTACTTCGACTACCTATGTTGTAGGAACAGTCAACTAATTATGTTATTAATGGCTACAGGAACAACATATCTACCTTAATTCTATCAACTAAATGTAAATCCTATGTTAACTACTTAGTTCACTTCCTGTGTGGGCTCCCATAGAGAAGTGAAGTAGAATAACTCAAAGATGAAAACTTAAAATGTTCCTTTTATTCATAATAGTGATAAAACATACATACTGATGAAAAACAAGATTGTATTCAATACTTAGTAGCTTCTTGTATTGAAAAATAATTAAAAACTTAACCCCTTGGAACGCAGACTTCCAATTATTTAAATACACAAACTAGGAACAAAATTCCTAGATTTTAAACTCATAAACTATCAAAGTAAATAATAGTATTGATTATTACAACTAACTCATTAATTTTGGCACCAAAAAGAATAGTAATCAAGGAGCTGATTATCCTTGAATTTCCTCTACTTGGTGCTAGGCCAATAACGTAGGCAATCATTTTGAATCCCACTTTGCTGAGTTGACCCTGCTTTTATATTTGCAAAATATTTGCACCTCTAAGACAATAACATGCATCAAGACTTATTCAAATCATGTCATCTAAATTATTTTATCCTATGTCACATTACTGCAAGAGAACTACCCAACCTAGCTAAGGAAGAGAAAGCATTGTTCTCACATTATTTTGTAATTAAATGACATATCTTTTCATAGCAATTCATTTTGATCCTAAAAAGTAATTATGTACTCATTATCATAAACATAATGTTCTTGAACATAAAAGTCTTTAGAAAGTTTGAGAATTAAATTGAAAATGCAATGAAAAAATAGACCATATTCTGGTCTCATCACAACACATGGGTCTATTTTCTTCATCACAAGAATGAAGTGTTGGACAAGCTTCAAGCCCTCAAGATTCATGTTGAACAAAAATCAAGGAAAGTTGTCAAGGTTCTATGGATAGACAATGAAAGCAAATATGTGGACAAAATACTTAAAGACTTTTTTAAACTTGAGGGTATTGATCTTAAGAATCCACCAACATTTAGTCCAAACAAGACAAATGTTGCAACATTAAGGATTAGAACTCTTAGGTCCATGGAAAGTTGCATGATACAAGACAAGTCTCTTTATCCTTCGCTAGAAGTTGAAGCTATTAGTAGTGCCAATCACATACTTAATAGGTCTCCTCATAATGCCTTAGATGGCAAAACTCCTTTTGAGGCATGGTGTAGTAGAAAACCAGTTGTGAGTCACTTCAAAGTCTTTAGTTGTCTAGCATGGGCAAACATATCTTCCAGGGGATGCAAGGCACTAGCACCTAGGCCTTGTACTTTCATCAAATATGAAGATGGTGTTAAGGCATATCAACTTATGGAGCCTGAGACACATGAGATTTTTGTGGAGAAGGATGTACAATTTGAGGAAAGTTCACCTAGCTTATCCTCTAATCCTCTCTACACTTCATACACTATGGAAACTAATAGTGACACCAGAGATAGTGCTTTAGCAAATTTAGATATGTGGGGTTCTATTGATAATTGTAGTGAGAGGTTATGACGTTAGTATAGACCACATACATACATTGCCATAGTGATAAGTCTAGCACAATAGGGTACACCTTGTCTTCTAGCTCTAGCAATAGGGGATGACTACATAGCAGATATTTCAGGTTTATTTGTGGTGTCATACATAGTAGACTTGGGAGACATTATTGATGATATACATCTTCTCTTTGATGAAATAGATCCTTCTTCAGTTATTGCAAGGGCTCACTCTAACCTTCATGTCCATTTTCTACATGATCAATCTTCACAAATTCATATGATTGTGGATACTTATGTACATGAGTGTTAGGAGGTCTCTTTATCATTTGAGGAGATAGTGGGTTCTTTGGGATAGGTTCTACATACATCCTTGCCAGATTTGTACATGTTCTTTGCAACAATCTTGGAAGGGGTGACCATCATCATCGACACAAGGACATATGAGTAGGTTTTAGGGCTATCATACTTCTTCGAGATTCTTTCCACATATAGGGGAAGCATCTCATATGTACCTTTTCCATTATTTCTTTCAAAGGGGAGAAACATCATTCAACATTCATGGACCAACTTCTACCTTGGAGAAGCTTTCACTGACATGCATTCTTTCTAATGGGGGGAACTTTTTCCTCTTATGAGGTTTTGTCATTCTCATTCTTCACTTTTTTATATACTTGATGTATGTCGTGATGGGGGGGTCTTGATTACTCCATCCCTCCATGCATCTTGTCTTTTCATCT
Organism: Cupressus sempervirens; assembly: GCA_028749045.1. Lineage (NCBI taxonomy): Eukaryota > Viridiplantae > Streptophyta > Pinopsida > Cupressales > Cupressaceae > Cupressus > Cupressus sempervirens. Next base: position 708,860,278 of record CM053787.1, read on the forward strand.
CTTTTTTTGGGGGAGGATTTTTCCCATGAGGTTTTCCCTTTTTCTCCACTTTATGAGACATTTCATCTTATTATGTACATGGGTACCTAACATGGCCTAGTAGTTGAGACCCCTCTTGCATTTCATCCTAGCTTTCATAAGCATAAGTACATTCCCCTAAGTTGCACTTAAGAGGGGGTGTTGGTGTAAATAAGTATTTACTATTTACATGTTACTTAAGTTTACTTCGGTTAATGCATTATTTTATTATTTATTTTGGTGAGACACTTAGGAGTTTGCATACTTTTATGAGTTGTCATGTTGACAACACAAAAGTAAGCAACTCTAGTTCAACACATGCTGTCTACAACACTAGAGTTTACATCATTAATTGAGCTGTCATGTAGACAACACATTTATTTGCAATCCTAATTCAAAGCATGGTGTCTACAACATTATTTTGCATGCTACACCTTCGTAGGCTTATCCTCTCATCATCACACTTACTCCTGTGCTTAACAGAGGATAAACCACACCTGGTGGACATGTGCCTAGTTGTATGACTTATCATTTTCTGATTCCTATGCATTCTAGATGCCTTTATATACAAGCACTCATGGTGTATTTTCACATTGAATTGAATATACATCAATACTCTGATCATACTCTTTTTGGTCTACTGTTGTGCTTGTGCTTGAGTTCTTTGATCTTGGGTGAATTTTTCCCTAAGGCAAATTCTTACAATAAAAAATAGAAGAAAACCATAGGATTGTGAATAGCTACCCTACTATGAAGTTCTAGTGGGAAAATGATCAAATATTGTACATTAATGGAAGGTTTTATGTTTCAACTAGTACTTTATATATTTTTTCGATAATGAAAGCCATACATGAGGCTAGAGAATAGGATTTTTCCCTTACAATATGATATTTCAAAGATGCTACCTTTATAAGTACCTTGTATATAATACCTTGTTAGAATTGATTGATACATAACAATATATGAATAAATAGTTAAATGCATAAACAAAAGAAGAAAACCATAAGAATGCAGATAACACACAGATTTAATGTGGTTCACTACATCCATCTACATAGTTTTCCAACCTTTCTTATTATTCAGTTATTACCATACAAACCCTTATAGCTCAATGTCATTGCAAGAGCAACCTATCTCATTATACATTGAACTTTCACACAATCCCTAACCCTAAGCTATCTTATATAATGTTTTTTTCTTTAGGGTTACAATATACCTATCTAAATAAGGTGCGATAAAATAGGAGTAGAATTTTTTTCAGGGTGATGCCTTGAACCCCAAAGAATTATGAAGTATGTACAGTACATGTCTGATCAACCACCACAAAACTAACATACCTATCAAGAATTCTTACTGAAAACCTATTCCTCAAATAATTCATCATTACACCTCAAATGGTGCTTGTTAGGAAAGTGTTCTTGATTAATAAAGAGGCATCTCATGGGTCCTTCTAGTCAAGACCCTTCAGTATCATATTCAAAAGAGTGCGACACAAACCTTGATCCCTTTTGTATTGCTTAAGGGACATTTGTATAGTTGGTGTAGAATCTCTTCCTCAAGAAAAATTTAAGGAGTTCTTGATAATAATAGGTAGAAATGTAAGCAACCATAGTCAATTGAAGAGCGAGCTCCTAGACTCAAGAACCCAATCAATGATAAGAATTGAATCACCACTGCTACATATTGCTAGAAATGAATAAAAGATACAAGAGAGTTTTCTTTGCATATCATTAATTTATAATGTATTTATAAGAAAATTTTCCTCTTCTTCCATCTAGAAAACCTTGGTATAGTCACATCATCCTTGAAATTTCAATTGGATGCATAATTGTTGATGTTCTTGATTTCTATACACTTTTTCCACTTTGTGGAGTATTTATTTCGTTGATTTTTATTATGGTCCCATTGCCCTAGGGACATCCTTGTTATTTTGGAGATTTACCATCGTGGCCATACATTTTTTTATTTTCCTTTAATTGGTTACTTTTATCTTACATTTAAGCTTTTTTTTATGAGGCATTCTCATGTGAATAGTGTTGATAAGTATGTTGTACTATGATTATGAGATGACTATACCAAGAGGTATTCCTGATAATCTATGTAGGAAATTAGGATACCATAAGATCATTTTGTTATGAGATAAGAAGATTTTAGATAGGGCCCCTAGGATACCACCTCTTCTTATATCATAAATATGAACTCATTCAAAATGTACATAACATAGGAATAGATTTTCCTTTAACTTGTCCTTGTGTGGGTAGATACCACATTAAGGATCTCAAGTAAAGGTGTTAAAAGTTATAAAAAGGAATTTAATGAGCACATGAACGATTATGTCTAGGTAAGATGGTGTAATCATTGCAATAATGAAGAGGCTATGGTAATAGGAATCGATAGAACATTCAAAGTAAGACTAAAGAACTCAAATTAGAAGCTATGCGACACCAATGTTGACTAAACATATAATAATTATGCTAAACATAATAGGACATAGTGACCAAGTTGCCCAATTTTGATCTAGCCAATGGACAAATATAGTAAAAACCAAGTGTCTACATTTGATGACTTGTAGGTTAAACTTGGAATTAGAATGAAGCAAATTTATTCTTGGAGTTTTGAGAAAAAATAAATAACCCCATCAAGGAAAGACATCTTTCAACGATAGGCTAATTGTAGGCTACAATCACATGAGTTGGCCAATACCAATGAGAGTGACTAACTAAGCTAGTAAAGAATAAACTTAGTGGGTGAGAACTAATAGAGAATATCATAACTTTGGAAATGAATAATTATCAAACATAGGGTAGGGCATGTAGAAATCAAAGTTACCTAGAAAATGAACTATAAACATAGTATAATCATGAGTAAACTATACCATATGCGAAACAAGAAGGTTGGTAGTACTACCCACTAGTAAATGGAAATGATCTCAATTAAACAAGAATGAGGAAGTCAATAATAAGAATTCACAAACATGAATAACCTAACTTGACAATATGGGATTGCAATTATGTCAAATTGAACTTCAACCACATTGTTAGCATTGTTGAATTCCTAAATCCCAATGGGTCGGGTAGACATCAGGAAACCTTAAAAACTTTAATAAATTCTTCTTCTAAGTAAAGAGTTATGTAAGAGATACTTATGTTAGGTAGTTGAAGATTATGGTAGATGCCCTAATGTCAAGTGATACCTAATCAACAGAATTGAGTAGTAATCAATCTTAAGAAAATTTATCCATGCCATGAGCCTTATTTATAGCCCTTAAATTTAATCGAGTATATAGATAAAGTTGTTACAAATGTTATGTAAATGTCTCTAAAATTAGACCATTTATGTTATGGCTAGGTAAACCCTCTTTATGAAGGATATGTCCCTAATTTTTGATGACTTCTAGGAGAAATTCAAAAGCAAGGGGGAAAGATGTAAGACCCCTTCCCTAGTACCCTATTTTAAATCCTAATAATATGAATATGATTAGATATAGGAAGAGTTGGAAGATGAAATGTCATGTTTCTGCCTCTTATGTATAGAATGTGAAGTTTATACTATAATCATACACCTTATGATAGAATGATGGTAAGTAGGTTCTAGGATTTGAGTATGCCATGACTGACATTTCCCTTACCAATATGAACCTAAGATCTTATTAGGACTTATATACATTTTAGTCTATGTTGTGTTAAGTATCATATTTATAATTACATTAGGTTGATTAGCTAAGACCTATGGAATAAAGGCTCAAGATGCCATAACCTAGAAACTGCATTGATGGTTTCATGATATAGTATGGGCTATTAGGGTGAAAGTGCAAAGTTGTGTCACCCTTCAGGCTGACTTATTAGAATGACTAAATTTTAGTATTTTTATCTAAAAGTCAATTTTTTTCAAACATATTACCTTGATAAATTTATTCTAGCTAAGTTATATATGTTCTTACACTTTTTCAATTGGAAATGTCTATTAAATGCATAGTTTTTAGTAGTTACTATCCAATTACTAAAGAAATAAAATTATTTCAAAAAACTAACATTTCAATAACTCTTACTATTTTTTATGACATTTTTTTAGTAACATATAAACACCATTTTATAGAGCTCAAAGTCAAGAATATTCGCATATAGATTTCATAGTGCTTTAATTAGATATAGTATATTATAATTAAAAAAATCTACAAATACATATTTTAATACTCGAAAATATGTCAATTTTGAGTAAGAAAAAAATATTATATCATATCAAAAAGATATAAAAATTATATGACATTCTAGAGGAGAGAGTCCTCTTCAAGAATGTATAATTGTTATTTTGGTTCGAATAGATTTATTTTGAAAAATGTGGTGGGAGATGAAAACTATCAATTTGAATAAGTTGAAATTTGAATCGTTATAAAAGAGATAATATAGGTCTAAAGTCAATTTTTATTTTTGATTGTTCTAGCTACATATGTTATCTATTACAAAATCTAAGATTAAAGGGAAATAAGTTTATTTCCATGTAGTTTTGTGGTGGGAACTAGACCCCTAATTTCCAGTGTTTTTTGGCAACTAAAAAGTTTTCTTTAAAAAATAGGAAATTATATCATTTCTTTCTCTAAATAATTATTAAAAATTATAATTCTAAAATTCATCCATTTCTACATTTCATTAGTTTACTTAATTTTCAAATTCTAAATAATAATACAAGATTTATGTCATTGAAGGTGAACAATTATACTTTTGTTAGCCTTTTCCTTTGTAAAAGGGTGACACAAGTTTGTGCTTTTACCCATTAGGATAATTGAATTTTGGAAAGATAAATCAACATGCAATCTTGTGAACATTTTTAATAATCACGGATGAAAATTATTATCAAAATTAGATAAGGATCTACATAGTAGAACTCAATATGATGTAATGCAATAATCCAATTATTGTGAAAGTAGTATAAGGTGAATATCTAGATATTCATAAGGATAGATTTAAGGCCCAATAAAATGTAATAGATTTATTCTATGATAGATTTTGAAACTATGAGACATGACTATGCTAACATCCTATTTACCTGACAAAATTGATACACCTTATAATGTACTATCTCATAATGATAATGGGATATTGTTAGAAATCAAACAATATTCAAGTGAATCAAAGGATATTAGTTGTGATATTTACATCTCGATGATTTTGACCTAAAATATGTGTTCATAACTAATTTTCATGTTGAATGACTTAATAGTATAGATTCAACATTTCATCATTATGATAGGAAATGGATTACGATATGGTTTTGAATGTTAGTTGATCTTTTGATTAGATATTAATGTTGAAATGTAGATTTTGATATTTTAATGCTTTAAATGCTTTATATTAAAATGATTAGAAAATGAAAACTGACTATGATGTTAAGGTGAATTATTTAATATGAAATCCTCATGCACTTATATACATGCATTTTATATTATTTTTTTTCATTGGGTTACTGATGTTTGAGTTAGTGTGCAGGCAATTGAACCATGGAATTATTTGGAGGAAACAAGGTCCAAAATTATGTGAATATGGTTTAGCCTGCAAGGAAAATCTTGGAAGATTCAAAAGCCTCATAGTGATGTGTTTTATTTCATAAATGTAAGGTTGAATGTGCATGGTGAATTTAAGTTCATGAGTAAGTAGGGACATCCAATTGTGATGTGTAATGTGTTTTAATGTGTCACTTAACACTTGTAGTTGTTTATGTGTTGATGACATGTCACCTAGGGTTTTGGTCATGGTTATACTTAAGATTAAACTAATTACCTTTCATATGATTAAGTAAATCCACTTGGAGAAAGGATAGGATGGGTCACCATCAAGGAAAATTCGAATTCAAACTTGACAAGGATTTTAGAGGGTCAATAGGTGATCCCAAAGTGCCATTTTTGTGAAAATAAGCTACCCATATGTTAGCATAACATGTTAGGGGGTCAAAATTTGACCATTTCATTGCTTAGCTAGCCTAGGGATCCCTTAACTAATGCATTCTTCCACCAAATTGAAAATTGATAGTCATTGTGAATGTGAAAGAGATTTATTCCAGAATTAATCTAATGTTTTGACAGTCAAAATGAACTTGCATAGATGGAGCCACTCCCATTTTATAAGAAAATGTATATCACAAGAT